>CM038680.1:143702883-144087669 GCA_021605205.1 Aegilops longissima | reverse complement strand
TAGAAACTTTCTTAATGAGCACTCGACAAACGCATTTCGAGAACATACACAAAGTCCCAGCTATGGACCTAGTGCATCATCATAACTGAGGTCTCTTGAATTTCCCTACTAGTAATTGGATCCCATATGGAGATGTTTAGTGAAGTAAAATGGAAAAAATCGAATGCAACTACATAAGAACTAGTCTGAATCGCTGCTCGAAATCAGCTTTCTGCAAAGGTTAATCAAACATGGATATCTGACTCATACGGAGTCCGTTTTGGCTCCACATGTATTCAAAAAATTCGCGACGACCATATTCTTCAAAGGACACTTTCATACGGAACTTTTGGAGAAGTTTTCTTAAGGAGTTCATTCAGAAACTTGTCTAGAAACTTTCTTAATAAGCAATCAACAAACGCATGTAGAGAACATACACAAAGTCCCAGCTATGGACCTAGTGCATCATCGTAACTGAGGTCTCTTGAACTTCCCTACTAGTAATTGGATCTCTTATGGAGATGTTTAGTGAAGTAAAATGGAAAAAATCGAATGGAACTACACAAGAACTAGTCTGTAATTGTCGTTCGGAATCAGTTTTGCGCAGTGTTAACTGAAACATGGATATCTGACTCATACGGAGTCCGTTTTGGCTCCACAAGTATTCAAAACATTTGTGACAACAGGATGCTTCAAAGGATTCTTTCATAGGGAACTTTTGGAGAAGTTTTCATAAGGAGTTTGTTCAGAAACTTGTATAGAAGCTTTCTTAATGAGCACTCGACAAACGCATTTCGTGAACATACACAAAGTCCCAGCTATGGACCTAGTGCATCATCATAACTGAGGTCTCTTGCATTTGCCAACAAGTAATTGGATCTCATATGGAGATGTTTAGTGAAGTAGAATGGAAAAAATCGAATGCAACTACACAAGAACTAGTTTGTAACTATTGTTCGAAATTAGTTTTGCGCATTGTTAACTCAAACATGGATATCTGACTCATACGTAGTCCGTTTTGGCTCCACAAGTAGTAAAAATATTCATGATGACCAGATGCTTCAAAGGATTCTTTCACAGGGAACTTTTGGAGAATTTTTCTTAAGGAGTTCGTTCAGAAACTTCTATAGAAACTTCCTTAATGAGCACTCAACAAACGCACTTCGAGAACATACACAAAGTCCCAGCTATGGACCTAGTGCATCAACATAACTGAGGTCTCTTGCATTTCCCTACATGTAAATGGAACTCATATGCAGATGTTTAGTCAAGTAGAATGGAAAAAATCGAATGCAACTACACAAGAACTAGTCTGTAACTGTCGTTCGGAATCAGTTTTGCGCAGTGTTAACTAAAACATGAATATCTGACTCATACGGAGTCCGTTTTGGCTCCAAGAATAGTGAACACGTTTGTGACGACCAGATGCTTCAAGGGATTATTTCATAGGGAACTTTTTGAGAATTTTTCTTCAGGAGTTTGTTCAGAAACTTGTATAGAAACTTTCTTAATGAGCACTCGACAAATGCATTTCAAGAACATACACAAAGTCCCAGGTATGGACCTAGTGCATCATCATAACTGAGTACTCTTGCATTTCCCTACAAGTAATTGGTTCTCATATGCAGATGTTTAGTGAAGTAGAATGGAAAAAATCGAATGCAACAACACAAGAACTAGTCTGTAACTGTTGTTCGGAATCAGTTTTGCACAGTGTTAACTTAACCATGTATATCTGACTCATACGGAGTCCGTTTTGGCTCCCCAAGTAGTCAAAACATTTGTGACGACTAGATGCTTCAAAGGATTATTCCATCAGGAACTTTTGGAGAACTTTTCTTAAGGAGTTCGTTTAGAAACTTGTATAGAAACTTTCTTAATAAGCACTCGACCAATGCATTTTGAGAACATACACAAAGTCCCAGCTATGGACCTAGTGCATCATCATAACTGAGGTCTCTTGCATTCCCCTACAAGTAATTGGATCTCATATGGAGATGTTTAGTGAAGTAGAATGGAAAAAATCGAATGCAACTACAAAAGAACTAGTCTCAGAATCGCTGCTCGAATCAGTTTTGCAGATGTTAATCAAACATGAATATCTCACTCATACAGAGTCTGTTTCGGCTCCACAAGTAGTCAAAACGTTTGTGACGGCCAGATGCTTCAGAGGATTCTTTCACAGGGAACTTTTGGTGAACTTTTCTTAAGGAGTTCGTTCAGAAACTTGTATAGAAACTTTCTTAATGAGCACTCGACAAACGCATTTCGAGAACATACACAAAGTCCCAGCTATGGACCTAGTGCGTCATCATAAGTGAGGTACTCTTGCATATCCCTACAAGTAATTGGAGTTCATATGGAGATGTTTAGTTAAGTAGAATGGAAAAAATCACATGCAACTACACAAGAACTAGTCTGTAAGTGTCGTTCGGAATCAATTTTGCGCAGTGTTTACTGAAACATGGATATCTGACTCATACGAAGTCTATTTTGGCTCCAAAAGTAGCCAAAACGTTTGTGACGACCAGATGCTTCAAAGGATTCTTTCACAGGGAACTTTTGGAGAAGTTTTCTTAAGGAAATTGTTCAGAAACTTGTATAGAAACTTTCTTAATGAGCACTCGACAAACGCATTTTGAGAACATACACAAAGTCCCAGCTATGTACCTAGTGCATCATCATAACGGAGGTCCTCTTGCATTTCCGTATGAGTAATTGGATCTCATATGGAGATGTTTAGTGAAGTAGAATGGAAAAAATCACATGCAACTACACAAGAACTAGTCTGTAAGTGTCGTTCGGAATCAATTTTGTGCAGTGTGAACTGAGACATGGATATCTGACTCATACGGACTCCGTTTTGGCTCCACAAGTAGTCAAAATGTTTGTGACGACCAGATGCTTCAATGGATTCTTTCACGGGGAAATTTTGGAGAACTTTTCTTAAGGATTTCGTTCAGAAACTTGTATAGAAACTTTCTTAATGAGCACTCAACAAACGCATTTCGAGAACATACACAAAGTCCCAGCTATGGACCCAGTGCATCATCATAAATGAGGTCTCTTGCATTTCGCTACTAGTAATTGGATATCATATGGAGATGTTTAGTGAAGTAAAATGGAAAAAATCGAATGCAACTACACAAGAACTAGTCTGTAATTTTCGTTCGGAATCAGTTTTGCTCAGTGTTAACTGAAACATGGATATCTGACTCATACGGAGTCCATTTTGGCTCCAAAATTAGTTAAAACGTTCATGATGACCATATTATTCAAAGGATTCTTAGGGAAATTTTGGAGAACTTATCTTAAGTATTTCATTCAGAAACTTGTCTAGAAACTTTCTTAATGAGCGCTCGACAAACGCATGTCGAGAACATACACAAAGTCCCAGCTATGGACCTAGTGCGTCATCATAACTGAGATCTCTTGCATTTCATTACAAGTAATTGGATCTCATATGGAGATGTTTAGAGAAGTAGAATGGAAAAAATCGAATGCAACTACACAAGAACTAGTCTATAACTGTCATTCGGAATCAGTTTTGCGCATCGTTAACTGAAACATGCATATCTGACTCATACGGAGTCCGTTTTAGCTCCACAAGTAGTCAAAATGTTTGTGATGACCAGATGCTTCAAAGGATTCTTTCACATGGAAATTTTTGAGAACTTTTCTTAAGGAGTTCGTTCAGAAACTTGTTTAGAAACTTTCTTAATGAGCACTCGACAAACGCATTTCGAGAACATACACAAAGTCCCAGCTATGGACCTACTGCATCATCATAAATGAGGTGTGTTGCATTTCCCTTCAAGTAATTGGATCTCATATGGAGATGTTTAGTGAAGTAGAATGGAAAAAGTCGAATGCAACCTCACAAGACCTAGTCTGTAACTGTCGTTCGGAATCAGTTTTGCGCAGTGTTAACTGAAACATGGATATGTGACTCATATGGAGTCCGTTTTGGCTCCACAAGTAGTCAAAACGTTTGTGACGACCAGATGCTTCAAAGGATTCTTACATAGGGAACTTTTGTAGAACATTTCTTAAGGAGTTTGTTCAGAAACTTGTATAGAAACTTTCTTAATGAGCACTCGAGAAACGCATTTCGACAACATACACAAAGTCCCAGCTATGGACCTAGTGCATCATCATAATTGAGGTCTCTTGCATTTCCCTACAAGTAATTGGATGTCATATGGAGATGTTTAGTGAAGTAGAATGGAAAAATCAAATGCAACTACACAAGAACTAATCAGAATCGCTGCTCGAATCATTTTTATGCTTGATCTTAATCTGAAACATGCATATCTAACTCATACGGAGTCCGTTTTGGCTCCACAAGAAGTAAAAATGTTTGTGACGACTAGATGGATCAAAGGATACTTTCGTAGGGATCTTTTGGAGAACTTTTCTTAAGGAGTTCGTTCAGATTCTTAATGAGCACTCGACAAACGCATTTCGAGAACATACACAAAGTCCCAGCTATGGACCCAGTGCATCATCATAAATGAGGTCTCTTGCATTTCTCTACTAGTAATTGGATATCATATGGAGATGTTTAGTGAAGTAAAATGGAAAAACTCAAATGCAACTACACAAGAACTAGTCTGTAGCTGTCGTTCGGAATCAGTTTTGCGCAGTGTTAACTGAAACATGGATATCTGACTCATACGGAGTCCATTTTGGCTCCAAAAGTAGTTAAAAATTTCATGATGACCATATTATTCAAAGGATTCTTAGGGAACTTTTGGAGAACTTTTCTTAAGTATTTCATTCAGAAACTTGTCTAGAAACTTTCTTAATGAGCGCTCGACAAACGCATGTCGAGAACATACACAAAGTCCCAGCTATGGACCTAGTGCATCATCATAACTGAGATCTCTTGCATTTCACTACAAGTAATTGGATCTCATATGGAGATGTTCAGAGAAGTAGAATGGAAAAAATCGAGTGCAACTACACAAGAACTAGTCTATAACTGTCATTCGGAATCAGTTTTGCGCATCGTTAACTGAAACATGCATATCTGACTCATACGGAGTCCGTTTTTGCTCCACAAGTAGTCAAAATGTTTGTGATGACCAGATGCTTCAAAGGATTCTTTCACATGGAACTTTTTGAGAACTTTTCTTAAGGAGTTCGTTCAGAAACTTGTATAGAAACTTTCTTAATGAGCACTCGACAGACGCATTTCGAGAACATACACAAAGTCCCAGCTATGGACCTACTGCATCATCATAAACGAGGTGTGTTTTATTTCCCTTCAAGTAATTGGATCTCATATGGAGATGTTTAGTGAAGTAGAATGGAAAAAGTCGAATGCAACCTCACAAGACCTAGTCTCAGAATCGCTGCTCGAATCGGTTTTGCAGTGTGTTAATCAAACATGGATATGTGACTCATATGGAGTCCGTTTTGGCTCCACAAGTAGTCAAAACGTTTGTGACGACCAGATGCTTCAAAGGATTCTTACATAGGGAACTTTTGTAGAACATTTCTTAAGGAGTTCGTTCAGAAACTTGTATAGAAACTTTCTTAATGAGCACTCGACAAACGCATTTCGACAACATACACAAAGTCCCAGCTATGGACCTAGTGCATCATCATAATTGAGGTCTCTTGCATTTCCCTACAAGTAATTGGATGTCATATGGAGATGTTTAGTGAAGTAGAATGGAAAAAATCAAATGCAACTACACAAGAACTAATCTGTAACTATCGTTCGGAATCATTTTTGCGCAGTCTTAACTGAAACATGCATATCTAACTCATACGGAGTCCGTTTTGGCTCCACAAGAAGTAAAAATGTTTGTGACGACTAGATGGATCAAAGGATACTTTCATAGGGATCTTTTGGAGAACTTTTCTTAAGGAGTTCGTTCAGATTCTTAATGAGCACTCGACAAACGCATTTCGAGAACATAGACAAAGTCCCAGCTATGGACCTAGTGCATCATCATAAGTGAGGTCTCTTGCATTTCCCAACAAGTAATTGGATATCATATGGAGATGTTTAGTGAAGTAGAATGGAAAAACTCAAATGCAACTACATAAGAACTAGTCTGTAGCTGTCGTTCGGAATCAGTTTTGCGCAGTGTTAACTGAAACATGGATATCTGACTCATACGGAGTCCTTTTTGGCTCCACAAGTAGCCAAAACGTTTGTGGCGACCAGATGCTTTAAGGAGTTCGTTCAGAAACTTGTATATATACTTTCTTAATGGGCACTCGACAAACGCATTTCGAGAACATACACAAAGTCCTAGCTATGGACCTAGTGCATCATCATAACTGAGATCTCTTGCATTTCCCTAGAAGTAGTGGATCTCATATGGAGATGTTCAGTGCAGTAGAGTGGAGAAAATCGAATGCAACAACACAAGAACTAGTCTGTAAATGTCGTTCAAAATCAGTTTTGCGCAGTGTTAACTGAAACATGGATATCTGTCTCATAAGGACTCCGTTTTGGCTCCAAAGTAGTAAAAACGTTTGTGACAACTAGATGCTTCAATGGATTCTTTCACAGGGAACTTTTGGACAACTTTTCTTTAGGAGTTCGTTTAGAAACTTGTATAGAAACTTTCTTAATGAGCACTCGACAAACGCATTTCGAGAACATACACAAAGTCCCAGCTATGGACCTAGTGCATCATCATAAATGAGGTCTCTTGCATTTCCCTACTAGTAATTGGATATCATATGGAGATGTTTAGTGAAGTAAAATGGAAAAAATAGAATGCAACTACACAAGAACTAGTATGTAATCTGCTGCTCGAATCGGTTTATGCAGTGTTAATCAAACATGGATATCTGACTCATGCGGAGTCCGTTTTGGCTCCACAAGTAGTTAAAACGTTTGTGATGACCATATTCTTCAAAGGATTCTTTCATAGGGAAATTTTGGAGAACTTTTCTTAAGGATTTCATTCAGAAACTTGTATAGAAACTTTCTTAATGAGCACTCGACAAACGCATGTCGAGAACATACACAAAGTCCCAACTCTGGACCTAGTACATCATCATAACTGAGCTCTCGTGCATTTCATGTAGCGACCAGACCCGAATGGATCCAGTCTCTGTGCTCAGTGTCATCCCTGGATCAGTAATGCTGACACCACACAAGATTTCAAGGATTTATTGCGAGTAGCAATCACACACTTATTACATCGTTGTCCACAAGGGAACTGAATACAATAATATGGCTTAAGGCCATCTAATAATAACAGCGAAAGCTTGGGAGATAAGCGAGTCCATCAACTCCAACGCATCATCACCGAGTATAGAACCACGACCTAACACCTTACTCGTCATCCAAAAGTCTGCAACGTGAAAAGTTGCAGCCAAAACGGGTCACACATGGAATATCTTGGCAATGTAACACATAAGAGCAATGAATGAATAAGCCTATACTACATGCATATTTGGCTGGTGGTAAGGCTCTACGGTTACATTTGCATAAAGCTGATTTTTCCTACATCAAAGGAATAATTTTATTTAACTATCATGGTGGTTGTTAAACATTGAGAATGGTTGACAGCATCCTCAATCCCAATTAAAAGTACTCATCAAAACCCAATAACTTTTATTTAGAAGTAACATGTTGAGATTCACATGATATTCAATTACAGGATACTCAAATTGTCCATAACCGGGGACACGGCTAATCATGATTAGTTTATACACTCTGCAGAGGTTTGCACACTTTTCCCCACAAGACTCGATCGCCTCCGCTTGGTTCTCGCACTACATGGTGTTTGAGAAACGGATGACCGAGACATAGTCTTTCAGAAGCGCTAGCACCTTACATGTGGGTAGACCGTACCAACCTACATCCCCTACATCAGCTAGCCTACCCGTAAGAGTTCGCACAACTTAGTCAACTACGCCAGAGCCCATAATTGGCTTGTGGCTGCACACGGAAGTTTCCAGTTTGAATAATCTTATGATCCCTTAGGGCCCGGGTGGCGGTCCAAGAAATACAGCAAGTCTGATAGAAACCAGGTGCCTCAATCCACCCAGATGTGTGTTTAGGTTGCCACCTTAGATAAACCATTAATTAACAATCTCACATCTGTCATGGATATTCACTCACCCAATCCACGTCTACTAGCATAGCATGGCATAAGTAAGCAAACGTAGAAGTAACTCCCAAGGTTTCATAAGTAAAACAGGTAATAGGTACTACCTCAATCTACTTCCCAAACCCACAATTTAATTAGATCCTAACCATGCAAGTGTTTGAGGAATAGATCTAATGCATAAAAACTGGGTATGAGAAGAGTATGATCAAAGTGTTACTTGCCTTGCTGATGATCCGCGAGTCCTAGGGATTCGAAGTAACAAGCGGCACACTCCGGGTGATCTAACGCAGACAAACAACAAGCATACAATAAGTACTCATCTAATGCACGGGGAAATCTCGAATAAAAGATCTAACCAGAAAGTTCAACTTAAGAACCCTGGTTGCAAAAGAATCGAATCAAAATAACTCCGAAAGTCGAAACTCGAGAGAACGCCTCGGTTTAGCGATCTGAAATTAGGTCAAAATTTCACAGTGACAAAACTCTGTGAAAGTAGGGTAGCCGAACGGCGGTTTCATATTCTGAAACTCCAGCGCTTGAATCACCGATTCCGATAAACAAGCGAGAAATAAAACAGTTTTGAAAATCGGATCTGAAATCAAATCAGAAAATAACGGATTAAATTCGATTAAAAGAAAAAACGACGAACGGGTTAAATAGCGAACGTTCGTTAACAGAACGAATCTAACGAACGCGTTCATTAAAAACGAACGGTTCGGTGAACGTTCATTAATTAAGAAAAACCGAAAAAAATTAAAACCAATCTAGGTTTTTTTTTAAAAAAAACCGAACATTTTTTTTAAATAAACCGGACCGGTTCAAGGGGGAAAAACCGAATCGGGCGCGGGGCGGCGGCTACCTCCGGTGATCGCCGGCGAGGCTCTCCGGCCCGGGCTCGGCGGGTCGGGAGGCGAGGGGCGGCGGGTCCGCGCGGCGGCGGCGGCCCCACGGCGGCGGCGGCGCGGCGCCCACGGCAGCAAGCGGCCAAGGCCGGGCTCGGGGCGGGCGGCTCCGTGGGTGGGGGTGAGAGAAGGGGGGTCCGTGGTTATAAAGGGGGGCGGCTGCTTGGGGAGGGGGCAGGGAGGCTGGTCGGGCGGGACTCGAGGTGGCGGCAGCGTTAGCGTCTGTGGCGAGTCAGGCAAGGAGCGGGAGCGGAGGAGAGGGAGGTGGGCTGGGGCTGGGCCTGGGCCTGGTGGCTTGGGCAGGCTGGGCCTCGATCCAGGGGGGCGAAATTTTTTAAAATAAAATTAAACCAAAACGAATTAAAAAAATACCAAACGAACTCGGATTTAAATAAAACAAATTTTCCCGACTCCTAAAATGAGTCTAACAAAATGAACTTTAAAACAGCAAACATGCGTAAATTTTTTAAATGCTCATTTTTTGCCTAAGCAAAATAAATCTTCCCAAACCAAATTTGGTTTATTTATAATATCTTCATTTTTCCTAATTGTTTGGGAAAGTCATATTATTCCCTCTCAAATATTTTTATAGGAAAACTTTATGAAGATAATTTAAATAATCCAATGATCCTATTTTCAAAATTTGAGAATTCCCAAATATGAAAATTGTGAAACTTCCAACTCTCTCCGAGGGTCCTTGAGTTGCGTGAAATTTCTAATATCGGAAAAATGCGAGAAAATATGATATGCATGATGACCTAATGTATAACATTCCAAATTGAAAATTTGGGATGTTACAAACCTACCCCCTTAAGATGAATCTCGCCCTCGAGATTCGGGTTGGCTAGAAAATAGGTGTGGGTGGTCCTTAAGCAAAACTTCCTCTCTTTCCCAGGTGGCTTCATCCTCAGTGTGGTGGCTCCACTGAACTTTGCAAAACTTGATAACCTTGCTGCGGGTAACTCTGCTGGCATAATCGAGAATCTTAACCGGTTTTTCCTCATATGTCAAGTCATCCTTCAACTGAATTGCTTCCAATGGCACTGTGTCTCTTAACGGTACCTCTGCGATCTCGGGGTGACATTTCTTCAACTGAGAAATATGGAATACATCATGAACTCCTGACAGTCCTTCTGGCAATTCCAACTTATACGCAACTTCTCCCATGCGTTGCAAAATCTTATATGGTCCAACGAAACGGGGTGCTAATTTTCCTTTAACTCCAAAACGCTTCACTCCTCGTGGTGGGGATACTCGAGATATACTGCTCCAACTTCATACTCAATCGCTGCGCTTTGAATCGGCATAGCTCTTACATGCAGGACTGGGCTACCTTGAGCTGTCTCAATCAACTTAACCTTCTGCTCAGACTCCTTAATCAAATCTGGTCCAAACATCTGACGATCTCCAGTTTCGTCCCATGACAACGGTGTCCTGCACCTTCTTCCATACAAGGCCTCGAAAGGTGCCATCTTTAAGCTGGTTTGGTAACTGTTATTGTAGGAGAATTCTGCATACGGCAAATTATCGTCCCAACTAGATCCATAATCTAGTGCACAAGCTCTCAGCATGTCCTCCAAAATCTGATTGACTCTCTCGGTCTGTCCATCGGTCTGTGGGTGGAAAGCTGTACTGAATTCCAATCGGGTTCCCAATGTTTCGTGCAACTGGTTCCAAAATTTCGAAGTAAATTGGGTTCCTCTGTCTGATACAATGCTCCTCGGAACTCCGTGTAAACACACAATTCTGGTCATATATATCTTTGCCAATTTAGCACTGCTATAGGTAGTCTTGACTGGAATGAAATGAGCTACCTTGGTCAAACGGTCGACTATGACCCAAATCGAGTCATATCCTGAACGGGTCTTTGGCAAACCTGTGATGAAATCCATGCCTAGTTTATCCCACTTCCATTCGGGTATCGGCAATGGTTGTAACAATCCTGCTGGCTTCGATGTTCTGCCTTTACTTTCGACATGCGTCAAAACTGCTACATACTCCGCAATATCCTTCTTCATTCCGTCCACCGAAAATATTCTTCAAATCCAAATACATCTTGGTATTTCCTGGTGAATCGAATAAGGTGAATCATGGGCTTCTTGTAAAATCAACTTCCTGATCTCTGGGTCATTGGGCACATAAACACGGTCTTCAAACCATAGGGTATCGTGTTCATCCTCACGAAATCCTTTAGCCTTTCCTTTGCTCATTTTCTCCTTTATAGAGGCAACTTCCTTATCTGCCTTTTGGGCTTCTCGATTTTGTCCATCGATGTCGATCAATCTCCAATGCTGCTACATAGCCTCTCGAACTATTTCCAAACATAGCTCTCGAAGGTCCTCGGCTAACTCATTGGGTATTTCTCCCATCATTAGGGTATTGACGTGGCTCTTACGGCTCAATGCGCCTGCTATTTACATTAGCCCTTCCGGGTGATAATGCAATCTCATATCATAATCCTTGATTAGCTCTAACCATCTCCTCTGTCTGAGATTCAACTCCTTCTGTGTGAAGATGTACTTTAAACTCTTGTGATCCGTATATACTTCACAATGATTTCCAATGAGAAAGTGTCTCCACGTCTTCAAGGCATGCACAACGGCTGCTAACTCCAAATCATGGGTGGCATAATTCAACTCATGAGGCTTAAGTTGTCGTGAAGCATCTGAAACAACTCTTCCTTCCCGCATAAGTATTGCTCCAAGTCCTCGACGTGAAGCGTGTAATACACCTCATAATCCTTAGTTTGATCCGCAATATCAAAACTTGTGAGGTAACCAATCTTTTCTTCAACTCCTGAAAACTTGCCTCACAGTCCTCAGTCCATATGAATTTGTTTTCCTTTTCAACAATTCTGTCATAGGCTTTGCAATCCTTGAGAAATTCTCAATGAATCTTCGGTAGTATCCTGCGAGTCCAAGGAAACTCCGAATCTCTCCAACTGTCGTTGGTGCTTCCCACTTGGTTACGGTCTCAACTTTTGTGGGGTCAACTGCTATCCCTTCTCCGGATATAACATGTCCGAAAATCCAACTTCCTTTAGCCAAAACTCACATTTGCTGAACTTGGCATACAACTGGTGTTCCTCGGTTTCTCCAAAACCAATCTCAAATGTTCCTTGTGTTCCTCTTCATTCTTGAGAAAATCAAAATGTCATCAATGAACACCACGATTTAACTTGTCCAAAAAACTCCATAAATACTTTGTTCATCGTGTTCATAAAATAGGCTGGTGCGTTAGTCAGTCCAAATGACATAACGGTATACTCATACAGTCCATATCTCGTGGTAAATGCTGTCTTGGGTATATCTTGCTCCCGAATCTTCAACTGATGGTACCCTGATCGCAAGTCGATCTTAGAAAACACTTTGGCTCCTTGCAAGCGATCAAACAGATCATTTATCATCGGTAGTGGGTACTTGTTCTTGATTGTTACTTCATTCAATCCACGATAATCAACAACCATTCTCAAAGATCCATCCTTCTTCTCCACTAACAAAACGGGTGATCCCCAAGGTGAAGAACTTGGGCGGATAAAACCTTTATCCAATAGTTCCTTAATCTGCTTCTTGATTTCCGCCAAATCCTTTGCGGGCATCCTGTACGGTCGTTTCGATATCGGGCCTGTTCCTGGCAACAGTTCGATCAAAAATTCAATGTCTCTATCCGCGGCATTCCCGGCAACTCTTCAGAAATACATCAGATAATCCTTTACCACCGGTACTTCTTCCTATACCACTCTCGATAAGCAATTAACTTGTGCTCTCCTCGCTCGTGCCGTGATACATACTTAATCATTCTTCCTTCGGTGTGGTGAGCAAAATTGACTTTGTGGTACAATCTATGTTTCCTCCATACTTTGATAACCAATCCATTCCTAATATCACATCCAATCCTTGGGATTCCGTAACTATTAGGTCCGAGGGAAAACATAGTGTCCAATCCTTAGTGGCGATCGATCACACCATTTACTAGCCATGTACTCTGCTCCGGTGAGGTTACTAGCATGGGTGACCTAAGGGCTTGGGTTGGTAACTTGTACTTATCCACAAATCCCTTGATATGTATGAATGCGATGCACCAAAGATCAAAAAGAACAACTGCAGAAATGACTTAACCAAAAACTTACCGACATCGCATCGGGCTGATCTTCAACCTCCTCCACATCAATGTGGTTCACCTGCCCCTGTTGAAAGGGTTGGGCTTCTTTCGAGCTTCCATTGCCATTTCCATTCGCCTTCGGACAGATCATTTGCATAGTGCCCATCTTGCGGCACTTAAAGCAAGTAATGTGACTCAGGTCTACCTTGGATGGTGTTGACGGGTTGGTGCGGTTCTCGTCTGCTGCTTCCTCCATTCCCGCTCCCATTCTTGGTGCCATTATGGTTATGCGAATTACCTCCTCCATGGGTATGCTGAAACTGAATTCTGATTTAGGGGTATAACGAGGCTTCGCTGGGATCCGAGTTATACTTCCCTTGTCCATACTTCCGCTATGCAGTTCTCAATTTGCTGTTGTTTCCCTTCAATCATGAGAGCTCGGTCTACTAACTCCTGATAGTTGTTGAAACTTGCTACCATCAACGGCATGTCAACTCATCATTCAGTCCTTCTAGAAACTTCTCTGTTTAGCTGCATCCAGAGTAACGCTATCCGGGGCATAACGTGCTAACTTACTAAAGTCATCCACGTACTGGCCAACAGTCCTTCCTCCTTGGCGTAAGTTGCGAAACTCTCGCTTCTTCATGGCCATGGCTCCTGCTGAAACATGGGAGTGCGAAAAGCTTGCTGAAACTGGTCCCATGTGACAGTGTCTACGGGGTAAGTGGCTGTGAAATTCTCCCACCATGCTGCTGCGGGTCCTTCAAGCTGATGTGCTGCAAACTTCACTCTTTCACCATCTGTGCATCCTGCAGTGGTCAGCTCCCTTCCTATCTTGCGGAGCCACCATCTGCTACAATTGGCTCGGTGCTCTTTGGAATACACCGCGGGTTTAGTCTAAGGAAACGAGTCAGATGATCCGCAGGTGGTGGTGGTGGCGGTGGGTTGTTGTTGTTGTTGTTGTTGTTCTGCACCAATGTTTGAATCAGGGTATTCTGCTGCTGGATCAATTGGGTGATCTCTGGCGGGAAAACGAATCCGGGGTCGCGTCTCGGAGGCATCTGAAGGGTTTAGAAGAGAAGAGAAATGTAGAATGGAATGAGGTCTAAGGGGAATCACTACCCAAATGCACATGAGCAAATGCACACAAAATCACTTCATTCAATCAAACAAGGGTTTACAACGATCTAACTATCGCAAAGTGCGTGTACTATAATGTTTACATGGAGGAATACTACTAATATGTGGGGACTTCTACTAATTTGAACCGTGGAAGACTCCATGATGTCCGCTCAGCCGTCTTCAAAGTCGGGTTCACTTGGATCCGAATCTGTGTCGTCGATGTTGATGTAGTCGATTGGGTATTCGACATACTGGTCTTCATTCTGAGCGCCAACTTCTTCTTGAGCTCTTCGATCTCGTACTTAAGATCGTTATTGTGTCTTGCCAGAGCTACGATCTCGCCCATGTAGTCCTTGCGTGTAGTCTTTAGTTCTTCTTCCAATTCGATGATCCTTCCTTTGTCTTCTCAACTCCAACATGTCATTGCACATTTGGTTTTCCTGGCGTCGAATGTGCTGGTTTAACTCCTGGATGAAAGCTGCAATGGACCTATCCTTCTTGGTGTTGACGACGTCCCAGTTGTCATCTCGGCGTCCGCAAATCTGGTAGGTGGTGTCCTTGAGATCTTCTTGATAAACTTCTCCAATGCGTCCCATGGTGATGTGAGCTGCCATGCTCTTTCCTGCACTCCAAGTGGGTGCAATCGAAAACACTATCTATAGGCTTGGTGATTGGGGCGAATGTCCTTCCTGGAACGTGAGCATGAATCTTCCAGCGCTCCTCTTCAGGCAGAGTGACGTTGAAAGTCCCGGTGAAGCTTGGTAGTCCAATGTTCAGGTACTTAGTGACTTCCTTCAAGTGAAATCCAAAAGGAGTGCCTTCATCCGGTTGGGTGTACTTGATCTTCGCGTCCGTCATCCTAAAGAGAGTAGAAAGATGAGGAGTTAGAAAATGGGAAGAGAGTAGTGATCTATGGCTTTAACTTAGTGGTCGTGTCCTCACGGTCAACGTGTGCTCGATACCATTCTCTGGCGCGACCAGACCGAATGGATCCAGATCTACGTGCTCGGTCATCCTCGGATCAGAATGCCGACACCACACAAGATTTCAAGGATTTATTGCAGAGTAGCAATCACACACTTATTACATCGTTGTCCACAAGGAACTGAATACAATAATATGGCTTAAGGCCATCTAATAATAACAGCGAAAGCTTGGGAGATAAGCGAGTCCATCAACTCCAACGGCATCATCGAGTATAGAACCACGACCTAACACCTTACTGTCGTTCGAAAAGTCTGCAACGTGAAAAGTTGCAGCCGAAAATGGGTCAAGACATGGAATATGCCGGCAATGTAACACATAAGAGCAATGAATGAATAAGCCTATACTACATGCATATTTGGCTGGTGGTAAGGCTCTCTGATTTACATTTGCATAAAGCTGATTTTCCCTACATCAAAGGAATAATTTTATTTAACTATCATGGTGGTTGTTAAACATTGAGAATGGTTGACAAGATCCTCAATCCCAATTAAAAGTACTCATCAAAACCCAATAACTTTTATTTAGAAGTAACATGTTGAGATTCACATGATATTCAATTACAGGATACTCAAATTGTCCATAACCGGGACACGGCTAATCATGATTAGTTTATACACTCTGCAGAGGTTTGCACACTTTTCCCCACAAGACTCGATCGCCTCCTTTGGTTCTCGCACTACATGGTGTTTGAGAAACGGATGACCGAGACATAGTCTTTCGAAGCGCTTAGCACCTTACATGTGGGTAGACCGTACCAACCTACATCCCCTACATCAGCTAGCCTACCCGTAAGAGTTCGCACAACTTAGTCAACTACGCCAGAGCCCATAATTGGCTTGTGGCTGCACACGGAAGTTTCCAGTTTGAATAATCTCATGATCCCTTTGGGCCTGGGTGGCGGTCCAAGAAATACAGTAAGTCCTCGATAGAAACCAGGTGCCTCAATCCACCCAGATGTGTGTTTAGGTTGCCACCTTAGATAAACCATTAATTAACAATCTCACATCTGTCATGGATATTCACTCACCCAATCCACGCCTACTAGCATAGCATGGCATAAGTAAGCAAACGAGAAGTAACTCCCAAGGTTTCATAAGTAAAACAGTAATAGGTACTACTCAATCTACTTCCCAAACCCACAATTTAATTAGATCCTAACCATGCAAGTGTTTGAGGAATAGATCTAATGCATAAAACTGGGTATGAGAAGAGTATGATCAAAGTGTTACTTGCCTTGTCGATGATCCATGAGTCCTAGGGATTCAAGTAACAAGCGGCACACCGGTGATCTAACGCAGACAAACAACAAGCATACAATAAGTACTCATCTAATGCACGGGAAATCTCGAATAAAAGATCTAACCAGAAAGTTCAACTTAAGAACCCTGGTTGCAAAAGAATCGAATCAAAATAACTCCGAAAGTCGAAACTCGAGAGAGAACGTCTCGGTTTAGCGATCTGAAATTAGGTCAAAATTTCACAGTGACAAAACTCTGTGAAAGTAGGGTAGTCGAACGGCGGTTTCATTCTTAAACTCAGCGCTTGAATCACCTGATTCCGATAAACGAGCGAGAAATAAAACAGTTTTGAAAATCGGATCTCAAATCAAATCGAAAATAACGGATTAAATTCGATTAAAAGAAAAACGATTTAACGGGTTAAATAGCGAACGTTCGTTAACAGAACGAATCTAACGAACGCGTTCACTAAAACAAACGGTTCGTGAACGCTCATTAATTAAGAAAACCGAAAAAATAAAACCAATCTAGGTTTTTTTAAAAAAAACCCAACATTTTTTAAAATAAACCGACCGGTTCAAGGGGAAAACCGAATCGGGCGCTGGGCGGCGGCTACCTCCGTGATCGCCAAGATCTCTCCGGCTCCGTTGGGGCGTGGTCGGGAGGCGAGGGCGGCGGGTCCGCGGGCGGCGGCGTCCCACGGCGGCGCGCGGCGGCAAGGCTCGGGGCTCGGGGCGGCGGCTCCGGCGGTGGGGTGAGAGAAGGGGGGGTCCGGTGGTTATAAAGGGGGCGGCGGCTTGGGAGGGGGCAAGGAGGCTGGTCAGGCGGGACTCGAGGTGGCGGCGGCGATGGCGTCTGAGCCAGGAGTCAGGCGGGAGCGGGAGCGGGAGGAGGGAGGTGGGCTGGGGGCGCTGGCCTGGGGCTGGCTGGCTTGGGCCGACTGGGCTCGGTCCAGGGGGGGGGGGCGCGAAATTTTTTTTTAAATAAAATTAAACCAAAACGAATTAAAAAAAATACCAAACGAACTCGGATTTAAATAAAACAAATTTTCCCCGACTCCTAAAAATGAGTCGAACAAAATGAACTTTAAAAACAGCAAACATGCGTAAATTTTTTTAAAAGGCTCATTTTTTTGCCTAAGCAAAATAAATCTTCCAAAACCAAATTTGGTTTATTTATAATATCTTCATTTTTCCTAATTGTTTGGGAAAGTCATATTATTCCCTCTCGAAATATTTTTATAGGAAAAACTTTATGAAGATAATTTAAATAATCCAATGATCCTATTTTCAAAATTTGAGAATTCCCAAATATGAAAATTGTGAAACTTCCAACTCTCTCCGAGGGTCCTTGAGTTGCGTGAAATTTCTAGGATCGGAAAAATGCGAGAAAATATGATATGCATGATGACCTAATGTATAACATTCCAAATTGAAAATTTGGGATGTTACATTTCACTGCAAGTAACTGGATCTCATATGGAGATGTTTAGATAATTAGAATGGAAAAAAAATCGAATGCAACTACACAAGAACTAATCTATAACTGTCATTTGGAATCAGTTTTGCGCATCGTTAACTGAAACATGCATATCCGACTCATACGGAGTCCGTTTTAGCTCCACAAGTCGTCAAAACGTTTGTGATGACCAGATGCTTCAAAGGATTCATTCACAGGGAACTTTTGGAGAACTTTTCTTTACGAGTTCGTTTAGAAACTTGTATAGAAACTTTCTTAATGAGCACTCGACAAACGCATTTCGAGAACATACACAAAGTCCCAGCTATGTACCTATTGCATCATCATAAGTGAGGTCCTCTTGCATTTCCCTACGAGTAATTGGATCTCATATGGAGATGTTTAGTGAAGTAGAATGGAAAAAACCGAATGCAACTACACAAGAACTAGTCTATAACTGTCGTTTGGAATCAGTTTTGCGCAGTGTTAGCTGAAACATAGATATCTGACTCATACGGAGTCTGTTTTGGCTCCACAAGTAGTCAAAACGTTTGTGACGACCAGATGCTTCAAACGATTCTTTCACAGGGAAGTTTAGGAGAAGTTTTCTTAAGGAGTTTGTTCAGAAACTTGTATAGAAACTTTCTTAATGAGCACTCGACAAAAGCATTTCGCGAACATACCCAAAGTCCCAGCTATGGACCTAGTGCATCATCCTAACTGAGGTCTCTTGCATTTGCCAACAAGTAATTGGGTCTCATATGGAAATGTTTAGCGAAGTAGAATGGAAAAAATCGAATGCAACTACACAAGAACTAGTCTGTAACTATTGTTCGAAATTAGTTTTGCGCACTATTAACTGAAACATGGATATTTGACTCATACGGAGTCCGTTTTGGCTCCACAAGTAGTCAAAATATTTGTGATGACCAGATGCTTCAAAGGATTCTTTCACAGGGAACTTTTGGAGAACTTTTCTTAAGGAGTTCGTTCAGAAACATGTATAGAAAGTTTCTTAATGAGCACTCGACAAACGCATTTCGAGAACATACACAAAGTCCCAACTATGGACCTAGTGCATCATCATAACTGAGGTCTCTTGCATTTCCCTACATGTAATTGGAACTCATATGCAGATGTTTAGTCAAGTAGAATGGAAAAAATCAAATGCAACTACACAAGAACTAGTCTGTAATACTGCTCGAATCAGTTTTATGCAGGTTAATCAAACATGGATATCTGACTCATACGGAGTCCGTTTTGGCTCCACAAGTAGTCAAAACGTTTGTGACGACCTGATGCTTAAAACGATTATTTCACAGGGAACTTTTCGAGAACTTTTCTTATTGAGTTCGTCCAGAAACTTGTATATAAACTTTCTTATTGAGCACTCGACCAACGCATTTCGAGAACATACACAAAGTCGCAGCTATGGACCTAGTGCATCATCATAACTGAGAACTCTTGCATTTTCCTACAAGTAGTTGGATCTCATATGGAGATGTTAAGTGAAGTAGAATGGAAAAAAATCGAATGCAACTACACAAGAACTAGTCTCAGAATCGCTGCTCGAATCGCTTTTGCGCAGTTGTTAATCAAACATGGATATCTGACTCATACGGAGTCCGTTTTGGCTCCACAAGTAGTCAAAACGTTTGTGGAGACCAGATGCTTCAAAGGATTCTTGCAAAGGAAACTTTTGGAGAACTTTTCTTAAGGAGTTCATTCAGAAACTTGTATAGAAACTTTTTTAATAAGCACTCGGCAAACGCATTTCGAGAACATACACTAAGTCCCAGCTATAGACCTAGTGCATCATCATAACTGAGGTGTCTTGCATTTCCTTACAAGTAATTGGATCTCATAGGGAGATGTTTAGTGAACTAGAATGGAAAAAATCGAATGCAACTACACAAGACTAGTATGTAACTGTCTTTCGAATTCAGTTTTGCGCAGTGTTATCTTAAACATGGATATCTGACTCATACGGAGTCTGTTTTGGCTTCACAAGTAGTCAAAACGTTTGTGACGACCAGATGCTTCAAAGGATTCTTTCATAGGGAACTTTTGGAGAAGTTTTCTTAAGAAGTTCGTTCAGAAACTTGTATAGAAACTTTCTTAATGAGCACTCGACAAACGCATTTCGAGCACATACACAAAGTCCCAGCTATGGACCTAGTGCATCATCATAACTGATGTCTCTTGCATTCCCCTACAAGTAATTGGATCTCATATGGAGATGTTTAGTGAAGAAGAATGGAAAAAATGGAATGTAACTACACAAGAACTAGTCCGTAACTGTCGTTCGGAATAAGTTTTGCGCAGTGTTAACTGAAAGATGGATATCTGACTCATACGGAGTCCGTTTTGGCTCCACATGTAGTCAAAACATTTGTGACGACCCGATGCTTCAAAGGATTCTTTCACAGGGAACTTTTGGAGAACTTTTCTTAAGGAGTTCATTCGGAAACTTGTATAGAAACTTTCTTAATGAGCACTCGACAAACGCATTTCAAGAACATACACAAAGTCCCAGCTATGGACCTAGTGCATCATCGTAACTGAGGTCTCTTGCATTTCCCTGCAAGTAATTGGATCTCATATGGAGAAGTTTAGTGAAGTAAAATGGAAAAAATCGAATGCAACTACACAAGAATTAGTCTGTAACTCTGGTTCGGAATCAGTTTTGCGCAGTGTTAACTTAAACATGGATATCTGACTCATACGTAGTCCGTTTTGGCTTCACAAGTAGTCAAAACGTTTGTGACAACTAGATGCTTCAAAGGATTCTTTCATAGGGAACTTTTGGAGAACTTTCCTTAAGGAGTTCGTTTAGAAACTTGTATCGAAACTTTCTTAATGAGCACTCGACAAATGCATTTCGAGAACATACACGAAGACCCAGCTATGGACCTAGTGCATCATCATAACTGAGGTCTCTTACATTTACCTACAAGTAATTGGATCTCATATGGATTTGTTTAGTGAAGTATAATGGAAAAACTCGAATGCAACTACAGAAGAACTAGTCTGTAACTGTCGTTCGGAATCAGTTTTGCGCAGTGTTAACTGAACCATGGATATCTGACTCATACAGAGTCCGTTTTGGATCAATAACTAGTCAAAACGTTTGTGACGACCAGATCCTTAAAAGGATTCTTTCATAGGGAACTTTTGGAGAACTTTTCTTAAGGAGTTCGTTCAGAAACTTGTATCGAAACTTTCTTAATGAGCACTCGACAAATGCATTTGGACAACATACACGAAGTCCCAGCTATGGACCTAGTGCATCATCATAACTAATGTCTCTTGGATTCCCCTGCAAGAAATTGGATCACATATGGAGATGTTTAGTGAAGTAGAATAGAAAAAATCGAATGTAACTACACAAGAACTAGTCCGTAACTGTCGTTCGGAATCAGTTTTGCGAAGTGTTAACTGAAATATGGATATATGACTCATACGGAGTCTATTTTGGCTCCACAAGTAGTCAAAATGTTTGTGACGACCAGATGCTTCAAAGGATTCTTTCATAGGGAACTTTTGGAGAACTTTTCTTAATGAGTTCGTTAAGAAACTTGTATAAAAAATTTCTTAATGAGCACTCGACAAATGCATTTCGAGAACATACACAAAGTCCAAGCTATGGACCTAGTGCATCATCATAACTGAGGTCTCTTGCATTTCTGTCACATCCCAGATAGACCATGCATTAGGGTGTGCATCATGTTTAAATTTCATTTGAATTTGAAATGGGGAAGGCAGAAACCCCGAACACCCCCTTAAAACAACTAGGGTTTACTAAAATTATTTCAATGAATCCAAATGCCCTTCAAAATGCTCATCCTCTTTGTTTTGGTTCGAACCCATGTCAAAGAAGGTGTACCATTTTCTAGGTCATCTAAGGGTTCTAGGATTAATCCACAAGTTTTGAAATGAGCATTTTAAATTACATAAAATATTTTAAATGTTCAAAATTGTCAAACCAAAATGTTTCATGTTGGGAATATTCCAACAAGTGACCAGGAGCATTTTGGTGATTTTAAAATAGTTTTGGTATTTTAAATAAACCCCACAAAGTTACGGAAATTAGAAAAGACTAAAAAGGAAAAAACTTACTCGACGCCTGTTCGCCCACCTGCCGCCCAGCCCAGCAGCCGCCATGGCTGCTTGGCTCGGCAAGGCAGCAGCAACTGATGCCGCCGGCGAGCGCAGGGCGCGCCACGCAGCTGGCCGCCGCCTCGCTTCACCTCTTCGCCGCTTCACGCCTGGACGACCCCCACGCCGTCGCCCGACCCCCGTGACACCCCATTCTCCCCGCCTCCTCTCTCGCTCTCCCTCGCCATGGCCGACGCCACCGCCGCCGCTCCTCCGTCAGAAGCAGTAGCCACCGCCGCCCCCA
Source organism: Aegilops longissima (assembly GCA_021605205.1). Taxonomy (NCBI): domain Eukaryota; kingdom Viridiplantae; phylum Streptophyta; class Magnoliopsida; order Poales; family Poaceae; genus Aegilops; species Aegilops longissima. Next base: position 144,065,393 of record CM038680.1, on the reverse strand, counting down.
CGCCACGAGACCTTGTCTGGTCGCCTCGCCGTTAATCGACTCACGTCGAACAAGCCAAGCCCCGAGCTCCTGCTCGCCCAAGCTTGCCGCACCGACTCGCCTCGACTCCGCCACCGCCGAGATCCCTTCGCCGCCGCCAGATCGAGCATCCCGACCCGACGAGGCTCTCTACGAGATCACCGTGAGCCTGGCTACCTCCCCATCCTCTCCATTCTCTCCCTCGTGCACCACAACGAGCACACGTCGATCACCCGAACCCACCGCCGCGGAGCTCGTCGCCGACGAGGCTCCGGCCACCCAACGGCCACGCCACCCTGTCCATCGCACTCACCGAGTTGCGCTGGGCCTAACTATGCACTCCACGCACCTCACCTCGCCCCCTAGCAACTAGCCCGACATCACCCGAGCCCCGGCCGCCGCCCGACTCGTCGCCGGCGCCAACTCCGGCCACCCCGACCCCAACTAATTACACCAAACGCCGCGGCTCATCTCCAGCTCCACGTAGATGCTCCCCGCGCCCCATTTGGTGCCCGGAAAGTGCAAAAGCACTTTGCTCCGCCGCGCCTGGCCTCGCCGGCGGCTAGACGCCGGCGAGTTGACCACTGACCCCTGACTGTGGGCCCTGTTGACTGTCTGAGTCAATGACAGGTGGGCCCCTCCGGTTAACTAATTAGGATTAGTTCTAATTAAGTTAATTAGTTAAACTAACCCTGACATGCGGGTCCCACTGGTCAGTTTGACCTGGACGACCCCGTTGACCCCTGACGTCATGCTGACCTCATGCTGACGCATTAATTCAAATTCTGGATTTATTTTTATATAATAAATTCCAGAATATAATTCAAATTTCAAATGCTTATAACTTTTTATCTATAACTCCAAATGCAAAGATTTATATATGAAAAATTATCAGAAAAATACACTCTATCCATTGGTACAGGTTTCATGCATGTTAAAACAAGTTAACTATGCTGGATAACCAGAATAAGATATTGCACCATTAGGACTAACTCAAATGAGCTATCATTTGAATCCTTGATTCAAATGAGTTCATCTCCTGTTCTTCAACTTGCATTAGACCAACACACATCCATATTGCCATGTCATAGCATGCATCATATTGTTGCATATTGTCTTGTGTGTTTATTTTGGTGTGCTTCCATGATAGGTTCTCGCCTCAAGATAACCTCGACTACCCATCTCAAGGGCGCTTCTCTACCCCAGCCCATCGGCAAGCAATTCATTGATCATTCCGATACAAACCCATGTTCTCGCTTCGCTCTCGCATCTGCATTAAGACAACGCGATTCAACTGTTGTGTGCTGCGGTAGTTGAACCCACTTCCTTTGCATGACCTGTCATTGCCACAAGAATTAGATGAAACCCACTAGTATGTGTAGGAGTTGATTGAGCCATGTTTGTGATTCCTACCATGCTATGCTTGCTATGCTTAGAGTTGTGTCGTCCGGCTCATCGGGATGATGAACTGGAGTGAAAGGTTGTGTTGGTTCGAGAGTGAAAGTGTTGAACACGATTTGGTAAAGGTATCGATGAGAGGCCATGTAGGAGTACATGGTGGGTTGTTTCATTGAAGCCGAACTTAAGAACTGAGATCTGTGTTTGTGATCCATGAAACAGCTTACTACCACACATTGGGATCCTTAATTGACCCTCTCGGCTTCTTAACCACACCTGCTCATAGTCCGGGAGTTGCAAGTAGTTTCGTGTTTGTAGCATGTTTGGGGCCGCACGCAACGCTGACCTTAGGGGTGGGTTGTGTTGCGGTAGGCACCGTGGCCGGTGTACCGAAAGTGCCCGCTTGGTATCTCGGGAACCCTGCACACATCGCTCGGGCTGTATGGGAAACCTCGGCCGACTCCTGCGGATGGAACCCGAATAGGCGATAAACCTGGACTAGGGACTTGAGTGTTTAGGTAGGCTGTGGCCGACACCCACGCTGGGCTTCCGCTGAAGGTTGCAGTACATGTCGTGTGAACGATTTATAAGTGGTGAGAGCGTGTGAAGAAGTACACCCTGCAGGGTTAAATATGATCTATTCAATAGCCGTGTCCACGGAGAAGGACTTCGGGTTACCTATATCAGTTCATAGACAAGTAAATGGATACTACTAAAAGCCTCAAGATAAGTGTGAGTATCGTGGATGGCCCTCTCGGGATGACGAGAGAGGATCCACGGTGGAGTATTGTGATGGTGATTAGTGGACTCGTGTACGACAAAATGCTTTACAAAGTGTGTTACGTAGGATAGCTTAGCCAAGAGTCAAAGCTGGCTTGCTGCAAATAACTCCACCTCCTTCCTTGAGAATGTGCATGTATGATAGGATTCGTGGTAAGACTTGCTTGAGTACTTTTGTACTCATGTTTGCTTAATCAATATTTTTCAGAGGACTATACTACCCTCCGACGGATTCTATGTAGATGTTGACTTGACGAGTAAGCTAGCCACCCGGTGGCGATCTAATACTTGTGAAGGGCCATTGTAGATAGAAAGGCTCCAACAAGCTTTCTTTCTTTCTAGAGTCTCAGACTCAGACTACTTTGCTTCCGCATGTGCTTGTATGATTGTATGACTTGAGTGTTGGGTCATGTGACCCTACCTGTATGACTATAGTTATGTATGGCTCCTCGAGCCTCTTAAATAAAGTACTTGAGTTGTAGAGTTTTGTTGTGATGCCTTGTTGTATTTACTCATACCGGGCATATTATGTGTATGATTGAAATGCTTGGTATGAGTGGGATCCGACAAACTAGTTGTTTATCCTTGGCAGCCTCTCATATGGGGAAATGTAGTCTCGTGCTTCGAGCGATAGTAGTCCGCTACAGCCCGGTTCACCGAGTCCTGCTAGCCCAAAGACTACTGCTTGGACACTTGACTGGCCGGCATGTGTTTCATTTCGTTCTTATGTCCGTCCTTCGGGAAATGTCACGCGGTGATACTCGAGTCCTGCCTAGCCTGCTACAGCCGGGATACCGGAGTCCTGTTAGCCCAGTGCTACAGCCCGAGTTCATACGCTGATGACCGACATGCTCAAGTGATTCATGTATGCCTGTCCCCATAGGTTAGTGCCGCTTTGGGTTCACGACTAGCCATGTCGGCCCGGGTTCTTTGTCATGTGGATGCTAGCGACACTATCATATACGTGAGCCAAAAGACGCAAACGGTCCCGGGCCATGGTAAGGCGACACCCGTGGGAATACCGTGCGTGAGGCCGCAAAGTGATATGAGGTGTTACCAGCTAGGTCGATGTGACTTGGAATCGGGGTCCTGACAGCGTTGGCATCAGAGCAGGGCTGCCTATAGGTTCGCCAAGCCAAACTGGTCGAAGTTGAGTCTAGAAATGCTTTAGTTATATGTAGGGGAATTGATTGTGGGAGGGAACGTAAGGCTCTTTTTACTTCTTTACCTTATGCCCTCTGATCTGATTCATCCTCTTCTCATTCAACGTGGGTTAGGACTAGGCTCTCTTCTCTCTATCAGGTTCACGTGTTACTAATCCGTAGTAACTTATAGGATTGTTGGTTACATCCTCGCCGGTGCTACTAAATTTTAGTATGCTATCATTTGAACCGAACCTTGATATGATGTTGTTGAGTGGTTTTGCAAATCTGATTTTAATGTCTCAAATCTGATTTTGAGCATTTACTGATGTTATGCTGCCCGATTTTCCTAGAAATTCTAATGCCTTTGCATTGTGGCTGTGCTTTCAGATGGCCACCGCTCCCGTAACCAAGTGGTTCGCCTCGACCCGTTGCATTGATGTGTGCGGTCACACGCCATGTTGGTTAGGGTGATGATTGAGGCTGGTTATCGATGGTATCCTGAATATACCGCCGAGGAGCAGTTTAGGATTTCAATCAAAGCCAATATCTATGCACGGTCCGGATTTATCCATCCTATCCCGGAGCTATTGAGCCACTTCATCGTTCTTATGGGCTCGAATCACTATTGGAATGTCTGCAAGATGCAGCCTATTCCATGATGACTATTATTCGAGCTGTAACTGCTTTGTTTGAGCAACACCGATTTCCGCTACATGCCAAGATCCTTCCCAGGGCGCATGGCTACCTTCGTGGTTTGTACAGCGATGCATCCCATGAGGACTCACCTTCGCACTACTACTGAGTTGTTTGGAGGACAAGGACCGTGAGAACCGGCCTTGCGTATGGAGCTTTTTAATGCCCGCTCGACCACTGGGCTACTCGACTAGGTTTGCACTGCCGCCGCAAGCCGGATATATGGACATGAGGACTTGTACCCGTGCGGGCGAGTCTGCCAGACTTCATGGAGTGGCGTGAGGTTGGAGGCATCACCTCTCCTCGTGGGCCTCGTCGCCACCGCTTGTTGGTCCACGGCCACATCCGAGTCCTTATGGTCCACAGCCCCACAGATTGTCTATTCCTGACGATCATGTTCCACTTCCAGTGTCAGGGTGGTGACTTCTATGAGGACTACTATGGAGCTGCCTGAGATAGTAGTAGTGTTCCTAGTATGGTAATAGTTGTGTTCCCACCGTCCTGCGTGACTCGTGGAATACGACTTAGTGTGTATCGCTCCTAAGTGTAGAAAAATAATGTATAGAAGTTGGGATGCTTCCGATGAGATGTAACGCCTTTCCTTATAGTTGTACTCCGTCAGGCTTGTACTAAACTATGAATGGTGTGTATGACCGATGGTATATATATATATGGCAGTTTTATATTACCATGTCATACGGATGAACATCTTTGCATTCCATGCTGTCCATTACCTTCCGCACTTCCTTGTTAAATTCTGCCATCCTGGTTTAAACCTTTGCTTTGTCTCCCAGGATGGTCAACACTCAAAACACTCCTGCTGTTCCAGAGCAGGGAGAAGCCAGTGCATCCAGAAATGTGAATCTGCCGCAACCGCCATCTTTGGCCGAGGTGATGCTGGAAGCAGAACGCAATAAGCGCGAAACCAACCGCTTATTGGAGCGGATTGAACAAAACACAGCACGCCAGCCAAGAAACGATGTGGTCTCACTCAACGATTTCGTCAAGCTATATCCTCCAAAATTCAAATGTTCCGTCGAGCCTCTCGACGCAGATGATTGGCTCCGCAGCATCCACCACAAGCTGCGTTCCGCCAACGTGGCTGAGGCTGACAAGGTTACCTTTGCCGCCTATCATCTGGAAGGCCCTGCTAGTCTCTGGTGGGAAAATTATGAGGCTATGCGTCCGGCTGGACAAGTTACAACTTGGGATGAATTCAGTGCCGCCTTCCGTGAGCACCATATTCCAGAAGGTCTTATGGACCGCAAACGTGAGGAATTCTGCAGCCACCCAAGGTAGGCTGACAAGGATGCCTACAGCCGTGAATTCGGGAGGTTAGCACGTTATGCTCCCAAGAAGTTTCTACCGATGCTAAGAAGCAGCAAGGTTCCGCAAGGGACTTAGCCCGAGCTACGCCGAGATCTCCGTCGCATGAATGTACCTCTTTCCGGCTAGTCAATAAGGCTATCAGCACCAAATCGGGCAGACTGATTTTGAGGCTTCACGCAAGCACATCCGTGACTCGATCGCCATCCGCTCGATCCCGAAGCGCGGGTTTGGGTTCCAAATACTGCTCTACCACCTAGGTACACCCCGAGGCCATCCTTCGAGGCGCCGCCCCAACCAGCCGTATTTTCCACCCAAGACTTATGGAGGTCCAACTGCTAGTGCTGCTCCACGTCCAAATGTGATCACTTGCTTCAAGTGTGGAGAGACGGGCCACTATATTCGAGAGTGTCCCCGAACAACCCCAATCAAGCCGGAAAGTTTGTTGGCCGCGGCAAGCCAGCAGAAAGGTGCCCTATGCTAAGCCGCTTGCCACCGCCGTGGCCATGTCAACTATGTCTCGCCAAGAAACCTATGAGGATCCCAACGCCGCCCTCGGTGCGCTTCTTGTTAATTGCCATCCGCAATCGTTCTTTTGATACCGAGCATCTCATTCATTTATTTCGAGAGCTATGCTCGATTGCACAACACCACATTCTCGTGACATGCCTACCTCCATGGAAATTCAAACTCCTGGTTCTAGATGGCAAACCTCTAGAATAAGTCATGGAATGAAATTCTTGTCGACAGATTAGTCTTTCTTGCATCTCTAATAGCTCTCAAGTCCTCGGACATAAACATCATCTTGGGTATGGACTGGATGGCAGCCCATTACGCTAAGATTGATTGCTCTACTAGAACGGTTCAACTTACCCATCCTTCGGCAAAACAAAGGATGTTTTAACCCGAGTGTCTAAGCGCCACTTTACTCCTTAAATGCCAACCCCTTCCGCACCTCAAGATATTCCGGTAGTCCGTGATTTTCCGGATGTCTTTCCGAAGAACTGCCAGTGTTCCACCCGACAGGATGTCGAGTTCGTGATAGATCTTATTCCCTAACCGCCCCAATCTCTAGAAGACCTTATAAGATGGCACCCTAGAACTAGCTGAACTTAAGAAACAACTCGATGAATCCTTGCAAAAGGGTTTCATCCGTCCTAGTTCATCTCCATGGGCTTGCCCGTCCTCTTCGTCAAGAAGAAGGATGGTACGGATCGGATGGTTGTAGATTACCGACCGTCAATTTGGTCACTATCAAAACAAGTATCCGCTCCCGGGATCAACGACCGTATGATCAGCTCGCTGGATCCTCGCCTTTTTCAAGATGGATTTGAGGTTGGGTTACCATCAAATCAAAATCAAGAACGGGACATTCCTAAACGGCCTTTGTCACTCGTTATGGCCAATACGAGTACACCGTCATGTCCTTCGGATTAACCAATGCTCCAGCCACTTTCTCTCGGTTAATGAACTCGATCTTCATGGAGTACTTGGATAAATTGTCGTGGTATACCTCGATGATATACTCATCTACTCCAAGAATGAGGAAGAACATGCCAACACCTAAGGCTAGTATTGATGAAACTTCGAGAGCACCGCCTTTATGCCAAATTCTCTAAATGTGAATTCTGGTTACCGTATGACCTATCTAGGACATGTAATCTCGGTAAGGGCATTGCTGTCAATCCCGAAGCGAAGTTCAAGCCGCCCTTGATTGGACTCCACCGAATCGGTCAAGCAAGTTCGAGTTTCCTCGGTTTAGCGAGCTATTGCCGCCGCTTCACGAGAATTTCTAAAGTTGCTAAACCTCTAACCGAACTCCTCAAGAAAGATAAGAAGTTCGAATGGACGCCACAAAGGCGAGATCAGCTTTCGAGAACTGAAAAGACGCTCGACATCTGCTCCCGCATTTGTTCCACCAGATTTCTAAGGACTTTATTATCTATTGCGACGCCGCGACAAGGACTAGGTTGCATACTCATGCAAGATCGTCATGTGATTGCCTACGATCTCGACAGCTAAGGCCCACATGAGGATAACTATCCCACACACGATCTAGAGCTTGCAGCAGGGTTCATGCACTTAAAACTTGGCGACATTACCTTCGGGTAATCGCTATGCGAAATCTACACCGATCACCAAAGTCTGAAATATATCTTCACCCAACCGGATTTGAATCTCGTGCAAAGACGTTGGGTCGAGTTGATTACAGATTTCGACTTAGGAATATCCTACACCCTGTGCAAAGCTAATGTCATGGCTGACGCACTAAGTCGCAAATCTTATTGTAACAATTTGATGTTACAACAAAGTCAACCAATTCTCCACGAGGAATTTCGTAAGCTTAATCTTCACATTGTTCCTCGAGGATTCCTTTCCACCCTGGTGGCGAAACCTGATCTTACGGATCGAATCATAGCTGCTCAGCGGAGATGATGAGGGATATCTCGGATCAAGGAGAACATCGCTAGCGGAGCTGCTAAGTGTTTCTCCATAGATGAACGAGGTGTTGTCTTCTTCGAAAACCGCTTGGTGGTTCCCAAGAAACAACAGCTACGGCAATTGATCCTTAAGGAAGCTCATGACTCTCCTCTCACCATTCATCCTGGTAGTACTAAAATGTATCAAGATCTCGCCAGAGGTTTTGTGGACTAGGATGAAGAGAGAAATCGCTCAATACATTGCTAATCGCGACGTCGTCGTCGAAGTTAAAGCAGAGCATCAACGGCCTGCTGGTACCCTTCAACCTTTGGAAATTCCTGAATGGAAATGGGATAAAATCGGTATGGATTTCATCACCGGGTTTCCCAGGACCAAGAGAGGGAATAATGCTATCTTCGTTGTTGTTGATCGTCTTTCCAAGGTAGCCCACTTCCTACCCGTTCGTGAGAGTATAACCGCTAGCCAGCTAGCTGAACTGTACATCTCTCGAATAGTGTCTCTTCACGGTGTTCCATTAGAGATTAACTCAGACCGTGGAAGTCTCTTCACCTCTCGATTTTGGGAAAGTTTCCAAAACGCTATGGGGACTCGTCTCTCCTTTAGCACCGCTTTTCATCCCCAATCAAGTGGTCAAGTAGAACGAGTCAACCAAATCCTAGAGGATATGCTTCGAGCTTCTGTCATCTCTTTCGGCATGAATTGGGAAAAATGCCTTCCATTCGCCGAGTTCGCTTATAACAATAGTTATCAAGCCAGCTTGGGCAAAGCCCTTTCAAGTTCTTTATGGACGGAAATGTCGAACGCCTCTTAACTGGTCGAAACCGGGGAGAGACAACTCTTTGGCCCGGACATGATCCAGAAGCGTAAGAGCAAGTTCGCGTTATTCGTGAGAAATTGAAAACAGCCCAATCTCGCCAAAAGAGCCAATATGATCGCAAGCATAAGCCTATGGCTTATGAAGTTGGCGAGAAGGCTTACCTTCGGTTACTCCTCTAAAGGAACCCATCGCTTCGTATCAAAGGCAAGTTGGCTCCTCGTTACATTGGACCCTTTCGCATTCTTGCCAAACGAGGGAAGTTGCCTACCAATTGAACTACCTCCGCATCTTCCAGAGTCCATATGTCTTCCACGCTTCCCAACTCAGCGTTGCTTCTCGGATCCTATCCGTGGAGTGGACCACGAAACGCTTGATCTCCAAGATAACCTCACCTATCGAGAATATCCCGCTCAGATCTCGATCAAGCCGAGCGTACCACTCGACGCCGAATATCAAGTTTCTAAAGGTTCAATGGTCAAACCATTCCGAGCAAGAAGCAACTTGGGAAAGGGAGGATCGCCTTCGACTTGAGTATCCCACCTTTTCGCAACAGATCCTAAATCTCGGACGAGATTCTTTTGAGTGGGGTGAGTTGTCACATCCCGATAGACCATGCATTAGGGTGTGCATCATGTTTAAATTTCATTTGAATTTGAAATGGGGAAGGCAGAAACCCCGTAACACCCCCCCCTTAAAACAACTAGGGTTTACTAAAATTATTTCAATGAATCCAAATGCCCTTCAAAATGCTCATCCTCTTTGTTTTGGTTCGTAACCCATGTCAAAGAAGGTGTACCATTTTCTAGGTCATCTAAGGGTTCTAGGATTAATCCACAAGTTTTGAAATGAGCATTTTAAATTACATAAAATATTTTAAATGTTCAAAATTGTCAAACCAAAATGTTTCATGTTGGGAATATTCCAACAAGTGACCAGGAGCATTTTGGTGATTTTTAAAATAGTTTTGGTATTTTAAATAAACCCCACAAAGTTACTGAAATTAGAAAAGACTAAAAAGGAAAAAACTTACTCGACGCCTGTGTTCGCCCACCTGCTGCCCAGCCCAAAGAGTCGCAGCCCAACAGCTGCTTGGCTCGCCAGCAGCAGCTCGGTGCCCGCCGGGCGAGCGCAGGGCGCGCCACGCAGCTGGCCGCCGCCTGCTTCACCTCTTCGCCGCCGCCTCGGGCGACCCCCACGCCGTCGCCCGACCCCTGTGACACCCCATTCTCCCCTGCCTCCTCTCTCTCGCTCTCCCTCGCCATGGCCGACGCCACTGCCGCCGCTCCTCCGTCAGAGTCAGTAGCCACCGCCGTCCCCACGCCACGAGACCTTGTCAGTCGCCATTGCGTCGACTCCGTCGAACAAGCCAAGCCCGAGCTCTGCTGCCGCCTCGGTCTGCCGCCAGACCGACCTCGCCCGACTCCGCCACCGCCGAGATCCCTTCGCCGCCGCCGCCGATCGTGAGCATCCCGACCGACGAGGCTTCTACGAGATCACCGTGAGCCTGGCTACCTCCCCATCCTCTCCATTCTCTCCTCGCACCACAACGAGCACACGCCGATCACCCGAACCCACCGCCGCTGGAGCTCGTCAGCCGACGAGGCTCCGCCACCCAACGCCACGCCACCCTGTCCATCGCACTCACCGAGTTGCGCTGGGCCTAACTATGCACTCCACGCACCTCACCTCGCCCCTAGCAACTAGCCCGACATCACCCGAGCCCCGCCGCCAGACTCGTCGCCGGGCGCCAACTCCGCCACCCCGACCCCAACTAATTACACCAAACGCCGCGGCTCATCTCCAGCTCCACGAGATGCTCCTCGCGCCCATTTGGTGCCCGGAAAGTGCAAAAGCACTTTGCTCCGCCAGCCTGCCTCGCCCAGGCTAGACGCCAGCGAGTTGACCATCGACCTCGACCGTGGGCCCCGCTGACTGCCTGAGTCAATGACGTGGGCCCTCCGTTAACTAATTAGGATTAGTTCTAATTAAGTTAATTAGTTAAACTAACTCGACATGCGGGTCCCACCGGTCAGTTTGACCTGGACGACCCGTTGACCCTCGACGTCATGTCAACCTCATGTCGACGCATTAATTCAAATTCTGGATTTATTTTATATAATAAATTCCGAATATAATTCAAATTTCAAATGCTTATAACTTTTATCTATAACTCCAAATGCAAAGATTTATATATGAAAATTATCAGAAAAATACACTCTATCCATTGGTACAGGTTTCATGCATGTTAAAACAAGTTAACTATGCTGAATAACCAGAATAAGATATTGCACCATTAGGACTAACTCAATGAGCTATCATTTGAATCCTTGATTCAAATGAGTTCATCTCCTGTTCTTCAACTTGCATTAGACCAACACACATCCATATTGCCATGTCATAGCATGCATCATATTGTTGCATATTGTCTTGTGTGTTTATTTCGTGTGCTTCCATGATAGGTTCTGCCTCAAGATAACCTCGACTACCCATCTCAAGGGCGTTCTCACCCCAGTTCCATCAGCAAGCAATTCATTGATCATTCCGATACAAACCCATGTTCTCGCTTACGCTCTCGCATACTGCATTAAGACAACGCGATTCAACTGCTTGTGTGCTGCGGTAGTTGAACCCACTTCCTTTGCATGACCTGTCATTGCCACAAGAATTAGATGAAACCCACTAGTATGTGTAGGAGTTGATTGAGCCATGTTTGTGATTCCTACCATGCTATGCTTGCTATGCTTAGAGTTGTGTCGTCCGGCTCATCGGGATGATGAACTGGAGTGAAAGGTTGTGTTGGTTCGAGAGTGAAAGTGTTGAACACGATTTGGTAAAGGTATCGATGAGAGGCCATGTAGGAGTACATGGTGGGTTGTTTCATTGAAGCGAACTTAAGAACTGAGATCTGTGTTTGTGATCCATGAAACAGCTACTACCACACATTGGGATCCTTCATTGACCCTCTCGGCTTCTTAAACACACCTGTTCATAGTCCGGAGTTGCAAGTAGTTTCGTGTTTGTAGCATGTCAGGGGCCGCACGCAACGCTGACCTTAGGGGTGGGTTGTGTTGCGGTAGGCACCGTGGGTCGTGTACCGAGTGCCCGCTTGGTATCTCGGGAACCCTGCACACATCGTTCGGGGCTGTATGGGAAACCTCGGCGGACTCCTGCGGATGGAACCCGAATAGGCGATAAACCCGGACTAGGGACTTGAGTGTTTAGGTAGGCTGTGGCCGACACCCACGCTGGGCTTCCGCTGAAGGTTGCAGAGTACATGTCGTGTGAACGATTTATAAGTGGTGAGAGCATGTGTGAAGAAGTACACCCTGCGCAGGTTAAATATGATCTATTCAATAGCCGTGTCCACGGAGAAGGACTTCGGGTTACCTATATCAGTTCATAGACAAGTAAATGGATACTACTAAAAGCCTCAAGATAAGTGTGAGTATCGTGGATGGCCCTCTCGGGATGACGAGAGAGGATCCACGGTGGAGTATTGTGATGGTGATTAGTGGACTGTAATGCGACAAAATGCTTTACAAAGTGTGTTACGAGGGATAGCTTAGCCAAGAGTCAAAGCTGGCTTGCTGCAAATAACTCCACCTCCTTCCTTGAGAATGTGCATGTATGATAGGATTCTGTGGTAAGACTTGCTGAGTACTTTTGTACTCATGTTTGCTTAATCAATATTTTTCAGAGGACTATACTACCCTCCGACGGATTCTATGTAGATGTTGACTTGACGAGTAAGCTAGCCACCCGTGTGGCGATCTAATACTTGTGAAGGGCCATTGTAGATAGAAAGGCTCCAACAAGCTTTCTTTCTTTCTAGAGTCCACTCTGACTACTTTGCTTCCGCATGTGCTTGTATGATTGTATGACTTGAGTGTTGGGTCATGTGACCCCTACCGTATGACTATGTTATGTATGGCTCCTCGAGCCTCTTAAATAAAGTACTTGAGTTGTAGAGTTTTGTTGTGATGCCTTGTTGTATTTACTCATACCGGCATATTATGTATGATTGAAATGCTTGGTATGAGTGGGATCCGACAAACTAGTTGTTTATCCTTGGCAGCCTTTCATATGGGGAAATGTAGTCTCGTGCTTCTGAGCGATAGTAGTCCGCTACAGCCCGGTTCACCGGAGTCCTGCTAGCCCAGCACTACTGCTTGGACACTTGACTGGCCGGCATGTGCTTCATTTCGTTCCTATGTCTGTCCCTTCGGGAAATGTCACGCGGTGATACTCGAGTCCTGCCTAGCCTGCTACAGCCCGGGATACCGGAGTCCTCATAGCCCAATGCTACAGCCCGAGTTCATACGCTGATGACCGACATGCTCAAGTGATTCATGTATGCCTGTCCCCATAGGTTAGTGCCGCTTTGGGTTCACGACTAGCCATGTCGGCCCGGGTTCTTTGTCATGTGGATGCTAGCGACACTATCATATACGTGAGCCAAAAGACGCAAACGGTCCCGGGCCATGGTAAGGCGACACCCGTGGGAATACCGTGCGTGAGGCCGCAAAGTGATATGAGGTGTTACCAGCTAGGTCGATGTGACTTGGAATCGGGGTCCTGACAATTTCCCTACAAGTAATTGGATCTCATATGGAGAATTTTAGTGAAGTAGAGTCGAAAAACTCGAATGTAACTACACAAGAACTAGTCTCTAACCGCCGCTCAAATCAGTTTTATGCAAAGGTTAACTTAAACATGGATATCGACTCATACGGAGTCTGTTTTGGCTTCACATGTAGTCAAAACATTTGTGACGACCTCAGAAACTTTTGGAGAACTTTTCTTAAGGAGTTCGCTCGTAAACTAGTATAGAAACTTTCTTAATGAGCACTCGACAAACGATTTCGAGAATATACACAAAGTCCTAGCTATGGACCTAGTGCATCATCATAACTGAGGTCTCTTGCATTTCCCTATAATTAATTGGATCTCATATGGAGATGTTTTGTGAAGTAGAATGGAAAAATCAATGCAACTACACGAGAACTAGTCTCAGAATCGCTGCTCGAATCAATTTTATGCAGGTTAATCAAACATGGATATCGACTCACTCTACAGAGTCCGCTTTGGCTCCACAAATATTCAAAATGTTTGTGATGACCAGATGCTTCAAAGGATTCTTTCACACGGAACTTTAGGAGAACTTTTCTTAAGGAGTTCATTCAGAAACTTATATAGAATCTTTCTTAATGAGCACTCGACAAACGATTTCGAGAACATACACAAAGTCCCAGCTATGGACCTAGTGCATCATCATATCTGAGGTCTCTTGCATTTAACTACAAGTAATTGGATCTCATATGGAGATTTTAAGTGAAGTAGAATAGAAAAATCGAATGCAACTACACAAGAACTAGTCTCAGAATCGCTGCTCGAATCAGTTTTGAGCAGTCTTAATCGAAACTTGGATATCTCGACTCATACGGAGTCTGCTTTTGGCTGCACAAGTAGTCAAAATGTTTTTACTTAACAGATGCTTGAAAGTATTCTTTCAGAGGGAACTATTGGAGAACTTTTCTTGAGGTGTTCGCTCAAAACTTGTATAGAAACTTTCTTAATGAGCACTCGACAAATGCATTTCGAGAACATACACAAAGTCCCAGCTATGGACCTAGTGCATCATCATAACTCGAGGTCTCTCACATTTACCTACAAGTAATTGGATCTCATATGGATTTGTTTAGTGAAGTATAATGGAAAACTCAATGCAACTACAGAAGAACTAGTCTCAGAATCGCTGCTCGAATCAGTTTTATGCAAAGGTTAATCTGAAACATGGATATCTGACTCATACAGAGTCCGTTTTGGATCAATAACTAGTCAAAACGTTTGTGACGACCAGATCCTTAAAAGGATTCTTTCATAGGGAACTTTTGGAGAACTTTTCTTAAGGAGTTCGTTCAGAAACTTGTATCGAAACTTTCTTAATGAGCACTCGACAAATGCATTTCGACAACATACACAAAGTCTCAGCTACGGACCTAGTGCATCATCATAACTGATGTCTCTTGCATTCCCCTACAAGTAATTGGATCTCATATGCAGATGTTTAGTGAAGTAGAATGAAAAAAATCGAATGTAATTACACAAGAACTAGTCCGTAATTGTCGTTGAGGATCAGTTTTGCGCAGTTGTTAATCGAAATATGGATATCTGACTCATACGGAGTCTGTTTTGGCTCCACAAGTAGTCAAAACATTTGTGACGACCAGATGCTTCAAAGGATTCTTTCATAGGGAAATTTTGGAGAACTTTTCTTAAGGAGTTCGTACAGAAACTTGTATAGAAACTTTCTTAATGAGCACTCGACAAACGCATTTCAAGAACATACACAAAGTCCCAGCAATTGACCTAGTGCATCATCATAACTGAGGTCTCTTGCATTTCCCTACAAGTAATTGGATTTCATAAGGAGATGTTTAGTAAAGTAGAATGTAAAAAATCGAATGCAACTACACAAGAACAAGTCTATAACTGTAGTTCGAAATCATTTTTGCGCAGTGTTAACTGAAACATGGATATCTGACTCATACGGAGTCCATTTTGGCTCCACAAGAATAAATACTTTTGTGACGACCAGATGGTTCAAAGGATTCTTTCACAGGGAACTTTTGGAGAAGTTTTCTTAAGGAGTTCATTCAGAAACTTGTATAGAAACTTTTTTAATGAGCACTCGACAAACGCATTTCGAGAACATACACTAAGTCCCAGCTATGGACCTAGTGGATCATCATAACTGAGGTCTCTTGCATTTCCCTACAAGTAATGGTATCTTATATGGAGATGTTTAGTGAAGTAGAATGGAAAAAAATCGAATGCAACTACACCAGAACTGTGACGCCCTCGATTCAATCGTACACTAATCATGCACGCAAATGTGTACGATCAAGATCAAGGACTCACGGGAAGATATCACAACACAACTCTACAAATAAAATAAGTCATACAAGCATCATAATACAAGCCAGGGGCCTCGAGGGCTCGAATACAAGTGCTCGATCATAGACGAGTTAGCGGAAGCAACAATATCTGAGTACGTACATAAGTTAAACAAGGTGCCATAAGATGGCTAGCACAAACCGGATACAGATCGAAGAGGAGCAGGCCTCCTGCCTCGATCCTCCTAGGTCACTCCCCGGTCGCCGCCGCCGGGCTGCACGTAGTAGTAGGCACCTCCGGAGTAGTAGTCGCCATAGGCGGTGGCGTCTGGATCCTGGCTCCATCGTCTGATTGCAGCAATCGAGTATAGGTAGGGGGAAAGGGGAAACAATACAACCGTGAGTACTCATCCAAAGTACTGCAAGCAAGGAGCTACACTACATATGCATGGATATATGTGTAAAGGGCCATATCAAGGACTGAATCGCAGAATGCCGTAATAAGAGGGGATAGCTAGTCTTAACGAAGACTACGCTCGACACCTGCCTTGCAAATGTAGGAGGGACAAACTGAAGTCCTCCAAGTAACATCATATAGCAATAATCCTACCCGCAATCCCTGCTCATATCCTTGAGCGAGAGCGACCACCGTTGTATCCGCACTTGGAAGGGTGTGTTTTATCAAGTATCCGGTTCTAGTTGTCATAAGCTCAAGGTACAACTCCAAGTCGCCCTGTTATCAAGATCACGGCTATCCGAATAGATTAACTTCCCTGCAGGGTGCACCATCTTACCCAAAGACGCTTGATCCCATTTGGCCGGACACACTTTCCGGGTCATGCCCGCCACGTAAGATCAACACGCCGCAGCCCCACCTAGGCACAACAGAGGCCAACACGCCGTCTAAACCTAAGCGCGCAAGGGTCCGGGCCCATCGCCTCGAGCACACACCTGCGTTATGTCTGCTGCCGGAAGCGCACCTAGCCCATCAGCGTTCGGTCCAATCCGGCGCGCGCCGCTCCGTCGCTGACGTCTGAAGTACTTCGGCTGATACCACGACGCCGGGATACCCATAACTACTCCCGCGTAGATGGTTAGTGCGTATAAGCTCGTAGCCAACCCAGATCAAATACCAAGACCTCGTTAAGCGTGTTAAGTATCCGCGAACGCCGAACAGGGCCAGGCCCACCTCTCTCCTAGGCGGTCTCAACCTGCCCTGCCGCTCCGCCTCAAAGATCCACTCGCGGGTGCTCCATCAGCCGACCCGACTTTAGTCTCACATGTATCATGTATAAGTATATAGTATATACCCGTGATCAACTCCCGAGTGATCACGGCCCGATAGTATAGCACGCGATTTGACAAGAAAGTAGGGCCACAGATGAAAGTACTAGCATCCTATACTAAGCATATAGGATTGCGGTAAGGCAACAATGGTTACAAGGACAAAGCTATGCAGCGGTATAGGAGTATCTGAAAACAAGAATATGTTATACTACTCTAATGCAAGCAGATAGATAAGAGTAGGCGATATCTGGTGATCAAGGGGGGCTTGCTGGTTGCTCGCAAGTGAGAGGGTCACAACACACGTAGTCGAACCGCCACCGCAGCGTCGGTCTCAGTAGTCTACCGGAGAGAAGAGGGGAAGAAACAATGAATACAAAGTAAACAGATGCATATCGATGTATGACATGTCAAGAAGCGATGCTAGGCGTGCCCTAACGTGGTAAGAGGGGTACTTGGTAGGGGAAAACATCCGGAAGTTTTCCGGCCCGACGTCTGTCAGATGATGAACCGAGAGGAAAGTTTGCAGGTTCGATAGGTTAGAGGTGTGTGGTGGATGAACGGTCCGCGATCCGGATTCGCCTCGCCGCTCGAGCAACTTTCATGTTGAAAATATTTTAATCCGGATTACGGATTAAAAGATATGATTTTTAAAAGATTTTATTAATTTCGGAATTTAATTAATTATTTAATTAATTTCGAAAATGCATTTATGACATCAAGATGATGTCATGTCGACATCAAGAGTCAACAGGGTTGATGAGTCAACCTGACGTGTGGGTCCCGCATGTCATCCTCTACTAACTTAATTAGCCTAATCAAAGTTAATTAACCTTAGTTAATTAGGTTAATTAGTGATTAGGTTAATTAAATGTAATTAATTAGATTAATTAATAACTTAATTAATTAATTAATTAATTAATTAGTTAATTAGTTTTAATTCATTATCACCTTATTTTTAATCCTGTTTTAATTAAAACGTTCTTTTGGGGGGTGGGGCCCCATGTCATTGGCCCAGGCCAATCGGGCCGGGCGGGCGGGCGATGCCTGCTCGGGCGCCTCCCAGAGGACACTGCGGGCGCGCCGCGCCGAGGCCAACGGGGCTGGGGCGGCCGAGGCTCAAGACGGCGGCGGAGGTCAGCAGCCACGGCGCGACCGGCCGGGCGGCCGCCAAGCGCCGGCGAGGCGATTCGGGCGACGGGCGGGGCCGAGGGCGTGGGGGGGAATGGCGGCGCGCCGCTGAAGGGGTTCGGTCGAGGTTGGGCCGCCGGGTACGAGGGCGCCGGAGACGTCGGAAGGGGCCGGGGGGGTTCGGTGGTCGACGGGAGAAGGGCGCCGGCGACGGTGGCGTCTGGGGCGACGGGGCGTCGTCGACGGGGGTTCGGGAGGGGGAGAGTCCAAGGCGACGGCCGGGGCGGGTCGGGGCCGGAGGGGGCGAGGGCGCCGTTCGGGTCGCCGGAGACGGAGCTCCGGGCGACGGCGAGATTCGGGAGGGGGGAGAGGAGAGGAGAGAGGCCGGAGCCTCACCGCGGTTCGTAGGGAACGAGGCAGTGGGGGTTGAGGAGGAGGACGGCGACGAGCGGTGGCGGGGTAGCAGTCCGGTGGGGGCCGGCGACGGGCGGCGGGGACGAGCGGCGTGGCCTCATGGTTCCGGCGAGGGGGCTTCAAGTGGTGGTGGCGTCGGGACCGAGCGGTTTGGGCCGGACAGCGCCAAGGTGGGAGGAGGGGGGGGGGGTCGACCAGCGGGCGGAAGGCGGGGGGGCGGAGGCGAGTGGGCGCGGCGGGGGGGTGGCTCGGTCGGGGTCCTCCGCCCCGATCCAGATCGGGTGAGGGCGAGGGGGGGGCGCGGGGGAATGGGAGGCGGCTAGGGTTGCTGCGGGGGGGGGGTGGCAGGCGGCTGGGCCGACGGGCCGCCCAGAGGGAAGGGGAATGGGCCAGGGGAGGGGCGGTGGGAGGGGGGCTGGGCGGGTGTTTTCCTCCCCACTTGTTTTGTCTTTCTTTTCTTTTATTAATTTTCTTTTCTCTTTTATTTTATTTAAAATGCCAAAGCATTTTACCAAAATTAGTGCACCCCACCATAATTAGGTTAGCTATTTTAGACAACCCCTAACATTTTAGAATTTGTTTTTGAAACTTTTATCGTTTGTTTTAGTTTTGGTTTTTGTTTTAGAACGGGTTCAATCAAAGAGAGGTTTGGCACAAGAATCGAGGTGATCACTGTTACATAACCATCCGGGTGTTACAAATCTCCTCCACTACAAGAAATCTCGTCCCGAGATTTAGGAGGCAGAAGGAAAGAGTGCGGGGTATTCATCTCGAAGACGATTCTCGCGTTCCCAGGTGGCCTCATCTTCAGAGTGATTCGACCACTGGACTTTGAGGAACTTGATCGCCTTCTGACGTGTGCGGCGTTCAGCTTGGTCGAGAATACGGAACGGATGCTCTTTATAGGAGAGGTCCTGTTGCAATTCGAGCACTTCATGGTCCACTGCTCGGATTGGGTCCTTGAAGCAGCGTCGGAGTTGGGACACGTGGAACACATCGTGAACCTGAGAAAGGTTCGACGGAAGCTCCAGTTGATATGCCACTTTTCCACGCCTTTCCAGAATAGTGAAAGGGCCAATATAGCGAGGAGCTAACTTGCCCTTGATCCCGAAGCGGTGAGCACCCTTCATTGGTGTAACGCGAAGATAGGCCTTTTCGCCAGGTTGATAGACCAAGTCTTTGTGATGACGGTCATAATTACTCTTTTGACGCGATCGAGCAGTCTTGAGATTCTCGCGAATAATGCGGACTTGTTCTTCGCATGTTGGATAATATCCGGACCAAGAGTGGACGCTCCCGCTCGACCAGTTCGGGGGTTCGCACTTACGCCCATATAACACTTCAAGGGGCCATCTTCGACTAGCTTGATAGCTATTATTATAAGAGAACTCAGCATACGGGAGAGATTCCTCCCATTTCTTGTCAAGGAAACAACACAAGCTCGAAGCATGTCTTCGAGAACTTGGTTGACACGCTCAACTTGCCCTTGAGATCATGGATGAAACGCATCTCGAAAGATAAATGAGTCCCCATAGCTTCTTGAAAACTTGCCCGTAATCTTGAAGTGAATAAGCTGCCACGGTCCGAACCGATAACCAAAGGAATACCGTGAAGTGAAACAATTCGGACATATAGAGCGCTGCAAGCTGGCTAGCGATGATCGCTTCTCGACCGCCGAAAATGTGCAACTTTAGAAAGCCGGTCAATGACGACAAGAATTGCATCATTACCTTTCTGCGATTTGGGGAATCCAAAGGACGAAGTCCATTTCAACATGGTCCCATTTCCATTCGGGAATAGAGATAGGTTGCAGAGTTCCAGCAGGCCTTTGATGTTCTGCTTTGATACGACGGCAAACGTCACACTCAGAAACATAGCGAGCAATGTCCTCGCTTCATATTAGACCACCGTAATCTCGATTTAATGTCTTGATACATCTTTGTACTCCCGGGATGGATACATAGAGGCGTATCATGAGCTTCTTTCATAACCTTCGAGTCATATTCAGATTTTCCTTCTTACACAAGCACCACTAGGCGGCCTTTGAAGTACAAGGCGCCATCATCGCTAATAGTGAAGGATGAGGGATTTCCTTTCCGATGTCTTGTTTAAGCTTGTAGACTTCAGAGTCAAATCCTGCATTGTCTTTATGGTGCCCACAAGATCGGGTTCAACAGCCAGGTAAAGAGGGAACCTGGGGAACAACACGGAGATTCATCTTGCGGAACTCCGGAGGAGGGGAGCGAGTGCACCGGAGGAACAATATGGAGGTTCAGCTTTCTGAATTCTTCAACAAGTGAGGGCTGAACTTTGTGAACTCAAGGTGGTTGCATAAGACTTGCGCTCAAGGCATCAGCCATTACATTAGCCTTGCTCGCATATAGGAAATACCCAAATCAAAGTCACTGCATGCTCTCCATCCATCTCTGCTGACGGAGGTTCAGGTCTGGCTGAGTAAACAGATACTTCAGACTTTGGTGGTCGGTGAAGATCTCGCAATGATTACCGAGAAGGTAATGTCGCCACTGCTTTAGTGCATGAATGACGGCAGCAAGTTCGAGGTCATGAACTGGGTAGTTCTCCTCGTGAGGGCGCAATTGTCGAGAGGCATAAGCAACTACTTTGCGCTCTTGCATTAGGACACCGCCTAAACCTTGACGAGATGCGTCGCAGTAAATGACGAAGTCCTTCTTAGTATCAGGAGGAGCCAACACTGGGGCAGACGTCAACTTGTCTTTAAGTGCCTGGAAACTTTCCTGACATTTATCTGTCCATTGGAATTTGACGCCCTTATGCAATAGGTTAGTCAGAGGCCTGGCAATCTTGGAGAAGTTCTCGACGAATCGACGGCAATAGCTGGTGAGACCGAGAAAACTTCTGACTTGCTTAACGTTCTTCGGAGGAGTCCAATCGAGAATAGCCTGAACTCGTTCAGGGTTGACGGCAATACCATCCTTAGAGATGACATGCCCAAGATAGGTTACTTCGGGAAGCCAAAATTCACACTTGGAGAACTTGGCATAGAGCTGATGCTCTCGTAGCTTTTCCAGCACAAGACGAAGATGTTCAGCATGTTCCTCTTCATTCTTGGAATAGATCAGGATATCATCCAGATAAACCACGACGAACTTGTCGAGGTAATCCATGAATATATAGTTCATCAAAGCGGAGAAGGTGGCTGGAGCATTGGTTAAGCCGAAGACATGACGGTGTACTCGTAAGAACCATAACGAGTCACGAATGCGGTCTTGGGGATATCCTCCTCACGAACACGGATCTGGTGGTAACCCAACCTCAAGTCGAAGTTTCGAGAACACCGACGAACCAGCCAGTTGATCATAAAGATCATTGATCCGAGGAAGAGGATACTTATTCGAATGGTAGCTTGATTTATAGGACGGTAGTCTTGGACCAATCGGTTTGTCCCATCCTTCTTCTTGACAAAGAGAGAAGGTGCTCCCCAAGGTGAGCAACTTGGGCGAATGAAGCCGCTTTGAAGAGATTTGTCAATTTCCTCCTTTAGTTCAAGGAGTTCATGCGGCGGCATCTTGTAGGGTCGCTGGCTATAGGAGTGGTGCCTGGTTTCAAGTCGATGACGAATTCGACAGCTCTAGCGGGGAATCCTCGAAGTTCTTCAGAAAACGCCTTGGAAATCGCAAACGACAGGAATGTTTTCAATGCCCTCGAGTGGTGCGGCGTTCAATGCATTCAGTGCATAGAGCCTTGCCTCGGCATCTTGAACCAGATGAGCATTGTAGCTTACTATTTCATCAGAAGGGTGTAGCAGATGGACGGTCTTAGTGGCGCAAACGATTGACGCAGTATGCGCTTTCAACCAATCCATCCCCAAAATGAGGTCGATGTTAGACGTCTTCAGGATAATGGGGGAGGCATAGAATTCCAGCCCTTCAATTTCCACGAGGAAGTCGACGCCAACCCTGGAGGTTTGACATTGTCCCAATGGGGTTTTTACCACTACCGAAGAGTTCATCTCCTCACACTTAACGTCGTGCTTGTATGCAAAGTCTTCAGACATGAATGAATACGATGCTCCTGAATCGAATAAAACAGATGCAGGTACTGAATTTACGAGGAGTGTACCCATCACAGTAGCAGGCTGGTCTTGAGCTTCGTTCAGATCAACGTGGTTGGCCTGAGCTTGCCCATAAGACTTGCCAGTGTTGTTGCGGTTCGGTGTTTCCACGGCCGCCATGGAAGGGCCACTGATTCTGGTTCTCGTTGCATTCTCTAGCACGGTGCCTCGCTGTCCGCACCAAGCATAAGCCATTATTGGGAGGAACAGGAGCTTGGGGTGGTGGAGCTGGAAGCTTGGCTGCTTAGTTGTAGGCGCACGAGGTGTAGCATAGTTCGCTTTGGAGCAGTGCATTCGGCCGGTACATGCTGTTGGGAATCCATATCTTGCGCCTGCGAGGACGGGCCCAAGATGAGCCCGTAACGGTTGCTACCGTTAGAGCTCTGTATTCCTGCAGACCAGTTTCGACATTGATAGCTTTGTTCACCAAGGTGGCGAAATCAGCAAAGTCGCACTAGAAGTGCGAGCTTGATGTCGACTTGAAGACCGCCACGAACTTCTCCCGTCTGCGGCATCGCTTGCAATATCCTCTTCAAAGATAGTGAGGTAAGTCCAAGAACTCTCACGATAGGCTTCAACAGTCTTGTTGCCTTGGGTGAGGTTATGGAACTCACGCTTCTTCCGTCCATGACCCCTTGAGGGATGAAGCGGCACGGAAGGCAGCTTGGAAGTCCGCCAGTGATGAGTGTTCCAACCGGCAGAGTACGACGGTGGTTGTCCCACCATTGAGCTGCGGGTCCCTTCAGGAAGAAGGAAGCAAAGGTGACATAGCTGCCAGGGGCTACATTAGCAGACTCCATCTCATAGGTGATGTCATGGAGCCAGTCATCAGCATCCAGTGGCTGGGTTGAGCTGCGGTACACGCTGGGGTTCAGGCGTATGAAATCCTGCAGAGTTGTTCCGTTTGGGTGCTGGTTCATATTGGGGCGAGGAAACTGAGCCATCATGTTCTCCATGAACTGGCGATTCATCTCGAGCTGTTGGATCATACCAGCCATGTACTCGGGCGGAGGTGGAAAGTTGGCACCACGACCACGACCTGCTGGCCTAACCATCCTGCTATTATATAACAGGGGTAGTTCAGCATTTGAGAAATTAAGCAAGAGACAGGAATCATTCATGATGAAACATGCATAATGAAAGCAGCATGATGGGAACTAAATAGTAGTTGACATATCTTACAACAGGAATCATGCATAGAGTTCGATACATAGAGTCCAGTACATAGACTACTACATCATAGGCGGCACACAGGCTCGCGGCGAATACATCAAACACTAACAAGCAAGTCTACATCAGTCCCACGCTGCATCGCGGAGGTAGTCAGAGTCTAAAGCTGGTAGTGCGGCAGCGGATAGTCCTCCACGCCGCGACTGGGGCCGGATGCTCGGTGCTGAATCCGGCGCCCGTGTGGCGTGAAAGGGCCAAGTCGCGGAGAGTAGCCTCCCGCGCCCCGCCAACCGACACCCAGGGCATCACGGTCCTGGCTGGGTAGATCGCAGAACGTGGCAGCTCTTCGGACCGGACAAAGGGTGCATCAGCCGTGGCACGGTAGAGGTGCCGACGGGTGATGTACAACTCGTGGCGAAGAGCTCGGTTAGCTCGATCCAGCCCATCGCATGCGTAACAAAGTTCGATGGTGGAAGGGCTCTCTAGTGACAATGGTGTAGGCAGCAGTAGTATCCCTCCTCACCAACATCGATCGCGATAGCAATGTGCCCAAGGGGAGGTGTCCAACTCTCGATACTCGCACGAAGACGTGTCGAGTAGCGTAAGAAGCATCGTGGACTGCCATATCGATAGTCACTCCAACACCATGTGCGGTGTGCAGCACAAGAGTGGACTCGCACTCCGAGAGTAGAGGTGGACGATGGCGCTGCATCGCTCCTGGTTATAGTCCTGGTACTCCTCATAGACGGTGTACTCAGGGTGCCAGCGATTACACAGATAGGTCATCATCTCGGCTAGCACCGCAGGTGATCCCTAGGCACCAATGGCCGTCGTGTGACGCACGACCTGCCTCGTGGGTTCCATCTGAAAACAAAGACGTTTCAAAGGAGTCAAATGATAGTGAGGAAATTGCTCAAATACAATTCCAAAACAACTTAGGCTATATCCAACTTTGGGGTGAATGCGGTCACGGGACCCTAGTGATAGTTAGTAAAATCGCTTAACCCGAGTAGAAGAGAGCTCGAGTCCCGAGTAAAGGTCGAGGAGTAAAGATCCTAGTACCACCCGATGGCGACGTGGGCCGTAAGGCACACAGCCAAGTTAGTAAAAGCTTTTGCAATGTCTAGACTCGACTTCGCCAAGGAGTGTGGAAGGGGATTCCACAGCAATGGCTCGATACCAATCTTGTGACGCCCTCGATTCAATCGTACACTAATCATGCACGCAAATGTATACGATCAAGATCAAGGACTCACGGAAGATATCACAACACAACTCTACAAATAAAATAAGTCATACAAGCATCATAATACAAGCCGGGGCCTCAAGGGCTCGAATACAAGTGCTCGATCATAGACGAGTCAGCGGAAGCAACAATATCTGAGTACGGACATAAGTTAAACAAGGTGCCATAAGATGGCTAGCACAAACTGGGATACAGATCGAAAGAGGAGCAGGCCTCCTGCCTGGGATCCTCCTAGGTCACTCCTGGTCGTCGTCAGCGGGCTGCACGTAGTAGTAGGCACCTCCGGAGTAGTAGTCGTCATAGGCGGTGGCGTCTGGATCCTGGGCTCCATCGTCTGATTGCAGCAATCGAGTATAGGTAGGGGGGAAAGGGGGAAACAATACAACCGTGAGTACTCATCCAAAGTACTCGCAAGCAAGGAGCTACACTACATATGCATGGATATATGTGTAAAGGGCCATATCAGTGGACTGAACTGCAGAATGCCAGAATAAGAGGGGATAGCTAGTCTTAACGAAGACTACGCTCGGACACCTGTCTTGCAACAGGTAGGAGGGACAAACCAAGTTCTCCAAGTAACATCATATAGCAATAATCCTACCCGCAATCCCTGCCATATCCCTGAGCGAGAGCGACCACCGGTTGTATCCGCACTTGGAAGGGTGTGTTTTATCAAGTATCCGGTTCTAGTTGTCATAAGCTCAAGGTACAACTCAAGTCGTCCTGTTATCAAGATCACGGCTATCCGAATAGATTAACTTCCTGCAGGGTGCACCATCTTACCCAAAGACGCTTGATCCCATTTGGCGGACACACTTTCCGGGGTCATGCCCGCCGCGAAGATCAACACGCCGCAGCCCCACCTAGGCACAACAGAGAGGCCAACACGCCGGTCTAAACCTAAGCGCCGCAGGGTCAGGGCCCATCGCCTCGAAAGCACACACACACACGCGTGCGTCGCCGGCGAAGCAGACCTAGCCCATCAGCGTTCCAGTCCAATCCGGCGCGCGCCGCTCCGTCGCCGACGTCTCAAGTATTTCGGTGATACCACGACGCCGGATACCCATAACTACTCCCGCGAGATGGTTAGTGCGTATAAGCTCAGAGCCAACCCAGATCAAATACCAAGACCTCGTTAAGCGTGTTAAGTATCCGCTGAACGCCGAACAGGCCAGCCCACCTCTCTCCTAGGCGGTCTCAACCTGCCTGCCGCTCCGCCTCAAAGATCCACTCATGGTGCTCCATCACCGACCGACTTTAGTCTCACATGTATCATGTATAAGTATATAGTATATACCGTGATCAACTCCCGAGTGATCACGGCCCGATAGTATAGCACGGCAGACGGACAAGAAAGTAGGGCCACAGATGAAAGTACTAGCATCCTATACTAAGCATATAGGATTGCGGTAAGGCAACAACGAAGTTACAAGGACAAAGCTATGCAGCGGTATAGGAGTATCTCAAAACAAGAATATGCTATACTACTCTAATGCAAGCAGTATAGATAAGAGTAGCGATATCCGGTGATCAAGGGGGGTTGTCTGGTTGCTCTGGCAAGTGAGAGGGGTCGTCAACACCGTAGTCGAACTGGCCAGCTGCAGCGTCGGTCTCGTAGTCTACCGGAGAGAAGAGGGGGAAGAAACAATGAATACAAAGTAAACAGATGCATATCGATGTATGACATGTCAAGAAGCGATGCTAGGCGTGCCCTAACGTGGTAAGAGGGGTACTGGGTAGGGGGGAAAACATCCGGGAAGTTTTCCCGGTTCCGGACGTCTGTCAGACACATGAACCGGAGAGGAAAGTTTGCAGGTTCGATAGGTTAGAGGTGTGTGGTGGACGAACGGTCTGCGTATCCGGATTCGTCTCGTCGTTCTGAGCAACTTTCATGTTGAAAATATTTTAATCCGGATTACGGATTAAAAGATATGATTTTTAAAAGATTTTATTAATTTCTGGAATTTAATTAATTATTTAATTAATTTCGAAAATGCATTTATGACATCAGCATGATGTCATGCTGACATCAGCAGTCAACAGGGTTGACTGAGTCAACCCTGACAGGTGGGTCCCGCATGTCATCCTCTATTAACTTAATTAGCCTAATCAAAGTTAATTAACCTTAGTTAATTAGGTTAATTAGTGATTAGGGTTAATTAAACAGAATTAATTAGATTAATTAATTACTTAATTAATTAATTAATTAATTAATTAGTTAATTAGTTTTAATTCATTATCACTTTATTTTTAATCCTGTTTTAATTAAAAGCGTTCTTTTGGGGGTGGGGCCCCATGTCATTAGCCTGGCCAATCGGGCTGGCCATGGCTGTGGCGATGCCTGTTCAGGCGCCTCAGGAGGACACTGGCGCGGCGCCAGCGCCGAGGCCAACGGGTGCCGGGCGGCCGAGGCTCAAGACGGCGGCGGAGGGTCAGCAGCCACTGCGCCGACCGCGGGCGGCAAGCGGTGCCGGCGGCGAGGCGATTCGGGCGACGGGCGGGGCAGTGAGTGGCGTAAACGGGGAATGGCGGCGCCGCTGGGGGTTCGGTCGAGGGTTCGGGTCGGCCGCCGGGGTACGAGGGCGCCGGAGACGTCGGAAGGGGCCGGGGGGGTTCGGTGGTCGACGGGAGAAGGGCGCCGGCGACGGTGGCGTCTGGGCGACAAGGCGTCGACGGGGTTCGGAGGGGGAGAGTCCAAAGCGGGCCGGGCGGGTCGGGCCGGAGGGGGCGAGGCGCCGTTGGTCGCCGGAGACGGAGCTCCGGCGACGGCGAGATTCGGGAGGGGAGAGAGAGGAGAAAGGCGAGCCTCACCGCGTTCGTAGGGGAACGAGGCGAGGGGGTTGAGGAGGAGGACGGCGACGAGCGGTGGCGGGGTAGCATCCGGTGGGGGAGCGCCAGCGACGGCCAAGGGGACGAGCGGCGTGGCCTCGTGGTTCCGGCGAGGGGGCTTCAAGTGGTGGTGGCGTCGGGACCGAGCGGTTTCGGGCCGGACAGCGCCAGCGTGGGAGGAGAGGGGGGGGGGTCGACCAGCGGCGGCGGGCGGGCGGGGGGCCGAGGCGAGTGGGCGCGGCGGGGGGTGGCTCGGTCGGGGTCCTCCACCCTCGATCCAGATCGGGTGAGGCGAGGGTGGGGGCGCGTGGGGGAATGGGGCGGCTAGGGTTGCCTTGGGGGGGGGTATGTGGCGGGCGGTGGGCGATGGGCCGCCAGGGGAAGGGGAATGGGCCAGGGGCGAGGGCGGTGGGGAGGGGGGCACTGGGCAGGTGTTTTCCTCCCCACTTGTTTTGTCTTTCTTTTTCTTTTATTAATTTTCTTTTCTCTTTTATTTTATTTAAAATGCCAAAGCATTTTACCAAAATTATTGCACCCCACCATAATTAGGTTAGCTATTTTAGACAACCCCCGAACATTTTAGAATTTGTTTTTGAAACTTTTTATCGTTTGTTTTAGTTTTGGTTTTTGTTTTAGAACGGGTTCGAATCAAAGAGAGGTTTGGCACAAGAATCGAGGTGATCATCATTGCATAACCATCCGGTGTTACAAGAACTAGGTCAGAATCGCTGCTCGAATTAGTTTTCTGCAAAGTTAACTGAAATATGGATATCTAACTCATACGGAGTCCGTTTTGGCTCCACAAGTAGCCAATACATTTGTGACGACCAGATGCTTCAAAGGATTCTTTCATAGGGAACTTTTGGAGAACCTTTCCTAAGGAGTTCATTCAGAAACTTGTATGGAAACTTTCTTAATGAGCACTCAACAAACGCATTTCAAGAACATACACAAAGTCCCAGCTATGGACATAGTGCATCATCATAACTGAGGTCTCTTCCATTTCTCTACAAGTAACTGGATCTAATATGGAGATGTTTAGTGAAGTAGAATGGAAAAAATCGAATGAAACTACACAAGAACTAGTCTGCAACTGTCGTTCGGAATCATTTTTGCGCAGGTTAACTGAAACATGGATATCTGACTCATACGGAGTCCGTTTTGGCTCCACAAGAAGTCAAAACGTTTGTGACGACTAGATGATTCACAGGATTCTTTCACAGGGAACTTTTGGAGAACTTTTCTTAAGGAGTTCGTTTAGAAACTTGTATCGATACTTTATTAAGGAGCACTCGACAAACACATTTCAAGAACATACACAAAGTCCCAGCTATGGACCTAGTGCATCATCACAACTGAGGTCTCTTGCATTTCCCTACAAGTGATGGTATCTTATATGGAGATGTTTAGTGAAGTAGAATGGAAAAAAATCGAATGCAACTACACAGGAACTAGTTTGTAACTGTCGTTCGGAATCAGTTTTGCGCAGTGTTAACTGAAATATGGATATCTAACACATACGGAGTCCATTTTGTCCCCACAAGTAGCCAAAACGTTTGTGACGACCAGATGCTTCAAAGGATTCTTTCATAGGGAACTTTTGGAGAACATTTCCTAAGGAGTTCGTTCAGAAACTTGTATGGAAACTTTCTTAATGAGCACTCAACAAACGCATTTCAAGAACATACACAAAGTCCCAGCTATGGACCTAGTGCATCATCATAACTGAGGTCTCTTCCATTTCTCTACAAGTAACTAGATCTAATATGGAGACGTTTAGTGAAGTAGAATGGAAAAAATCAAATGAAACTACACAAGAACTAGTCTAAAACTGTCGTTCGGAATCATTTTTGCGCAGTGTTAACTGAAACTTGGATATCTGACTCATACGGAGTCCGTTTTGGCTCCACAAGATGTCAAAACGTTTGTGACGACCAGATGATTCACTGGATTCTTTCACGGGGAACTTTTGGAGAACTTTTCTTAAGGAGTTCGTTTAGAAACTTGTATCGATACTTTCTTAATGAGCACTCGACAAACGCATTTCAAGAACATACACAAAGTCCCAGCTATGGACCTAGTGCATCATCATAACTGAGGTCTCTTGCATTTCCCTACAAGTAATTGGATCTCATATGGATATGTTTAGTGAAGTAAAATGGAAAACCTCGAATGCAACTACACAAGAACTAGTCTGTAACTGTCGTTCGAAATCAGTTTTGTGTAGTGTTAACTTAAACATGGATATGTGACTCATACGGAGTCTGTTTTGGCTTCACAAGTAGTCAAAAAGTTTATGACGACCAGATGCTTCAAAGGATTCTTTCACAGGGAACTTTTGGAGAACTTTTCTTATGGAGTTCGTTTAGAAACTTGTATAAAAACTTTCTTAATGAGCACTCGACAAACGCATTTCAAGAATATACACAAACTCCTAGCTATGGACCTAGTGCATCATCATAACTGAGGTCTCTTGCATTTCCCTACAAGTAATTGGATCTCATATGGAGATGTTTTGTGAAGTAGAATGGAAAAAATCGAATGCAACTACACAAGAACTAGTCTCAGAATCGCTGCTCGAATCAATTTTTGTGATGTAAATTGAAACATGGATATCTGACTCATACGGAGTCCGTTTGGGCTCCACAAATATTCAAAATGTTTGTGATGACCAGATGCTTGAAAGGATTCTTTGACAGGGAACTTTTGGAGAACTTTTCTTGAGGAGTTCGTTCAAAAACTTGTATAGAAACTTTCTTA
Organism: Aegilops longissima; assembly: GCA_021605205.1. Classification (NCBI taxonomy): domain Eukaryota; kingdom Viridiplantae; phylum Streptophyta; class Magnoliopsida; order Poales; family Poaceae; genus Aegilops; species Aegilops longissima. The sequence goes on along the minus strand of CM038680.1, from coordinate 144,034,951 downwards.
ATGAGCACTCGACAAATGCATTTCGAGAACATACACAAAGTCCTAGCTATGGACCTAGTGCATCATCATAACTGAGGTCTCTTGCATTTACCTACAAGTAATAGGATCTCATATGGAGTTGTTTAATGAAGTATAATGGAAAAAATCGAATGCAACTACACAAGAACTAGTCTCAGAATCGCTGCTCGAGAATCAGTTTTATGCAGTTGTTAATCGAACCATGGATATCTGACTCATACATAGTCCGTTTTGGATCCACAAGTAGTCAAAACGTTTGTGATGACCAGATCCCTCAAAGGATTCTTTGATAGGGAACTTTTGGAGAACTTTTCTTAAGGAGTTTGTTCAGAAACTTTTATCGAAACTTTCTTAATGAACACTCGACAAATGCATTTCGACAACATACACAACGTCCCAGCTACGGACCTAGTGCATCATCATAACTGATGTCTCTTGCATTCCCCTACAAGTAATTGGATCTCATATCGAGATGTTTAGTGAAGTAGAATGAAAAAAATCGAATGTAACTACACAAGAACTAGTCCGTAATTGTCCTTCGGGATGAGTTTTGCGCTGTGTTAACTGAAATATGGATATCTGACTCATACGGAGTTTTTTTTGGCTCCACAAGTAGTCAAAACGTTTGTGACGACCAGATGCTTCAAAGGATTCTTTCATAGGGAACTTTTGGAGAACTTTTCTTAAGGAGTTCGTTCAGAAACTTGTATTTAAACTTTCTTAATGAGCACTCGACAAACAAATTTCGAGAACATACACAAAGTCCCAGCAATTGACCTAGTACATCATCAGAACTGAGGTCTCTTGCATTTCCCTACAAGTAATTGGATCTCATAAGGAGATGTTTAGTGAAGTACAATGTAAAAAATTGAATGGAACTACACAAGAACTAGTCTATAACTGTAGTTCGGAATCATTTTTCTTGCATGATAAATCAAACATGGATATCGACTCATACGGAGTCCATTTTGGCTCCACAAGAAGTAAAAAATTTTGTGACGACCAGATGGATCAAAGGATTCTTTCACAGGGAAATTTTGGAGAACTTTTATTAAGGAGTTCGTTCAGATTATTAATGAGCACTCGACAAACACATTTCGAGAACATACACAAAGTCCCAGCTATGGACCTAGTGCATCATCATAACTGAGGTCTCTTGCATTTCCCTACAAGTAATGGTATCTCATATGGAGATGTTTAGTGTAGTAGAATGGAAAAAAAATCGAATGCAACTACACAAGAACTAGTCTGTAACTCTTGTTCGGAATCAGTTTTGCGCAGTGTTAACTGAAACATGGATATCTAACTCATACGGAGTCCGTTTTGGCTCCACAAGTAGCCAAAACGTTTGTGACGACCAGATGCTTCAAAGGATTCTTTCATAGGGAACTTTTGGAGAACCTTCCTTAAGGAGTTCGTTCATAAACTTGTATGGAAACTTTCTTAATGAGCACTCAACAAACGCATTTCGAGAACATACACAAAGTCCCAGCTATGGACCTAGTGCATCATCATAACTGAGGTCTCTTCCATTTCTCTACAAGTAACTGGATCTAATATGGAGATGTTTAGTGAAGTAGAATGGAAAAAATCGAATGAAACTACACAAGAACTAGTCTGTAACTGTCGTTCGGAATCATTTTTGCACAGTGTTAACTGAAACATGGATAGGTGACTCATACGGAGTCCGTTTTGGATCCACAAGATGTTAAAACGTTTGTGACGACCAGATGATTCACAGGATTCTTTCACAGGGAACTTTTGGAGAACTTTTCTTAAGGAGTTCGTTTAGAAACTTGTATCGATACTTTCTTAATAAGCACTCGACAAACGCATTTCAAGAACATACACAAAGTCCCAGCTATGGACCTAGTGCATCATCATAACTGAGGTCTCTTGCATTTCCCTACAAGTAATTGGATCTCATATGGAGATGTTTAGTGAAGTAAAATGGAAAAACTCGAATGCAACTACACAAGAACTAGTCTGTAACTGTCGTTCGAAATCAGTTTTGTGCAGTGTTAACTTAAACATGGATAGGTGACTCATACGGAATCCGTTTTGGCTTCACAAGTAGTCAAAAAGTTTATGAAGACCAGATGCTTCAAAGGATTCTTTCACAGGGAACTTTTGGAGAACTTTTCTTATGGAGTTCGTTTAGAAACTTGTATAGAAACTTTCTTAATGAGCACTCGACAAACGCATTTCGTGAATATACACAAACTCCTAGCTATGGACCTAGTGCATCATCGTAACTGAGGTCTCTTGATTTCCCTACAAGTAATTGGATCTCATATGGAGATGTTTTGTGAGGTAGAATGGAAAAAATCGAATGCAACTACACAAGAACTAGTCTGTAACTGTCGTCCGGAATCAATTTTACGCAGTGTAAACTGAACCATGGATATCTGACTCATACGGAGTCCGTTTTGGCTCCACAAATATTCAAAATGTTTGTGATGACCAGATGCTTGAAAGGATTCTTTCATAGGGAACTTTTGGAGAACTTTTCTTAAGGAGTTCATTCGGAAACTTGTATAGAAACTTTCTTAATGAGCACTCGACAAACGCATTTCGAGAACATACACAAAGTCCCAGCTATGGACCTAGTGCATCATCATAACTGAGGTCTCTTGCATTTAACTACAAGTAATTGGATCTCATATGGATATTTTTAGTGAAGTAGAATAGAAAAAATCGAATGCAACTACACAAGAACTAGTCTGTAACTATCGTTCGGAATTAGTTTTGCGCAGTCTTAACTGAAACCTGGATATCTGACTTATACGGAGTCCGTTTTGGCTCCACAAGTAGTCAAAACGTTTGTGACGACCAGATTTGGAGAACTTTTCTTGAGGAGTTCGTTCAAAAACTTGTATAGAAACTTTCTTAATGAGCACTCGGCAAATGCATTTCGAGAAAATACACAAAGTCCGAGCTATGGACCTAGTGCATCATCACAACTGAGGTCTCTTGCATTTACCTACAAGTAATTTGATCTCATATGGAGATGTTTAGTGAAGTAGAATGGAAAAATCGAATGCAACTACACAAGAACTAGTCTGAATCGCTGCTCGAATCAGTTTTTTGCAGTGTTAAGCGAACCACGATATCGACTCATCTGAGTCCGTTTGGCTCCACAAGTAGTCAAAACGTTTGTGAATACCAGATGCTTCAAAGGATTCTTTCATAGGGAACTTTTGGAGAACTTTTCTTAAGGAGCTCGTTCAGAAACTTATATCGGAACTTTCTTAATGAGCACTCGACAAATGCATTTCGACAACATACACAAAGTCCCAGCTATGGACCTAGTGCATCATCATAACTGATGTCTCTTGCATTCCCCTACAAGTAATTGGATCTCATATGGAGATGTTTTGTAACGCCCTCGATGCGGCTATATCTCCCACGTGTCGAAGCACGACTTAGAGGCATAACCGCATTGAAAGCAATGTCGCAAGTGAGGTAATCTTCACACAACCCATGTAATACATAAGGAAAGAGATACATAGTTGGCTTAAAGTCGCCACTTCACACAAAGACATAAATAAACATCCATCATTCAAATTACACTCAAGGTCCGACTACGGAACCAAAATAAAAGAAGATACCCCAAATGCTACACAGATCCCCGATCGTCCCAACTGGCTCCACTACGATCATCGGGAAAAGACACATAGTAACGACCACGTTCCTCGTCAAACTCCCACTTGAGCTCGGTTCGTCACCTGCCTTTGGCATCGTCGGCACACAACTGTTTTGGTAGAATCTGTGAGTCACGGGACTCAGCAATCTCACACCCGCGAGATCAAGTCTATTTAAGCTTATAGGAAGGACAGATTTGTAAGGTGGAGCTGCAGCAAGCGACTAGCATATATGGTGGCTACATCGCAAAAGAGAGCGAGGAGAGAAGCAAGGCACGGTCGTGAAGCTAAATAGCGATCAAGAAGTGATCCTGAACTACTTACGTCAAACATAACTCCAACACCGTGTTCACTTCCCGGACTCCGAGAAGAGACCATCACGGTTACATCTGTGATTGATGTGTATTTTAATTAAGGTCAACTTCGGTTTTCTACAACCGGACATTAACAAATTCCCATCTGCCTCATAACCGCGCACGGCTTTGAAAGATAATACCCTGCAGGGGTGTCCCAACAGCCCATTGTAAGCTCTCACGGTCAACGAAGGATATTCCTTCTACCGGAAGACCGATCAATCTCGGAATCCCGGACTACAAGACATTTCGACAGCAATAAAACAAGACCAGCAAAGCCACCCGAATGTGCCGACAAATCCCAATAGGAGCTGCACATATCTCGTTCTCGTGGCACACCGATGGGCAAGGCGTCGGGTTGGCATAGACCTGGATTGCCAGGGCGCGGACATCGCCAGTTGGGCCAGCACTCGAAGAGCACTGGTCCGGGGTTAAAATAAAGATGACCCTCGGGCTCGCGAAAACCGGGGAAAAAAGGCTTAGGTGGCAAATGGTAAAACCAAAGTGGGGCCTTCTGGAGGAGTCTTATTCAAAGCGAACTGTCAAGGGGTCCCATAAATCACCCAACCGTAAGGAACGCGAAATCAAGGAACATAACACCGGTATGACGGAAACTAGGGTGGCAAGAGTGGAACAAAACACCAGGCATAAGGCCGAGCCTTCCACCCTTTACCAAGTATATAGATGCATTAATTATAGCAGATATATATTGTGATATCCCCAACAAGTAAACATGTTCCAACAAGGAACAACATCTCCATGTTCAACAAGGAACAAACTTCAACTTCACTGCAACTAGCAACGCTATAAGAGGGCTGAGCAATGCGGTAACCTAGCCAATCAACGGTTTGCTAGGAAAGGATGGTTAGGGGCTGACATGGCAATATGGGTGGCATGATAAGAAAGTGATAGGCATCATAGCATAGGCATAGCAAAAGAGCGAGCATCTAGCATAGCAAAGATAGAAGTGATTTCGAGGGTATGGTCATCTTGCCTGCAAAGTTCTCAGAGTTGTCGAAAGCTTGATCCTCGGCGTTCTCAACAGGTTCCTCGTTCACGTACTCGTCTCCCGGCTCTACCCAAAGCAAGAACACAAGCAAAGGAACCACAATAAATCACGGTGCAATGCACAAGCAACATGATGCAATATATGGCATGATATGCGGGATGTGATATGCAATGCGTATGCGTGCTCCGGAAGGAAAATGATGAACCAGGCATCAACTTGGCAAATCAAGTATGCCGCTGGAAAGATGAGATGATTTCGGTTGAAATCGATATAAAGATCACCGGAATCGGATGCACGGTTTGCAAATGACAAGCAAAACAAGAATGGCACGAAAGGCCATTAACAACATGATACCACTTAGCAAGCAACAAGAAATTAATCTACTGCACCCAAACGTACCAACAAAGTATATGTCAGTGATCTACTCAAGATGCTTGACAAAAGATGAACACTGAGCTACGGCTAAATCACATCATAACAGGTCCAAACAAGCATGGCAAAAGTGCAAAAATATATCAGGCTGGACATGGCATAAACAGCATCAGGTAGCAATGTTCAGAGCAAGCAAACAGCATGCTACAGGAACTTATAATAGCAAAACAAGGCATGGAATGAATCTACTCAAAGCATAGAACAAAAGTCCCTTACTGACCATGAGCCAAAAAGGATCAGAAAATATAATAACACCCATGTCAATATAGCAAGTTTCGTTAACAGATTCAGCAACAGGGCATGACAAAAACAGATAACAAGTTGGCATGTTTAAGAGCTCGATGCACTCACTACAGAGCATTACATGATAATATAAGCATACCTACATCAAGAAGACATGGCACAGAGGACATACATGTCAAGAACAACATCATAGCATACACGGATCAACTACAACAACCTTGGCAAAATTGAATAACATGTAAACAATCTACCAGGAAACATTTTATAGCAAAAGTAGAGCTCGATTGACTCAAGCTATGGCACTCCATAATTGCAAAAAAAGGCATGGATGGATAGAGCATAACCATATGTTCAAAACATCCTTACTGAAGTATCTCAAAATATGCATGCATCTCTCGGTAGCATCAAGTAAGGACTCAAGCCTAGTTTGCATGCTTGTGCTAGTCACCACATAGATCACAAAAATACATGGCATACACCCCTGGAAAGATGTCATGGCATATTACAAAACACATGTAGGACTCAAGTTCATAGGATGCACACATCAATCATGGCAAAAATGACAAAATTGCATGTTACATTAAGAAAGCGAAACTAACATCACATAGCCCTCTTCCAACAGCATTTCGGCATCAAGATGAGCTCAAATGAAAATGATTCCATGAGATGAAATGATCTACTCTTCGGCGAACATTTTGACATATTACACGCATGCGAACGCAGTTTCTGGATGCAAAGTTATGGCACGATTTAAATGCAACAAATTATCACAGATTAAGGACTTAGATGAAAGCGGGGGAGAAAAAAGTCAACCGCGGGATCTCGATCGGATCTGGCGGACGACGAAGGTGGCGTGCGCGACTGCTCGCCGGAGCCCGGCCGGGAGGAGAGGAGGCGGGCCAGGCCAGCAGCCTTGGCCGGGCCGGGAGGGCCATGATCAGACTCCGGTGGGCAGCCTTGGCGGGAGGCGGCGGCGCCACGTGGCGCGAGGATTAGGCGCGGGCGGCGGGCGCTGACGGGCGGACACGTCCGGCGGCGGTGGACGTGTCCGTCGGCGGAGGAGGAAGGAGCTAGGGTTTGATCCGAATTTGAGGGGGAGGCTATATTTATAGGTAGAAGGAGCTAGGAAGCTCCAAATGAGGTCTGCGGTTTTCGCCCACGATCGTGATCCGACGATGGAGAGCATGGAAGTGACTTAGATGGGTTATTGGACTAATTTGGAGGGTGTTGGGCTGCAACTTAAAAGAGGCCTTTGCGAGGTGCGGTTAACCGTTGGAGTACCAAACGAGCTCCAAATGACCGAAACTTGACCTGTGGTCTACGGTGGTATACCAAGGCCACTTGACAAACCTCGGTCCATTCCGAGAAAGTTTAGTACCGCTCACGGAAAAACGTAAAAGGGAAGCCGGGAACATAGGAGTGCGGGATTGCAAAAGCGGACAACGGAAAAATGCTCGGAATCATGAGACGAACACGTATGCAAATGAGATGCACATGATGACATGATATGAAATGCATGACATGGACAAAATGCAAAAATGAAGAAAAACCCAACCACGGAGGGAATATCATATCACAATGCCGAAAATGGCAAGAGTTGGAGTTACAAATATGGAAAGTTACATCCGGGGTGTTACAACACTCCACCACTACAAGAGGATCTCGTCCCGAGATCTAGGACTGAAAGAACTCCGGATATTCAGAACGGAGGTGATCCTCGCGCTCCCAGGTGGCTTCTCGGTCGGAGTGGTGTGACCACTTCACTTTCAGGAATTTGATTGACTTGTTGCGAGTCTTGCGCTCGGTTTCTTCAAGAATAGCAACGGGGTGCTCATGATAAGAGATATCTTCTTGAAGGTCAATTTCTTCGAAGTTGATAGTGCGCTCAGGAGTCTTGAAGCACTTGCGAAGCTGTGACACGTGAAACACATCGTGCACGTTCGCGAAGTTGGACGGAAGCTCAAGTTGATAGGCGAGATCGCCTATTTTGCCAATGATCTTGGAAGGACCCACGTATCTAGGGGCAAGCTTCCCTTTGATACCGAAGCGACGAGTGCCTTTCATTGGAGAGACGCGGAGGTAGACATGGTCTCCGATTTCAAAAGCCACATCACGGTGCTTGTCATCATAATAGCTCTTCCGGTAGCGATTGCGCGCTTTGAGATTCTCACGAATGACTTTGCACATTTCTTCCGCTTCGTGATCAAGTCGTTGCCAAGAAGTTGGCGTTCACCGTCTCGCACCAATTGAGAGGAGTACGGCACTTTCGCCATAGAGAATTTCGAATGGGGCCTTGCCCGAACTCGCTGGAAGCTGTTGTTGTAGGAGAACTTCGGCATATGGAAGACAATCTTCCCATTTCATACGAAGGAAATGACACAAGCCCCGAGCATATCTTCAAGGATTTGATTGACTCGCTCGACTTGGCCACTTGTTTGAGGGTGGAAAGCTGTGCTGAAACGAATGTTGGTGCCCATGGCCTTCTGAAAAGAATCCCAAAACTTGGAGGTAAAGATGCTGCCACGGTCTGAAGAGATCACTTGTGGAATGCCGTGCAAGGAGACAATCCTAGAGGTGTATAGCTCTGCCAACTGAGCTGCTGTGATAGATTCTTTGATTGGAAGAAAATGAGCCACTTTAGTAAGCTTGTCAATGACAACGAAGATAGCATCATTTCCACGCTTGGACTTTGGAAATCCAGTCACGAAGTCCATCTCAATATGATCAAACTTCCATTCTGGAATAGCAAGAGGTTGGAGGAGACCAGCTGGTCGTTGGTGTTCTGCTTTCACTCTTCTGCAGACATCACATTCATTTACGAATTGAGCAATTTCTCGCTTCATTCGAGTCCACCAATATGACTGCTTGAGGTCATGGTACATCTTCGTACTTCTAGGATGAATGGATAGAAGCGAATTGTGTGCCTTGTTCATAATGACTTTACGTAGATCACCCTTAGGAACCACAATCCGGTCCTCGAAGAAAAGAGTATCTTTGTCGTCAATGTGGAAGCACTTGTACTTGGAAATGCCCTTGTCGATACCACGTTTCACCTTTTTCACCATGGTATCCAGGAGTTGAGCCTCACGAATCTGATCTTCCAAAGTAGGAGAGACTATGAGGTTGGCAAGAAAGCCTTGAGGAACAACTTGAAGATTCAGCTTGCGGAAAGCTTCACAGAGATCCGGTTGGAAGGGCTTGAGGATTAAACTGTTGCAATAAGCCTTCCTGCTCAAAGCATCTACAATCACATTGGCCTTGCCCGGAGTATATTCAATACTCGGATTGTACTCTTGAATCATTTCGACCCATCGAGTTTGCCTGAGGTTGAGGTTGGGTTGAGTGAAGATATACTTGAGGCTCTTGTGATCGGTGAAAATGTCCACTTTCCTTCCCAACAAGAGATGTCTCCATGTTATCAAAGCATGGACAACTGCCGCCAACTCAAGATCGTGAGTGGGGTAGTTCTTTTCGTTGGGCTTCAGCTGACGAGAGGTATAAGCCACAACTCTCTTCTCTTGCATTAACATAGCACCGAGACCTTGAAGAGAAGCATCACAGAAAACTTCGAATGGCTTGGATTCATCAGGAGGAGTCAAGACAGGAGCTGTGACGAGTTTCTCTTTGAGAGTATTGAAAGCAACGTCACACTCAAGAGACCAGACATACTTCACATGCTTCTGGAGGATGTTGGAAAGAGGCTTTGCAATCTTAGAGAAATTCTCAACGAATCTTCGGCAATAGCTTGCAAGACCAAGAAAACTGCGAAGCTGCTTGACATTCTGAGGAGGTTCCCAATTCATAACTGCAGACACCTTATCGGGATTAACAGCGATGCCCTTGGCAGAGATGATATGACCAAGATAAAGCACTTCATCAAGCCAAAATTCACATTTGGAGAAGTTCGCATAGAATTGATACTCTCTGAGCTTGTCTAGCACCAATCGCAAATGTTTGGCATGATCCTTCTTATTCTTGGAGAAGACCAAAATATCATCAAGATAGACCAAGACGAATTCATTGGTGTAGGGGTTGAAGATGAAGTTCATCATTCGAGAGAAAGTTGGAGGAGCATTGACAAGGCCTAAAGACATGACAGTATATTCATAAGAACCAAAGCTTGTTCGAATGCTCTCTTGGGAATATCTTGTTCACGAATCGAATCGATGATAACCCATACGAAGGTCAAGCTTGGAGAACACTTTAGCACCTTTGAGTTGCTTGAAAAGCTCATTGATGTTGGGAAGTGGATATTGTTCTTGATTGTCTTTTATTCAATGGACGGTAATCGGCGCAAAGTCGGTCCGTGCCATCCTTCTTCCGGACAAAAGAACACCACAACCCCAAGGAGATGAACTCGGTCCGATCAAACCAGACGCTCTTGTTCATCGAGATGCTTCTTCAATTCCTTCAGCTCATTAGGTCCAAGCTTGTATGGGCGCTTGCAAATGGGTTCGATGCCGGGCTCAAGATCGATAACTAATTCAAGCGGCGATGAGGAGGCATACCCGAAGCTCTTCGGAAAGACATCTTGGTACTCACAAATGACTGGAATCGAGAGATAGCATCAATTCGCCCTTCTCATTGAGAGAAAACAACCGAATGGTTTCATCACGAGCGGCATAGATGATCACATCATTAGAAGAGTGAGTCAATTGAATTTCCACAGGCAGCACAATCTAGCTGAGCTTTGTGCTTTGAGAAAGCCAGTCCATTCCGAGAATAAGATCAATATCCGAGTCACCGAGAACCATTGGTTTAGCCAGAAATCTATAATCACCCATCTTGATTGAAACATCCGGAGCCATCATTTTTGTATTCATGAACAAACCCGGAGAGGAAACCGCTATCGGCTTAGGCAGATCGACAGTATGCAAATTGTTCATGGATGCAAAAGGTCTTGATATGAAAGAAATAGATGCACCAGTATCAAATAAGACTTTTGCAGGAATACCCATTATCACATCAGAAGATTCCTCTGCTTGAGCTACATTCATCATGTTCACCTTTGCAGACTTGGGATTATGCTTGACCACTGCATTGCTTGAAGATTTCACAGGAGGAGGAGGCGGAAGGCGCCTTTGATTGAAGCACTTGTTCGCATAGTGACCTTTCTGCTGACACTTGTTGCAAGTCACCTCTGAGAGCGGACGGTGGTAAGGAGCACTTGACCTTGGAGCTTGAGAATTAGACTTGTTCGATAGCACAGGTTGGGCGGATGGGAAGATCCACGACCACCTGAGTTCTTCTGGCGATAAGGTGACGGAATGGAGGAGGAGGAAGGTAGAACTTCTGCTGCTTAGCTGCCACTTGAGAGGAAGAAGAAGACTGAACTGCATCCCCGATTCTCTTCTTAGAAGCCTCACATTTGAGCTGGGCAGCTTCTTGCTTGATGCCATGTTGTAGAATTCATCATACTTTTCTCGCCTCAAAAAGCACGAGAGCTAATTGCAGATCTTCTCTCGCACCACCTCTAAATTGATAGATCATACTCTTTTCATCGAGGACGTCTTGCTTAGCAAAGCGAAGCGAGTTTCGAACTGGATATTGTATTGGTACACGACATGTTGCCTTGCTTGAGATTGCGGAACTCCTCACGCTTGCTCTCAACAACACTTTTCGAATGTGGTGAGCTCAAGTCTCGGCGGAACTCATCCTGTAATGACACGACCTCCTCTGGAATCTTTGTATTCTGGAACCACTCAGCAGCTTGGTCCTTGAGTTGAAACGATGCAAACTTGACAAAGTCCTCGGTCCGACATTGCTACATTCAAAATGTTTGCAGATGTCCACAAGCCAATCATCGGCGTCGTGGCCTCGACCTGAGCTGAAAGACTTGACTTATTAGCGAGGAACCGATGAGAGTAGCAAAGTGCGGCTGGTTGTTGCCTTGACCTTGATTTCCTTGACTGCCTTGCCCTTGAGTACGCTCTTGCAAGAGCTGCAAAATCATCTGAGCATTGGCATTGGTGGCTTCCATGATAGCTTGCCAGGCCTCCGGAGGCGGAGGTGGAGGTGGAGGGTTCGACTGATTCCCATCATCACGATCCGGATTCAGACACGTTTTTTTTTGAGGAATCAGTGACAGTGGGAGAGGCTCCCACTGACTTGCATTACTCACCACATAATAATTACAAGAGTGTTACAATGGGTTTTAGGCCCCCCCGGCCATATGGGGATAAAAAGTAGGACTAGCGATCCAAATTTACAATAAATTCAGAAAGAAAAGGATGAACCTTCTCAGGGCAGTTGTGAATCACTAGACCTAACAAATGTTTGAACCTGGCCAGCCACGCGATGAACGAGTGCGGTATCCCCCTGAAATGTTGATTGTTTCTTTCCATCCACAGGCTCCAAGCGGCAAGAAGAAAAATATCCATAAAAAGCGGCTGACGCCAGTTCTCTTTCCCGCCATGTAAGATGGCTAACCGATTGGTTCTTCCTGGCCAGGTCAGGCCAACCTTGCTCCAACATTGTTTGGCAAAAGGGCACTCAAAGAAGAGATGTTCTCTGATCTCTTGGTGGGTTTTGGCAGAGCATGCAAGCGTAGTTGTTCCCTCGCCACAGAAAATGTCGTCTCTTGACATGTTCACGGTATTCAAACGATCAACCAGAAGCAGCCATCCAAACATCTTAAACTTGATCGGACATTTGGATTTCCATAGCCATCCAAAGGCCTCATCAGCTTTCACATGTCCGAAACAGTAGTCGTAGTATTTCTTTGATGAATATCGACCAAGGTCACAAACCCAAACGTCAGACGAATCAGGATCAAGGCTGACTTGCAGGGACCCTTGCTGGATTTCTCTGACCTCCTCCCTTGCCTGGACTGAAAGGGGTAGAGTGAAGATCGTGGTCGGATCAGTGGTCCTGAGAACCTTGGCAATGGAGGCATCCTCATTCAAAGCAAAAGAGAAGGCTCGCGGGTGCGTGTCCATCAGAGCGGAACCAGAATCAGCAAACCAGACGTCTTTCCAAAACAGAGAGCTGCAACCATCTCCTGGGATGACTCTGGTGACCCCTCGGAAGGTTCCATTGAGCTGCATCACATCCTTCCACCAGAACGAACCCACAGGTTCAGCGGCGTGCGGTACCTTGTTCAGGTAGTATGCCTCCCATACTAGCTGAACCCAGGGCACATCCTCACGGTTATAGAATTTGAACAAGTACTTTAGGAGGAGCGCGGCATTTTGCAGTTTGATATCGATAACCCCAAGACCGCCACACCGTTTCGGCCGACAGACAAGCTCCCAGGCTGCAAGAGAATTGGTTTTGACCCCGTCATCAGAGTTTTTGGCCCAGAGACAGTATCGGCGAAGTTTGTCAAGATGCTCAATCACTTTAGGGTGCAGTTTGATCATGCACATTGCATAAATTAGCGTTGAGGTGATCACCGAATTCACCAACGTCAGCTTGGCCCCCGACGACATGAGTGCTAGAGCAGTGGAGGTTTTCCTTTCAACAGAATGCACTAAAGGCATGAGATCGAGAACGGTTGGTCTCGTCGTCCCCATGGGAAGACCAAGGTAAGTGAACGGCAGGGTGCCAATGGAGCAGCCGAAAATCCCTGCCAACCCGCCAACATGCGATTGGTCGACATTAATGGGTATGAGGGTGGATTTATGAAAATTGATCTTTAGTCCTACCGAGGCCGCATAATCCTCCAAGATAAGTTTCATGCGGGCGGCTTGAGTAGGACACGCTTGCATAATCAGGATTGTGTCGTCGCCAGATTGCACCACCGGGAAATCACCTGCATTCACACGAGGGATGGGGAGCTCCAAGCAGACCTTGGCGTGGCGTCATTGATCGCAACCTGGAGCAAATCGGCATGAGGACAAAGATTAATGGCGAAGAGGATCACCCTGACGCACGCCACATTTGCATTTGAATTTCCGACCAGGAACACCATTTAAAAGGACCGATGAAACTCCCGAGCCAAAGATTGTTTTCATCCAACCTAGCCACCTATCATCAAAACCCATGTGTCTCATAATTTCCAGCATGGGGACATGTTCAATCGTGTCAAAGGCCTTGGCGAAATCAAGCTTGAGCAGTATAATCTCCCGCCCAGACGAGTGGCATTGATGGATATATTCATACGACCACGCGAGACAATCTTGGATAGACCGACCCTTGATAAATCCATACTGGTTACGGTGTATGATTTTTAGAATGACTCTCTGAAGCCGGTTCGCCAAGATCTTAGTAATGATTTTGAGGCAGCAGTTCAAGAGGGTAATGGGTGGAAATCATTGGCGTTTCGAGAGGAAATTTTAGGGATCAGGTGATAAACCCTCACTAATGCTAGAGATATCAAGACCACCAGCATGGAGCAGCGTGATGAGGTCATAAAAATCTGATTTGATGATTTGCCAACAATACTTAAGAAAACAGCCGTTAAAACCATCCGGGCGGGGCTCTGTCATTTGGCATTTCCTTGACAACCGCGCCGATTTCATCGGTTGAGAAGGGTGTACTCGGTTGGTCCAATCCTTCGATCCTGCGGATGATTCTAGACAGATCAAATTTCATGCTGGTGGGTTTAGAAGAACCCAAACGATCCTTGTATGTATTGAAGAGAACCCCTTCCTTGCCAACATGATCATGAATTTCAATCCCGCCAACTCTTAATGTGGCAATAGCATTGTGCCTGAACCTCTCTGTATTACGACTGAAATAGCTTAGTATTTTCGTCAGCAAAACGAAAGTACCTGATGGTACATCTTTTCGCCAGTAATCGTTCTGGTATTTGAGAAGGGTCTGAAGGTGGGTTTTCAAAATCTTCCTAAAGTTTGTCTCTGGACCATATAAAGGTCTTTTGTCCTCAAGGGTGTCCATGATGGCTAGAGTCTCATTACTGTTTTGAATGAGAGTTTTAAGTTTAGATACACCCTTGCTCCATCGCTTGAGATCGTATCTCAAGCACTTTAGTTTTTTGCATACTCGGGCCGCGGCATTGGGAGCGTGGCATGTTTTAGCCCAAGAACTGGCAACCACCTCCATGAACCCATCATGATTGCACCAGAAATTCTCAAATCTAAAGAGTTTGGACCGGGGGATGCTTGACTCAATTGTGACCACGCATGGAATGTGATCAGACACAGGCTTCCCCAGGGGCAGGACCATTGTGTGTGGATAGGAGGTGGTCCAACAAGAGGACGAGAAGAACCAATCCAACTGTTCAAGCAGGGGGTCATCCTGCATATTACTCCAGGTAAACGCTCGGCCTTTCACAGGCAATTCCATGAGAGACTGTGCCCGGATGAGCTCATTAAACAATAGCATGTCAGCAGCGTCACCCCTTGGTTTGTTTCTGTTACTCGTGGATCGGATAAAATTGAAGTCTCCAAGAATTAGCCAGTTTTCTTCATCAGGGATGTTTAAATCAAAAAGCCAATCAAGAAAATCCATCTGCTGACTGAGCAAGGGCCATATACATTGATCAGATTCCACATCATTCATTGCGTAGCAAAAAAAGAAATACCAATGGCAAAAGAATCGACGAACCAAGATGTGCCCGTAAACACAGCACTATTCCAAATAATAATGATGCCTCCCGAAGAGCCCACTGACGGCGCAAAGACAAATTTATCGAATCGTTTAGGGCAGAAAGTCTTAATAAAGGCAAGATCAAAAGATTCGCGTTTGGTTTCCTGGATACATATCACGGAACAACCGCTAGTATCTATCGCATTCCTAACAGCCAAAAGTTTTGCATCAGAGTTTATGCCTCTGATGTTCCAAGAGAGCACATTCCACGATTTATTCATCGGAGTGAGAGGCTTCAGTCTTCATCCGCCCTTGACGAGCGCTGGTCATCCAGCAGCTTCTCGCGGGAGATGGCTTCCGGAGCAATGCCACACTTACTACCCATAGACTGAAGATCCTCGATTGTAGTTGGTGGGGGGCAGACAGCATCGGACACCTGCACAGGAGCAGCAGCCAAAGAAACAACATTGACAAAAGGAATCTCACGTGGTTTCACCCTGGACTTGTAGCGCTTGGTGTCAGGAGCATGATTGACTTTCAGGATTCAGACGCGTTGGCGGAGCCATCCTGAAGAGGGTGACATCTGTTAGCACTTGATAGACAGATAGACAAGTAGAATCAACGGATAGAAATTGCAACATATAGTCTTCACAATAAACATTCGAACAAGAATGAACGAATGAATTCCAAAGTTGACATCACACGTCCATTAATGTGAGAAGCCACTTGATTAAGGGTTGATGAAAAAATAAACAAGGTACGACTGGAACAAATAAGTGGTAAGGATTACCCAATCACAAACCAAATATCTGCGGGAAGAAATGCTAAGAGCTACTTGAATCCCACCTATAAACTCCCGAAACTTTCTAGTTATGCAATCTGGTGTTGGGGATACAGGCGACACAAAATATATCACCCAAACTAACAATACCTAGATCCAGCTGTATCCACCCGTCAACACATAACCAAGAAACCTTCGGAAATCGTGTACCTCGACTTCGAAAAGCATCCGTTATCTGAGTCATGGCAATACTCGAGCTCGCCCAATCTTCGGGTTATCGGGTTATCTCACCAACAACTGCACAAAAGAGATTTCGGCGTCGGCAAATCTCGGTATTCCAGAATCTGCAACGATAAAATTGTGACGACAACACCTCGGAGCTCAACTCCCGGGACACCGCCACAACCCCTAAATGTCGGGAGGCACCAAGAACAATGTTCTCGTCACAAAACCATCGGAACGATTCCAAGATACCAGCGTGATCCTAAAATTTTTTAGTGAAATTTGAGGAGAGGAGAGTCAAAACTTCTCGTCGGAGACCTCACCAGAGCTGACGAAGGACCGGGAGTAAAAAGAATCCTACTCTCCGATATATATAATCCTAAGACTCAAAACATTTTTGTTCTAGACTAAACAACGCCAAACAAACAATCAGCGAGGGCTCCTAAGTCGGGAAGGCTCGATTACCAACTTGTAGCGCCCTCGATGCGGCTATATCTCCCACGTGTCGAAGCACGACTTAGAGGCATAACCGCATTGAAAGCAATGTCGCAAGTGAGGTAATCTTCACACAACCATGTAATACATAAGGAAAGAGATACATAGTTGGCTTACAATGCCACTTCACACAATACATAAATAAACATCCATCATTCAAATTACACTCAAGGTCCGACTACGGAACCAAAATAAAAGAAGATACCCCAAATGCTACACAGATCCCGATCGTCCCAACTGGCTCCACTACTGATCATCAAGAAAAGACACATAGTAACGACCACGTTCCTCGTCGAACTCCCACTTGAGCTCGGTTGCGTCACCTGCCGCATCGTCGGCACTGCAACTGTTTTGGTAGAATCATGAGTCACGGGACTCAGCAATCTCACACCATGAGATCAGGACTATTTAAGCTTATAGGAAGGACAGATTTGTAAGGTGGAGCTGCAGCAAGCGACTAGCATATATGGTGGCTACATCGCAAAAGAGAGCGAGGAGAGAAGCAAGGCACGGTCGTGAAGCTAAATAGCGATCAAGAAGTGATCCTGAACTACTTACGTCAAACATAACTCCAACACCGTGTTCACTTCCCGGACTCCGCCGAGAAGAGACCATCACGGTTACATACTGTGATTGATGTGTATTTTAATTAAGGTCAACTTCGGTTTTCTACAACCGACATTAACAAATTCCCATCTGCCTCATAACCGTGGGCACGGCTTTGAAAGATAATACCTGCAGGGTGTCCCAACTTAGCCCATTATAAGCTCTCACGGTCAACGAAGGATATTCCTTCTACCGGAAGACCCGATCAATCTCGGAATCCGGACTACAAGACATTTCGACAGCAATAAAACAAGACCAGCAAAGCCACCCGAATGTGCCGACAAATCCCAATAGGAGCTGCACATATCTCGTTCTCGGGCACACCGATGGGCAAGGCGTCGGGTTGGCATAGAACCTGGATTGCCAGGGGCGCGGACATCGCCTAGTTGGGCCAAGACACTCGAAGGAGCACCGTGCAGGGGTTAAAATAAAGATGACCCTCGGGCTCGCGAAAACCGGGGAAAAAGGCTTAGGTGGCAAATGGTAAAACCAAAGTTGGGCCTTCTTTGGAGGAGTCTTATTCAAAGCGAACTGTCAAGGGGTCCATAAATCACCCAACCGTGTAAGGAACGCGAAATCAAGGAACATAACACCGGTATGACGGAAACTAGGGTGGCAAGAGTGGAACAAAACACCAGGCATAAGGCCGAGCCTTCCACCCTTTACCAAGTATATAGATGCATTAATTATAGCAGATATATATTGTGATAACCCCAACAAGTAAACATGTTCCAACAAGGAACAACATCTCCATGTTCCAACAAGGAACAAACTTCAACTTCACCTGCAACTAGCAACGCTATAAGAGGGGCTGAGCAATGCGGTAACCTAGCCAATCAACGGTTTGCTAGGAAAGGATGGTTAGGGGCTGACATGGCAATATGGGTGGCATGATAAGCAAGTGATAGGCATCGTAGCATAGGCATAGCAAAAGAGCGAGCATCTAGCATAGCAAAGATAGAAGTGATTTCGAGGGTATGGTCATCTTGCCTGCAAAGTTCTCAGAGTTGTCGAAAGCTTGATCCTCGAAAGCGTTCTCAACAGGTTCCTCGTTCACGTACTCGTCTCCCGGCTCTACCCAAAGCAAGAACACAAGCAAAGGAACCACAATAAATCACGGTGCAATGCACAAGCAACATGATGCAATATATGGCATGATATGCGGGATGTGATATGCAATGCGTATGCGTGCTCCGGAAGGAAAATGATGAACCAGGCATCAACTTGGCAAATCAAGTATGCCGCTGGAAATATGAGATGATTTTGGTTGAAATCGATATAAAGATCACCGGAATCGGATGCACGGTTTGCAAATGACAAGCAAAACAAGAATGGCACGAAAGGCCATTAACAGCATGATACCACTTAGCAAGCAACAAGAAATTAATCTACTGCACCCAAACGTACCAACAAAGTATATGTCAGTGATCTACTCAAGATGCTTGACAAAAGGTGAACACTGAGCTACGGCTAAATCACATCATAACAGGTCCAAACAAGCATGGCAAAAGTGCAAAAATATATCAGGCTGGACATGGCATAAACAGCATCAGGTAGCAATGTTCAGAGCAAGCAAACAGCATGCTACAGGAACTTATAATAGCAAAACAAGGCATGTCATGAATCTACTCAAAGCATAGAACAAAAGTCCCTTACTGACCATGAGGCAAAAAGGATCGGAAAATATAATAACACCCATGTCAATATAGCAAGTTTCGTTAACAGATTCAGCAACAGGGCATGACAAAAACAGATAACAAGTAGGCATGTTTAAGAGCTCGATGCACTCACTACAGAGCATTACATGATAATATAAGCATACCTACATCAAGAAGACATGGCATAGAGGACATACATGGCAAGAACAACATCATAGCATACACGGATCAACTACAACAACCTTGGCAAAATTGAATAACATGTAAACAATCTGCCAGGAAACATTTTATAGCAAAAGTAGAGCTCGATTGACTCAAGCTATGGCACTCCATAATTGAAAACAAAGGCATGGATGGATAGAGCATAACCATATGTTCAAAACATCCTTACTGAAGTATCTCAAAATATGCATGGATCTCTCGGCATCAAGTAAACATGGCATAAAAATATCAAGAAAAGCAGGGCTGAAATCAGCAACATCAGAAGCCTAGTTTGCATGCTTGTGCTAGTCACCACATAGATCAAAAAATACATGGCATACACCCTGGAAAGATGGCATGGCATATTACAAAACACATGTAGGACTCAAGTTCATAGGATGCACACATCAATCATGGCAAAAATGACAAAGTGCATGTTACATTAAGAAACGAAACTAACATCACATAGCCCTCTTCCAACAGCATTTCGGCATCAAGATGAGCTCAAATGAAAATGATGCAATGAGATGAAATGATCTACTCTTCCGACGAACATTTTGACCTATTACACGCATCGAAAAGAGTAACGGATGCAAAGTTATGGCACGAGCGAAAATGCAACAAATTATCACAGGATTAAGGACTTAGATGAAAAGGGGGAGAAAAAGGTCAACCGCGGGATCTCGATCGGATCTGGCCGGACGAAAAGCGGTCGGCGGCCTTGCTGCTCGCATGAGCCCGGCTGGGGAGAGGAGGAGGCCGGCAGGGCCCGGGCGGCGGGCGTGGTCGGCGGGCAGGGCAGCGGCCAGCGGCGGCGGTGGTGGTGACGATGGCCGGCCGAGGCGAGGGCGGCGGCGGGACGGCAGCCGGCGGCGGAGCGGGCGACGGGCGTGGGCAGCAGGGGCGTGGCGGGCCGGGCCGGAGGGCATGGTCAGACTCCGCGGAACCCGCTGATGGGGGCGGCGGCGCCACGTCACAAGAGGATTAAGCGCGGGCGGCGACGCTGACGAGCGGACACGTCCGGCGGCGGTGGACATGTCCGTCGGCGGGAGGAGGAAGGAGCTAGGGTTTGATCCGGAATTTGAGGGGGGGGGCTATATTTATAGGTAGAAGGAGCTAGGAAGCTCCAAATGAGGTGCGGTTTTCGCCCACACGATCGTGATCTGACGACGGAGAGTATGGAAGTGACTTAGATGGGTTATTGGACTAATTTGGAGGGTGCTGGGCTGCAAATTAAAAGAGGCCTTTGCGAGGTGCGGTTAATCGTTGGAGTACCAAACGAGCTCCAAATGACCGAAACTTGACCGGTGGTCTACGGTGGTATACCAAGGCCACTTGACAAACCTCGGTCCATTCCGAGAAAGTTTAGTACTAACTCACGGAAAAACGTAAAAGGGGACGCCGGGAACATAGGAGTGCGGATTGCAAAACGGACAACGGAAAAATGCTCGGAATCATGAGGCGAACACGTATGCAAATGAGAGGCACATGATGACATGATATGAAATGCATGACATGGACAAAATGCAAAAAGAAGAAAAAACCCAACCACGGAGGGAATATCATATCACAATGCCGAAAATGGCAAGAGTTGGAGTTACAAATATGGAAAGTTACATCTGGGGTGTTACATGTTTAGTGCAGTAGAATGGAAAAAATCGAATGTAACTACACAAGAACTAGTCCGTAACTGTCGTTCGGGATCAGTTTTGCGTAGTGTTAACTGAAATATGGATATCTGACTCATACGAAGTCTGTTTTGGCTCCACAAGTAGTCAAAATGTTTGTGACGACCAGATGCTTCAAAGGATTCTTTCACAGGGAACTTTTGGAGAACTTTTCTTAAGGAGTTCGTTCAGAAACTTGTATAGAAACTTTCTTAATGAGCACTCGACAAACGCATTTCGAGAACATACACAAAGTCCCAGCAATGGACCTAGTGCATCATCATAACTGAGGTCTCTTGCATTCCCATAGAAGTAAACAAATGATTGGATTTATATCAACAAGGAGACGAGAAACTTATTTCACCGAGAGGACAAATGAAGAACTTGGGTCATAGGTAATCATCGGAAAGAGCAACATTCCCAATGGAAGGCTTTAAGTGAAATCTATACCAAGATAACACCAACGAATAAATTGTTGGGTTGAAAAGATCTCGTGAACGAAGAAAAATGATTGATTTAAATATCTCATTCCTGACAACTTGTGAATCAAGAAACACGAAGGGAAATTGTCAAGAATGACATAACACCATCTCAAGAGATAAGGTAGAAAGAATTCCACTTCGGAATGCAAGATGAAGAATGCTTGAACTCCTCTAAACAAACATGTGTTGAACACCATGTTTTATTTTTGAGTATAGCTTGACGGATCTTAACTCCGAGAGAAAAGTCTTGAAGAACAATTGAAGAATGAAAAGAATCCTTGACGAACCACCATATAGAGCCTCCATGAAGAACTCCGGTAAACAAAAGGATGATAGAAAGAAAGAGAAGTTGAAAACACCAGGTGAAACCTTGCAATGATTTAGATGGATCTTCGTGATGATGAGAGCTTGGAACTCCGGGAAAAGAAAAGATGAAACAATTGAAACCGAGAATTTATTCATCATGAACAAACTCCGAAAGAAGGAATTAATCACTTGGATGAAACAAGAACAAGAATTATGTTATACGTATCCTTCACCAATTTAAATTGATGACAAGCAACGGATTAGGCATACTACTTATTCTCGTTGAAAAAGGATTGAAGAGAGATATTGCTCAACTTGGGAAGGTCTTCAACGATCCGCCGGTAGGATTTGAAAGAACGAATGAATCTATATGATAACGAAGGAAGAGAACTCTTGAACAAACCACCATAAGAATTGAAAATGAAAGTAGCAAAGGCACCAATCACCGGGAATAATTGGAAAACAAATGAAGATACTTAAGGGGATTTAAATACATGAGAACAAAGAGGCCATGAACTGATTAGAGGTTGTTTGAACGATGCACCAGTAAGATTTGGAGAACGAGAGCTGAAAGATGGAATGAATAATTCTGAGATGATGGGCTCAGAAGAATCAAACTGAAAAGACTCCTGAATTGCTCCGGATGGGTGAAAAGAATTCTCACAATCAAAACAATTATGAGGATGGCACGAAGCTAGAACCATGAATCTTGAAGAGAATGGAGCAAGATTAAAGAGAAACTCTTCTTCGGTCTTCAAAATTCGAGAATGACGACGAGAAACACCACCATGAATTGTTGAGGCACTCCGGAATGAACATTAGAAAGGTTGAACCAAGGATGAAAAGAATTTGAAAGATATTGGAGAAAGACATTTGACTGATGATAATTCATCCTTACATCAAACTTTGCAAAGAATTTGAGAATAACTCCGGAAAATTAGAAGAGTCGGGTAAGATCCTGGGAAAAGACCTGTGGGTTAGGGCCCACTCAAAAGAAACACCGTTGAACGATTTAAAAGATAGATTGCGCCGGTAGAATTAAATGGCTTGAATGAGATAACAATCTTGAAATAGTTTGAACGGATTAAGAATGGAAACACGAATCTTCAGAGATATCTTCAACACTTGGGAACAAATGAATAGCGAGAGGTGGATGATTAAGAGGTGCACCGGCATGAGAAAACACTTGAAATGAGGAAAAGATATGAGCGATAAAGCTTGAATCGAAACCACCGGAGAAGAAAAGAATGACGAATGATGAACTTGAAGAACATCTTCATGAGAACCACCGGGTAAGAACATAGATTGAAAAGAATGAAGAGACTTCACACCAATAAGATGGATATTCGATTAGAAATCTGAGTCCTTGAAGAAAAAGGGTGGGAGGGTGGGAAAACAAAGGCAACTTGGGTCGGATGAAATGAACACCGTTGAGAAAAAGCTTAGGAATTGATCTTGCGAATGTTGCAATGATCGGATTTAATTGGAGAGAAGCACACGGTTGGAAAGGATTGAAAAGACGAGCTTGATGAACAAAAAGGATTAGTATTCACATAGCAATATGAGAACACCGTTTACGAAAGGTATGGAATCAACACTTCACATTGAAGCAACTCGAATACCACAACTTAAAACAAAACAAAGGAGTGGCTTGCAGAATAAGCCGGAAACAAACATATGATAGCCCCCATATCGTATCATGTGTCTGCATTGGAAAGATATCCTCGAGATACTTGAATTCCCTTATAAACTCCCTAGACTTTCTGGTTATGCAATCTGGTGTTGGGGATACAGGGACACAAAATATATCACCCAAACTAACAATACCTAGATCCAGTTGTATCCATCCTTCAACACATAACCAAGAAACCTTCGGAAATCGTTTACCTCGACCTTTGAAAAGCATCCGTTATACGAGTCATGGCAATACTCTCGAGCTCGCCCCAGAACTGGGTTATCGAGGTTATCTCACCAACAACTGCACAAAATAGATTTTCGATGTCGGCAAAACTCGGGTATTCCGAATCTGCAACGATAAAATTGTGACGACAACACCTCGGAGCTCAACTCCCGGGACACCGCCACAACCCCTAAATGTCGGGATGCACCAAGAACAATGTTCTCGTCACAAAACCATCGAGCGATTCCAAGATACCAGCGTGATCCTAAAATTTTTTAGTGAAATTTGAGGAGAGAAAAGTCAAAACATCTACGTCGGAGACCTCACCAGAGCGACGAAGGACCGAGTAGTAAAAAGAATCCTACTCTCGATATATATAATCCTAAGACTCAAAACATTTTGTTCTAGACTCCTAGCAACGACAATCAATCAAGCGAGGGGCTCCTAAGTCGGGATGGCTCTAATACCAACTTGAACGCCTCGATGCGGCTATATCTCCCACGTGTCGAAGCACGACTTAGAGGCATAACCGCATTGAAAGCAATGTCGCAAGGAGGTAATCTTCACACAACACATGTAATACATAAGGAAATAGATACATAGTAGGCTTACAATCGCCACTTCACACAATACATGAGTAAAGCATTACATCATACAGATACAATCAAGGTCCGACTACGAACCAAAATAAAAGAAGACTACCCAAAATGCTACACAGATCCCGATCGTCCCAACTGGCTCCACTCTTGATCGATCAAACGAAACAACACAAAGAACAAGATCTTCATCGAGCTCCTCCTTGAGCTCGGATGCGTCACCTGCACGGTTTCATCGGCACCTGCAAACTGGTTTTGGAAGTATCTGTGAGTCACGGGGACTCGGCAATCTCACACCCGCGAGATCAAGACTATTTAAGCTTCAAGGTAGGACAGGGTAGTGAGGTGGAGCTGCAGCAAGCGACTAGCATATATGGAGTCTAACATACGCAAATGAGAGCGAGAAGAGAAGGCAAAAGCACGGTCGAGCAATTATGATCAAGAAGTGATCCTAGAACAACCTACGTCAAACATAACTCCAACATCGTGTTCACTTCCGGACTCACGAGAAGAGACCATCACGGTTACACACGCGATTGATGTGTTTTAATTAAGATCAACTTCGGTTTTCTACAACCGGACATTAACAAATTCCCATCTGCCTCATAACCGCGGGCACGGCTTTGAAAGATAATACCTGCAGGTGTCCCAACAGCCCATTATAAGCTCTCATGGTCAACGAAGGATATTCCTTCTACCGAAGACCCGATCAGTCTCGGAATCCCGGACTACAAGACATTTCGACAGCAATAAAACAAGACCAGCAAAGCAGCCCGAATGTGCCGACAAATCCCGATAGGAGCTGCACATATCTCGTTCTCAGGGCACACCGGATGAGCAGTCCGTACAACTAAAACCAGACCTCTAGTTTCCTTGAGGGGGCGCTGCAAAGCACTCTAGTTTGGGCCAACACTCAGAGGAGCATTGGCCCGGGGGGTTAAATAAAGATGACCCTTGAGTCTGCAGAACCCATGGGAAAAAGGCTTAGGTGGCAAATGGTAAAACCTATGTTGGTCCTTGCTGGAGGAGTCTTATTCAAAGCGAACTGTCAAGGGGATCCCATAAATCACCCAACCGCGTTAGGGACGCAAAATCCGTGAACATAACACCGATATGACGGAAACTAGGGCGGCAAGAGTGGAACAAAACACCAGGCATAAGGCCGAGCCTTCCACCCTTTACCAAGTATATAGATGCATTAATTCAAGAAGATATATTGTGATATCCCAACAAGTAAACATGTTCCAACAAGGAACAACGTCTCCATGTTCCAACAAGGAACAAACTTCATCTTCACCTGCAACTAACAACGCTATAAGAGGGGCTGAGCAAAGCGGTAACATAGCCAAACAACGGTATGCTAGGAATGGATGGTTAGGGGCTTGACATGGCAACGTGGGAGGCATGATATAGCAAGTTGTAGGCATCATAGCATAGGCATAGCAAAAGAGCGAGCAACTAGCAAGCAAAGATAGAAGTGATTTCGAGGGTATGGTCATCTTGCCTGAAATCCCGCAAGGAAGAAGAACGAGTCCATGAAGAAGACAAACGGATGTAGTCGAACGAATCCTCACAACTCCGGAACGAAACCGAAGCTAACGAGAGAAGCAACCCGGAAAGAAACAAACAACATAGTAAACACACAATCATAAACATGGCATGATGCACAATCAAGTATGATGCATGTCCGGTTTAATGATTCATGGCATGTCAATATGCACAAACAAAACTACAAGTTAAATGGAGCTCAATATGCAACGAGTTGCATATTGACGAAACACCACATCAATTATTTAGTTCACTCCCGATTAGGTACTCAACAATATTAAATGTTGTTAAACATGGCAAGAGGTGAAGCATATCAAAATTATACCATCTAAACAATTTAAATGGGGCCGGACATAAAAACAACAAATCCGGTAAATCCCCATATGCATTTAGCAATTTAAAGCAAACACAATTTTAAACATTTTAATGTTGTTAACATGATGCGGATGACATATACAAGTTTTATGCAATTTTATGAAAATGTTGACATGAGCATGTTATGAAGCATTTGTCGTCATGGCGGAAACAAAAAAGGGTGCCACGGCAATGACAACAGAAATGGTGCCACGGCAACATTCCGGTTCCGATAACTCGATTGAGATGCCGGTGCAAAGGAAAGTGTGGATGTGTAGAACATGCAAAAGATGGTGGGGTGATCCCGGATACCGGGTTCCCACGGGTCGACGGCATGGCAAACCAGGAGGAACGTGCATGAAGCAAACGGGCACGGTGCAAACACGAGCATCTCATCAACACATGCATACGGTCTCAGCGGTCGTCTCGGGGTTATACCTTCGAAGCGTGCATTTCGGGGCGGTTCAAAATCGTCGAGGGAAGTAGTCGTTCACGGGTCGTAGGGGAAGTAGTCGTTCTCGCGACGGTAGTGGAAGTAGACGTTCACGGGTCGTCGTGGGAAGTAGTCGTACATGGCGTCGGTAGAGGTACTCGCGATTATGGCGACGGTAGTTGTACACGTTTTTCGTAGATGTCCGGGGTCGTCGGTAGAGGTATACACATTGTCGGGGTACTTGTCGGTCCGGTCTTGGTGTAGATGTACATGGCAAACGTAGTGGTACTAAGTGCCGGTCGTCGAGGGACTTGCCGAAATCCACAGAGCCGGAGTGCTTGTTCAGGTGTCGGTCTTGCTGGAGGGGTACTTGGCGAATCCGCATAGTCACACACAGGTCATAGTGGTACTTGGCAAAATCCATAGGGTGGTCTTGGCATGCAGCAAACAACGGTACAGGAAGGCAAAGGCATGGCCAAAGGTGGTTGCAGCCACGAAAGGCCGTTGGAGAGGAAGCTGGGGCGCGAGGAGGGCCATGGCGGGCACGGGGCAAGGTGGTGGTGGTGGTGGACGCGGGCCGGCTCGATCCGGCCAGATCCAAGGCCAGGGAGGTGACTTGGGGAGGCGGACGAGCTCCAGGACGGGCGCGTGGAGCAGAGCAGCAGCGATGCAGGTCTCACGCAGAAGATGGGGTCGTGGTCGCGGCGCGTAGGGCTTGGGGACGAAGCACCGAGGACGAGGCAGGAAGGGAAGGAGAGTGCGCGCGGGGTCTGCTGGAACTGCAGGTCACCGGCGAGGAGGCTGGGGCGAGCTCCAGCTGACAGGCGCCGGCGCAAAGCGGAGGCGGAGGCGCGGGGCAACATGGCCATGGCCGAGCAAGACAGGCAGGCAGCGCTGCCTGGACTTGCCGACCGGAGGGCGGACAGCTCATGGGCCGCTGGGGTGGTTGGCTTGAGGGGTCTCGCTCCGCTCTCTTTCTCATGGGATGGCGACACGAGCGAGGGAGAGGGAGAGATCGAGAGGAGGAGATGAGGATCGGGCGCAGGTCTGAGGGCTCCTCCCCGTGGCGGCGCTGGAGAGAGGATCGAGAGAATGGGGATCGGGCTGAGCGAGGGGCTAGGGTTAGGAAGGGTTTAGGTGGGCCTTGGGACATTTCGGTGGAGGGGAAAAAAAAGGCCAGGAGGCCTAGCAGGCTGGATCTCTCTCTCTCTCTCTAATCCCCCACTTCCCTTTTATTTACCAAAAGCAGTAAATAGCAAAGAAAGAAAAAGGAGATAAAGAAAGGGTTGGAGAAATAATTTGACCATGGGGTTGATTTTTCCGGACTCATAAAATGAGCTTGATCCAAGAAAAATAGAAGTGGGCATGACCGAAAGATTTAAATTCAAACTCATTTGAATTTAATTCAAATGGGTTTGAACTAGGACTAGGTTTTAGAAGTGTCCAAAAATGTTCGGATTTTTGGTGGAGCTCCGGAAAATGATGAAATAATTTATGGGCAAGGTTGGAGACCAAGAATTGAGATAACAACGGCATGTGATATTTTGCAAGTGGGTTATGGTGATTCCAAAACAATGGAATATTTTTATAATATCTCCCTAAATATCGGGAGGGTATGTTATAAAGAGAAGTCACCCTTCCCTCGATTTAAATGGACCGAAGATCCATACAGTTTTATTTAGTTGAGTTTTAAAAATTAATGATATGATGGCATGATGACATGATGCAATGCAAAAAATAAAAGAGCAAGCATAAAAGAAACACACGGCGAAACTCGAATATATGGAAGTCTTCTCGAGCATCGGTCTCGGGGCGTTACAACACTCTACCACTACGAGAGGATCTCGTCCCGAGATCTAGGATGGCACCGGAGGGAAAACGGGGGAGGAATAGGTAAACAAAGTTGCTTCTACGACAAACGAGTGAAACCATGAACCTTGAGAGGTTGAGCAAATCGAAAGAAAGAATATAATGGAGGTGAACGAGATTGCAAACACTGCGTTAGCAGAGAAGAACAAAGAACATGATGAGAACCAAGACCTAGGGGACAAGATAGATTTTGAAGCCACTCCGGTTAAAACAAGATAGAGAAGGAGTAAGAATGATATAATTTGGACAGCACTCCGACTGAAAATGGAAGGAATTAGAATCATGAACTTGGCAAAATGAAAGCACCTGGATGAGACTCCGGTTAAAAGAGGAACGATAGACAAAACACTCCGGTTAAATTGATAATCAAGAAAAAGGACATGGTCTTGACAAAACAATATGATGGGTCGAAGAGAGCAACATCACAATGCCTTCGGAAGAAATAATAGAAGATAGATCATTGGAATAATAGAATGGAGAACAAAAATGCCAACTTCTACTACAAATGAGCTTGGAAAGTATCCTTGCAATGAAGGATTGAACGAAGTTGTTGGAAAACCAACAACGAAAAGAATAAGCTTGTTATGGGCTTATGGCAAACATATCAAAATTATGAGGTGAGTTTCTGCCACCAACGGAAACAAATGATTGGATTTATATCAACAAGCAGACGAGAAACTTATTTCACCGAGAGGACAAATGAAGAACTTGGGTCATAGGTAATCATCGGAAAGAGCAACATTCCCAATGGAAGGCTTTAAGTGAAATCTATACCAAGATAACACCAACGAATAAATTGTTGGGTTGAAAAGATCTCGTGAACGAAGAGAAATGATGGATTTAAATATCTCATTCCTGACAACTTGTGAATCAAGAAACACGAAGGGAAATTGTCAAGAATGACATAACACCATCTCAAGAGATAAGGTAGAAAGAATTAGACTTCGGAATGCAAGATGAAGAATGCTTGAACTCCTCTAAACAAACATGTGTTGAACACCATGTTTAATTTTTGAGTATAGCTTGACGGATCTTAACTCCGAGAGAAAAGTCTTGAAGAACAATTGAAGAATGAAAAGAATCCTTGACGAACCACCATGTAGAGCCTCCATGAAGAACTCCGGTAAACAAAAGGATGGTAGAAAGAAAGAGAAGTTGAAAACACCAGGTGAAACCTTGCAATGATTTAGATGGATCTTCGTGATGATGAGAGCTTGGAACTCCGGGAAAAGAAAAGATGAAACAATTGAAACCGAGAATTTATTCATCATGAACAAACTCCGAAAGAAGGAATTAATCACTTGGATGAAAAAAGAACAAGAATTATGTTATGCGTATCCTTCACCAATTTAAATTGATGACAAGCAACGGATTAGGCATACTACTTATTCTCGTTGAAAAAGGATTGAAGAGAGATATTTATCAACTTGGGAAGGTCTTCAACGATCCGCCGGTAGGATTTGAAAGAACGAATGAATCTATATGATAACGAAGGAAGAGAACTCTTGAACAAACAACCATAAGAATTGAAAATCAAAGTAGCAAAGGCACAAATCACCGGGAAGAATTGGAAAACGAATGAAGAT
Source organism: Aegilops longissima (assembly GCA_021605205.1). Taxonomy (NCBI): domain Eukaryota; kingdom Viridiplantae; phylum Streptophyta; class Magnoliopsida; order Poales; family Poaceae; genus Aegilops; species Aegilops longissima. The sequence goes on along the minus strand of CM038680.1, from coordinate 144,005,056 downwards.
ACTTAAGGGGATTTAAATACATGAGAACGAAGAGGCCATGAACTGATTAGAGGTTATTTGAATGATGCACCGGTAAGATTTGGAGAACGAGAGCTGAAAGCTGGAATGAATAATTCTGAGATGATGGGCTCAGAAGAATCAAACTGAAAAGACTCCTGAATTGCTCCGGATGGGTGAAAAGAATTCTCACAATCAAAACAATTATGAGGATGGCACGAAGCTAGAACCATGAATCTTGAAGAGAATGGAGCAAGATTAAAGAGAAACTCTTCTTCGGTCTTCAAAATTCGAGAATCACGACGAGAAACACCACCATGAATTGTTGAGGCACTCCGGAATGAACATTAGAAAGGTTGAACCAACGATGAAAAGAATTTGAAAGATCTTGGAGAAAGACATTTGACTGATGATAATTCATCCTTACATCAAACTTTGAAAAGAATTTGAGAATAACTCCGGAAAATTAGAAGAGTCGGGTAAGATCCTGGGAAAAGACCTGTGGGTTAGGGCCCACTATAAAGAAACACCGTTGAACGATTTAAAAGATAGATTGCGCCGGTAGAATTAAATGGCTTGAATGAGATAACAATCTTGAAATAGTTTGAACGGATTAAGAATGGAAACACGAATTTTCAGAGATATCTTCAACACTTGGGAACAAATGAATAGCGAGAGGTGGATGGTTAAGAGGTGCACCGGCATGAGAAAACACTTGAAATGAGGAAAAGATATGATCGATAAAGCTTGAATCGAAACCACCGGAGAAGAAAAGATTGACGAATGATGAACTTGAAGAACATCTTCATGAGAACCACCGGGTAAGAACATAGATTGAAAAGAATGAAGATACTTCACACCAATAAGATGGATATTCGATTAGAAATCTGAGTCCTTGAAGAAAAAGGGTGGGAGGGTGGGAAAACAAAGGCAACTTGGGTCGGATGAAATGAACACCGTTGAGAAAAAGCTTAGAATTGATCTTGCGAATGTTGCAATGATCGGATTTAATTGGAGAGAAGCACGGTTGGAAAGGATTGAAAAGACGAGCTTGATGAACAAAAAGGATTAGTATTCACATAGCAATATGAGAACACCATTTACGAAAGGTATGGAATCAACACTTGACATTGAAGCAACTCGAATACCACAACTTAAAACAAAACAAAGGAGTGGCTTGCAGAATAAGCCGGAAACAAACATATGATAGCCCCCATATCGTATCATGTGTCAGTTGGAAAGATATCCTCGAGATACTTGAATTCCCACTTATAAACTCCCTAAACTTTCTGGTTATGCAATCTGGTGTTGGGGATACAGGGGACACAAAATATATCACCCAAACTAACAATACCTAGATCCAGTTGTATCCATCCTTCAACACATAACCAAGAAACGTTCGAAAATCGTTTACCTCGACCTTCGAAAAGCATTCGTTATACGAGTCATGGCAATACTCTCGAGCTCGCCCCAGTACTGGGTTATCGAGGTTATCTCACCAACAACTACACAAAAGAGATTTTCGATGTCGGCAAAACTCAGGTATTCCAAAACTGCAACGATAAAATTGTGACGACAACACCTCGGAGCTCAACTCCCCGGGACACTGCCACAACCCCTAAATGTCAGGATGCACCAAGAACAATGTTCTCGTCACAAAACCATCGGAACGATCCCAAGATACCCGCATGATCCTAAAATTTTTTTAGTGAAATTTGAGGAGAGAAAAGTCAAAACATCTACGTCAGGAGACCTCACCAGAGCGACGAAGGGACTGAGGAGTAAAAAGAATCCTACTCTCCGATATATATAATCCTAAGACTCAAAACATTTTTTTCTAGACTCAACAACGCCAGCAAACAATCAAGCAGGGGGCTCCTAAGTCGGGGATGGCTCTGATACCAACTTGAAACGCCCTCGATGCGGCTATATCTTCCATGTGTCGAAGCACGACTTAGAGGCATAACCGCATTGAAAGCAATGTCGCAAGGGAGGTAATCTTCACACAACCCATGTAATACATATGGGAAAGAGATACATAGTTGTCTTACAATCGCCACTTCACACAATACATGAGTAAAGCATTACATCATACAGATACAATCAAGGTCCGACTACGGAACCAAAATAAAAGAAGACTACCCCAAATGCTACACAGATCCCGATCGTCCCAACTGGCTCCACTCTTGATCGATCAAACGAAACAACACAAAGAACAAGATCTTCATCGAGCTCCTCCTTGAGCTCAGATGTGTCACCTACACGGTTTCATCGGCACCTGCAAACTGGTTTTGGAAGTATCTGTGAGTCACGGGGACTCAGCAATCCCACACCCGCGAGATCAAGACTATTTAAGCTTAAAGGTAGGACAGGGTAGTGAGGTGGAGCTGCAGCAAGCGACTAGCATATATGGAGTCTAACATACGCAAATGAGAGCGAGAAGAGAAGGCAAAAGCATGGTCGAGCAACTATGATCAAGAAGTGATCCTAGAACAACCTACATCAAACATAACTCCAACACCGTGTTCACTTCCCGGACTCCGCCGAGAAGAGACCATCACGGTTACACACGCGGTTGATGTGTTTTAATTAAGATCAACTTCGGGTTTTCTACAACCGGACATTAACAAATTCCCATCTGCCTCATAACCGCGGCACGACTTTCAAAGATAATACCTGCAGGGTGTCCCAACTTAGCCCATTATAAGCTCTCACGGTCAACGAAGGATATTCCTTCTACCGGAAGACCCGATCAGTCTCGAAATCCCGGACTACAAGACATTTCGACAGAATAAAAAAGACCAGCAAAGCCGCCTGAATGTGCCGAAAATCCCGATAGGAGCTGCACATATCTCGCTCGTGGCACACCGGATGAGCAGTCCGCATAACTAAAACCAGACCTCAAGTTTCCTTGAGGGGCGCTACAAAGCACTATAGTTTGGGCCAACACTCGAGGAGCATTGGCTCGGGGGTTAATAAAGATGACCCTTGAGTCTGCAGAACCCAAGGGAAAAAGGCTTAGGTGGCAAATGGTAAAACCAATGTTGGGCCTTGCTGGAGGAGTCTTATTCAAAGCGAACTATCAAGGGGTCCCATAAATCACCCAACCGCGTTAGGGACGCAAAATCCGGGAACATAATACCGATATGACGGAAACTAGGGCGGCAAGAGTGGAACAAAACACTGCATAAGGCCGAGCCTTCCACCCTTTACCAAGTATATAGATGCATTAATTAAAGAAGATATATTGTGATATCCCAACAAGTAAACATGTTCCAACAAGGAACAACGCTCCATGTTCCAACAAGGAACAAACTTCATCTTCACCGCAACTAACAACGCTATAAGAGGGGCTGAGCAAAGCGGTAACATAGCCAAACAACGGTTTGCTAGGAAAGGATGGTTAGGGGCTTGACATGGCAACGTGGGAGGCATGATATAGCAAGTGGTAGGCATCATAGCATAGGCATAGCAAAAGAGCGAGCAACTAGCAAGCAAAGATAGAAGTGATTTCGAGGGTATGGTCATCTTGCCTGAAATCCCGCAAGGAAGAAGAACGAGTCCATGAAGAAGACAAACGGATGTAGTCGAACGAATCCTCACAACTCTGGAACGAAACTGAAGCTAACAAGAGAAGCAACCCGGAAAGAAACAAACAACATAGTAAACATACAATCATAAACATGGCATGATGCACAATCAAGTATGATGCATGTCCGGTTTAATGATTCATGGCATGGCAATATGCACAAACAAAACTACAAGTTAAATGGAGCTCAATATGCAACGAGTTGCATATTGACGAATCACCACATCAATTATTTAGTTCACTCCCGATTAGGTACTCAACAATATTAAATGTTGTTAAACATGGCAAGAGGTGAAGCATATCAAAACTATACCATCTAAACAATTTAAATGGGGCCGGACATTAAAACAACAAATCCGGTAAATCCCCATATGCATTTAGCAATTTAAAGCAAACACAATTTTAAACATTTTAATGTTGTTAACATGATGCGGATGACATATACAAGTTTTATGGAATTTTATGAAAATGTTGACATGAGCATGTTATGAAGCATTTGTCGTCATGGCGGAAACGAAAAAGGGTGCCACGGCAATGACAACGGAAATGGTGCCACGGCAACATTCCGGTTCCGATAACTCGATTGAGATGCCGGTGCAAAGGAAAGTGTGGATGTGCAGAACATGCAAAAGATGGTGTGGTGATCCCGGATACCGGGTTCCCACGGGTCGACGGCATGGCAAACGAGGAGGAACGTGCATGAAGCAAACGGGCACGGTGCAAACACGAGCATCTCATCAACACATGCATTCGGTCTCAGCGGTCGTCTCGGGGTTATACCTTCGAAGCGTGCATTTCGGGGCGGTTCAAAATCGTCGGGGGAAGTAGTCGTTCACGGGTCGTAGGGGAAGTAGTCGTTCTCGCGACGGTAGTGGAGGTAGACGTTCACGGGTCACCGTGGGAAGTAGTCGTACACGGCGTTGGTAGAGGTACTCGCGATCTTGGCGACGGTAGTTGTAAACGTTTTTCGTAGATGTCCGGGGTCGTCGGTAGAGGTACACACATTGTCGGGGTACTTGTTTGTCCGGTCTTGGTGTAGATGTACATGGCAAACATAGTGGTACTAAGTGTCGGTCGTCGAGGGACTTGCCGAAATCCACAGAGCCGGTGTGCTTGTTCAGGTGTCGGTCTTGCTGGAGGGGTACTTGGCGAATCCGCATAGTCGCACACAGGTCATAGTGGTACTTGGCAAAATCCACAGGGTGGTCTTGGCGTGCAGCAAACAACGGTACAGGAAGGCAATGGCATGGCCAAAGGTGGTTGTAGCCACGAAAGGCCGTTGGAGAGGAAGCTGGGGCGCGAGGAGGGCCATGGCGGGCACGGGGCAAGGTGGTGGTGGTGGTGGACGCGGGCCGGCTCGATCCGGCCAGATCCGAGGCCAGGGAGGTGACTTGGGGAGGCGGACGAGCTCCACGACGGGCGCGTGGAGCAGAGCAGCAGCGATGCAGGTCTCACGCAGGAGATGGGGTCGTGGTCGCGGCGCGTAGGGCTTGGGGATGAAGCACCGAGGACGAGGCAGGAATGGAAGGAGAGGGCGCGCGGGGTCTGTTGGAACTGCAGGTCACTGGCGAGGAGGCTGGGGGCGAGCTCCCGGCGACGAGGCGCTGGCGCAAAGCGGAGGCGGAGGCGCGGGGCGACATGGCCATGGCCGGAGCAAGACAGGCAGGGCAGCGCGGCCTGGACTTGCCGACCGGAGGGGCGACGAGCTCGCGGGGCCGCGGGGTGGTTGGCTTGAGGGGTCTCGCTCCTCTCTCTTTCTCTGCGGATGGCGACACGAGCGAGGGAGAGGGAGAGATCGAGAGGAGGGAGATGAGGATCGGGTGCAGGTACGAGGGGCTCCTCCCCTGTGGCGGCGCTGGAGAGAGAGGATCGAGAGAATGGGGATCGGGCTGAGCGAGGGGCTAGGGTTAGGAAGGGTTTAGGTGGGCCTTGGGCCATTTCGGTGGAGGGGGGAAAAAGGCCAGGAGGCCTAGCAGGCTGGATCTCTCTCTCTCTCTCTAATCCTCCACTTCTCTTTTATTTACCAAAAGCAGAAATAGCAAAGAAAGAAAAAGGAGATAAAGAAAGGGTTGGAGAAATAATTTGACCATGGGGTTGATTTTTCCGGACTCATAAAATGAGCTTGATCCAAGAAAAATAGAAGTGGGCATGACCGAAAGATTTAAATTCAAACTCATTTGAATTTAATTCAAATGGGTTTGAACTAGGACTAGGTTTTAGAAGTGTCCAAAAATGTTCAGATTTTTGGTGGAGCTCCAGAAAATGATGAAATAATTTATGGGCAAGGTTGGAGACCAAGAATTGAGATAACAACGGCATGTGATATTTTGCAAGTGGGTTATGGTGATTCCAAAACAATGGAATATTTTTATAATATCTCCCTAAATATCGGGAGGGTATGTTATAAAGAGAAGTCACCCTTCCCTCGATTTAAATGGACCGAAGATCCATACGATTTTATTTAGTTGAGTTTTAAAAATTAATGATATGATGGCATGATGACATGATGCAATGCAAAAAATAAAAGAGCAAGCATAAAAGAAACACACGGCAAAACTCGGAATATATGGAAGTCTTCTCGAGCATCGGTCTCGGGGCGTTACAATATGAGTGGTTGGTGGAATAACACAGTGGGGTGGTTAATAAGTCTACTGCACTGGCGGCTCATCGAGCGTCGAGGTGAGGCTCGATGAATTTATTTGGGTAGCGGAAGCGGATATATCACAATGACTAATCCAGGGTCGCACGAGACCGATCGATTCATCTAGGCGTCGGACTCGCTATCGAACTCTTCATCCATGAGATCGCCTTAAATCGACAAGATCCGCCAAATCAACAAGCCAGGTGAGTACTTTGAAAGTACTCGCAAGACAGTTCGGACAAAAGATATAACAAATGAATACATGAATGCATCATGATTTATTTTAACAATGCTCAATTTAATTAGTATAGCAAGGTAAATAAGAAGGGAGTCGGCGGTAATCCGCTCGAAAACCCAACGAAGACAAAACTCAAAACCGATCGGGTGTCTGAAGCGACGCCTCGAAGGGTGAATAAATAAGTAAAACATACCACGTCGAGGCGTCGAGCGACACCTCATAAAGGGCTTATATTGAAATAAAAATACATGCGTGCCGCAGTCGGACGTCGGAGCGACATCACAGAAAGGGCTTATAATAAAAGTAAACAATAACAATGCCGCAGTCGGACGTCTGAGCGACATCGCAGAAAGGGCTTATAATGAATTTAAATAACAACAATGCCGCAGTCGGACGTCTGAGCGACATCGCAGAAAGGGCTTATAATGAATTTAAATAACAACAATGCCGCAGTCGGACGTCTGAGCGACATCGCAGAAAGGGCTTATAATGAATTTAAATAACAACAATGCCGCAGTCGGACGTCTGAGCGACATCGCAGAAAGGGCTTATAATGAAAATAAATAACAACAATGCCGCAATGGACGTCTGAGCGACATCACGTAAAGGGCTTATAATGAATTTAAATAACAACAATGCAGCAATCGGACGTCTGAGCGACATCGCAGAAAGGGCTTATAATGAATTTAAATAACAACAATGCCGCAGTCGGACGTCTGAGCGACATCGCAGAAAGGGCTTATAATGAAAATAAATAACAACAATGCCGCAGTCGGACGTCTGAGCGACATCGCAGAAAGGGCTTATAATTCATTATTCATAACTGACAAGATATAGTGCTCACGGAAAAATATTCATTTCAAGACAATAAGCGGGTTAGTCCTTTCACAGGAAATAAACATTTAACACTCAAGTGGCTCTCAGGAGTTTCTGTCACCGAGACTGACACTTGACAAGATGAGATGAACACGGTCCTCGGACATGAATAAGATGAATTCAAGAATTTTGACTCTGCAGAGTTTGTTCCAAAATTGTCCACAGCCAACGGATTTCTGTTGTCCCAAAGGACTAGTTCCGTTTACGGTATTTCGGAGGAAACACAACTAGCTTGCACACACCCATCATACCTCACGTTGCCAGGAATCACCCTAGACAGCATTTATGAAAAACTTTGAGACGGGGAGATCACTATCTCGAATAGCATGGGATCAAATTTATATACGTGCGCTCTAAGGGGTGCCCCCCTCTTGGTCCCAACCGGAAACACCCATGCCCCCTGACCGGATGAAAGGCTTTAATCCAGGGCCATGGAACCTTCATCCCGGCCTCTCGATTTGGTGTGTACCAGGAAGTGGTTTGCAACTTACTAAGCCGTATCCCTTGCGGGAAACAGGTGGTAGTACGAAAAGGAAGACGGACGGGAATCTGACTGATTTATGTTGACACTGGGTCAATGACATGGCATAAGCCTGTCATGCTACAACACTGCCATCTCACCCATACTCATGCCAACTCATGGCCATGCAACAAGTTTCCAACAACTCATGGAATTTACCGAGCTCATTTGCCTCAACTCTTATGAGATAAACTATCATCGAAATGCTCATGAACATGCCATGATACAAAAATAATGCAAACATGCCCAGACACTCATCATATCAAAAGTTCAAACATTGCTTGCCTGGTTCGGAGTAGTCGGGGTCTAGCTCGGCGAAGTTCGCGGTTCCGTCACCTCCTTCGGTATCTACGGTACACAAAATACACGCGCTAACGCAAATACCGTGGGTCACAGAAAATTAATCCAAATATTTTTTAAATAAATATGATAAAAAACTAGACAAAAATCTGAAGAGGACAGAAAAAAAAATCACTCAAAATTTCCTTTCTGTTAAAAAGTTATAAGGGTTTTGGTCCAAGGACCCATTTGTATTGAAACAGAAAACTTCCAGGGGGCTTTGCAGAAAAGTCCGAAAACGACTCGTTTAAAAGAAACGACTGAGAGGCTGACAGGTGGGCTCCACCTGTCGGGTTTGAAAATTTAAAAGAGGGAAACAGGGCGCGACGGCGCCCGAGAGGTGCGGTGGTCGCCGGCGGCGATCCACGGCGAGGCAGAGTGATCGGACGGTACCTTCGTGATCAGCTCGTCCTTCCGCGTCTGTGGGAGGTGGAAGTGGTCGCGGCGAGTACTACGTCGACGACGACGCTTGCTCCGGCGGATGGCGGTTCGGGAAGTTTTGGACCTCGTTGGATAGAGCTGTGAAGATCAAATTGGGGTGGGGGTTAGACTCTTGGTTGCCCGAGAGGGTTGCTGACGAGGCTAGGGCGCCGGTGACGACCTCACCTGAGTGGATCGAGGTGGGGGCCGAGGCGGAACGAGGTGGCCGGAGTCGGGGAAGAAGAGCCCCACGAGGCCCTTCCAGGGGCTTGGCGAGCACTAGTGAGGTGGTGTAGGTGTGCGGGGGCGAGAGCGCGCTCGGGGTGCTATATATAGCCGGCCCGAGGCGGTTGCCGAGAACGGGGTTCTCCGTTGAGGTGATTACGGCGGCGCTGTGGCTGCACGGTCGGCTTAGGAGTTTGAGCATCGACTAGACGAAGAACTGGTGCCATCCCCGTGTCCAACTCAGCAAGGTGGGTGAGGTTACGGCCTGCCCTCGACAGAACGACCGCACGGCCCGTCGGCGGCAGAGAACGCGCTCTGCGTGTGCCAGGCCACGGCGATGGTGCTGCATGCGTGTGCTGGCAAGGAAATGGCCACGTGGAGCTAACAGGATGTTTGGGCGGCGCCGAACGGCGTTATGCCGCCGTTCTGCTCCCTGTCGGCCGCTACGGTGGTTCTGCCGCCGCAAGACACGCCGGCGAAGGCGGCCAGGGTGCCACCAACGCCAGGAACGCACCAAGCACGCGTGTGAAGCTCCGGACAAGTAGGCTAGGCTGCGAGCAACGTGCCAAGTGCACTGTGGGCATGTGACTGAAACTATGACGGAGATCGACACTGAATTCTGAATTTAACTGAAGATGAACAGAAATAGTGCATGCAAGGTGTTCGACAGAATGATTTTGGCATGTAGGGATTTTTCCTTGAGCTGGTTTTTGGTGGAGGGGCCTCTCATTGCATCTAGAGGCTGCCTGAATTTTTGTGGAATTTTTGGAGTAGAGAAGATATGAATTTCACCAAATTTGACAAATCTGGTCCAAACTTGCAGAGACTGAAATTTGAAATCTTTGAACAGAAGAGGAGTGGATCTTGATTGTTCCAGGTTGTGGGTACCAAGGACTATCTAGGGAAGTTGGTTTGAGGTAAAAACTCAAATGCATTTAGGTACTTGCTTTGCAAATCACCTAGGCTCAAAATAATGGACAGAAAAGATTTGGGGGGAGAATTAAATGAAATAAAATTCAGAAAAGGGTTGAACTTGTTGAGACAGAATGTTTGGATTGCCCAAAGTAGAAGGAGAGATTTTGGGGAAGAATTTACCATGTGGTGCATGGTAAAAATCATGAATGGTTTCAAACATTGGAGAGGATGCAAAACTCCTAGAGTTTCTTTTTGAAAGGAAATAAACTCCAAAGATTTTTCTTGAAATTTTGAGAAGAGGGAAATCAGAAGAAAAACTTAAAACCAAACACCAGAGTTGAAGGAGATGCAAAAATAAAATATTTGCTAAAGGGAAAAAGCTTTTGAGAGAGACTTTTTGGAAGGGTTTAGAAGACCTTCTTCAAATCCAACAAATTTTTGAAGAAAACCAGAAGAATATTCTTGGAGTGTCCCAACACCTACCCCCTTAGGAAAAATCTCGTCCCCGAGATTCCAGCTGATCCTCAAATAATTGTGGGTGCTCTGTCTGAAGGAAATCCTCTCTTTCCCAAGTGGCTTCACTTTTGGTGTGGTTGCTCCACTGAACTTTGAAGAACTTGATGGTTTTCTGTCGGGTTCTCCTTTCAGACTCTTCCAAGATTTTTATCGGATGCTCCCGATATGTAAGGTCTGGCTTCACGTCAATGTTTTTATGGGGTACTTGTTTCTCTGGGTTGCTTACGCACTTTCTCAATTGGGAGACGTGGAATACATCGTGGATTTCGGATAATTCTTCGGGTAAGTCTAGCTGGTAGGCCACCGTGCCTCTTCATGCTACTATGTAGAAGGGTCCGATGAATCTTGGTGCTAGCTTCCCTTTAATCTTGAATCGATGCAGGCCTCTCATAGGGGATACTCGTAGGTACACAAATTCACCGGCTTCAAAATTGACTCCTCGATGCTTTTGATCGTAATAACTCTTTTGTCGGCTCTGAGCTGTCTTGAGTCGGTCCTTAATCACCTTGACCTTATCTTCAGCCTCTTTGAGCAGGTCTGGGCCGAAGATATGGCTGTCTCCGGTTTCCGACCAATTTAGCGGGGTACGACATCTTCGTCCGTACAGAGCTTCAAATGGTGCCATTTGCAGGCTGGACTGATAATTGTTGTTATATGCGAATTCTGCGTATGGTAAGCTCTCTTCCCAATTGGTCCCATAGGTGAGGACACATGCTCTCAGCATATCTTCTAGTATCTGGTTTATTCGCTCAGTCTGCTCATCTGTCTGGGGATGGTATGCGGTACTGAATGCCAGCTGAGTTCCCAGAGCTTGTTGCAAGTGATCCCAAATTCGGGAGACGAATTGAGTGCCTCTGTCCGAGATTATTTTCTTTGGGACTACATGTAAACAAACGATACAGGAAAGGTAGTGTCAGGACCCCGATTCCAAGTCACATCGACCTAGCCGGCAACACCTCATATCACTTTGCGGCCTCACGCACGGTATTCCCACGGGTATCGCCTTACCATGGCCCGGACCGCTTAAATCTTTTGGCTCACGATATTATAGTGTCGCTAGCATCCACATGACAAAGAACCCGGCCGACATGGCTAGTCGTGAACCCAAAGCGGTGCTAACCTATGGGGACAGGCATACATGAATCACATCGAGCATGTCGGTCATCAACGATGAATTCGGCTGTAGCACTAGGCTAACAGGACTCCGTATCCCGGCTGTAGCAGGCTAGGCAGGACTCGAATATCACCGCGTGACATTTCCCGGGATGTATATAGGAACGAAGTGAAACACATGCCGCCAGATCAAGTGTCCAAGCAGTAGTACTGGGCTAGCAGGACTCCGTGAACCGGCTATAGCGGACTACTATTGCTCGTAAGAACAAGACTACATTTCCCATATGAGAGGCTGCCAAGGATAAACAACTAGTTTGTCGGATCCCACTCATACCAAGCATTTCAATCATACACTAATATGCCCGATATGAGTACATACAACAAGGCATCACAACAAAACTCTACAACTCAAAGTACTTTATTTAAGAGGCTCCGAGGAGCCATACATAACATATACATACAGATAGGGTCACATGACCCAACACTCAAGTCATACAAACATACAAGCACATGCGAAGCAAACTAGTCTCGAGTACGCCTCTAAAAATAAAGAAAGCTTGTCGAAGCCCTTCTATCTACAAAGGGCCCTTCACAAGCCTTGGATCACCACCGGGTGGCTAGTTCACTGCCGATGTCAAGGTCTACATAAAACCCATCGGAGGGGGCAGTGTTGTCGTCTGAAAAACATTAATTAAGAAAACATGAGTATGGAGGTACTCAGCAAGTCTTACCACAGAATCCTATCATACATGCACATTCTCAAGAAGGTGGTGGAGTTATTTGCAGCAAGCCAGCTTTGACTCTTGGCTAAGCTATCCTATGTGACACCACTTGAAAAGCATTTGTCGCACACGAGTCCACTAATCACCATCACAATACTCCATCGTGGATCCTCTCTCGTCACCCACGAGAGGGCCATCCGCGGTACTCACACTTATCTTGAGGCTTTTAGTAGTATCCATTTACTTGTCTATAACTATTATAGGTAACCCAGAACTCCTTCTCCATGGACACGGCTATTCGAATAGATCATATTAACCGCAGGGGTGTACTTCTTCACACACGCTCACCACTTACCGCCGCTTACGACATGTACTTGGCAACCTTCAAGCGGAAGCCCAACGTGGGTGTCGGCCACAGCCTACCTAAACACTCAAGTCCCTAGTCCAGGTTTATCGCCTATTCGGTTCCATCCGCAGGAGTCCGCCGAGGTTTCCCATACAGCCCCGAACGATGTGTGCAGGGTTCCCAGATACCAAACGGCACTGATACACCGGGCCACGTGCCTACCGCAACACAACCCACCCCTAAGGTCAGCGCTATGCGGCCCCCAAAGATGCTACAAACACCGAAACTACTTGCAACTCCCTTGACCGAGAACAAGGGTGGTTAAGAAGCCGAGAGGGTCCATTGGTTTCGGGCCCAATGCGTGGTAGTAGCTATTTCATGGATCACAAACACAGATCTCAGTTCTTAGGGACGGCTTCAATGAAACAACCCACCATGTACTCCTAGATGGCCTCTCATCGATACCTTTACCAAATCGTGTTCAACACTTTCACTCTTGAACCCAACACAACCTTTCACTCCAGTTCATCATCCCGATGAGCCAGACCTGACACAACTCTAAGCATAGCAAGCATAGCATGGTAGGAATCACAAACATGGCTCAATCAACTCCTACACATACTAGTGGGTTTCATCTAGTTACTGTGGCAATGACAGGTCATGCAAAGGAAGTGGGTTCAACTACCGTAGCACACAACAGTTTGAATCGCGTTGTCTTAATGCAGTAAACAAGAGAAGAAGCGAGAACATGGGTTTGTATCGGAATGATCAATGGGTTGCTTGCCTGATGGAGTGGTGGTAGGATATCGCCTTCGCATTTGATATTCGGATTATCCTGAGGCGTAACCTATCACGAAAGACACACCGAAATAAACACACATGGCAATATGCAACAATATGATGCATGCTATGACATGGCAATATGGATGTGTGTTGGCCTAATGCAAGCTGAAACAAAAAGGGATGAATTCATTTGAATCAAAGACTCAAATGCTAGCTCATTTAAAATAGCCCTAAAGGTGTAATATCTTATTCTGCTTAAACAGCAAGGTTAACTTGTTTTAACATGCATGAAACCTGTACCAATGGATAGAATTGATTTTTCTGATCATTTTTCATATATAGATCTTTGCATTTGGAGTTTCAGATTAATTTCTATGAATTTTTCAAGTTTGAACTATATTCTGGAATTTCCTATAATAGAATAAATCCAGTAATTAATTTATTGCGTCAGCCATGCGTCAGAATGACGTCAGGGTCAACGGAGACTTCCAGGTCAAACCTGACTGGAGGGTCCCGCATGTCAGCATAATTAGTTTAGCTAAAATTAATTAAAACTAATCCTATTTAGTTAACAGGGCTAGGCCCCACCTGTCATTGACTCAACAGAGTCAACCAGGGCCCACCCGTGGTCAAAGTCAGAGTCGGCCACAGGCGTTTAGCCGCCGGCGAGCCCGACGTGGTGGCGGAAGTGGGTTTGGCCGTTTCGGCAACCAAACGAGCCGCCGAGGGTGGCTATGGGTAGCTGGGGACAAGCCGCAGCTTACGTGGAGTCGATTGGGGTCGGGCGGCGGAATCGGTGCCGGCGACGACCTAGGCGGCCGCCGGAGTTCGGCCGAAGGCGAACTCGAGGCTAGGGTGTGCGGTGAGGTGCGGGGAGTGTATGGTTAGATGCTACGTGACGTGGTGAGTGCGATGGACACCGAGAGGTGGCCGGAGGATGACCGGGAGCACGTCGGCGACGAGCTCCGCGGCGGCGGGTGCGGGTGTTCTTCGTGCGGTCACTACACGACTCGAGAGCGAGAGAGGAAGGGAAGGGGGGTAGCTAGGCTCACCGGGCACTCGTGGAGGCAACCGGCGTGGTCGGGGACGGGACGGTGCGGCGACGGCGTTGAAGGGGATCTCCGCCGACGGCGGGGTCGGGCGAGGTCGGTGTGGTGGACTCGGGTCAATCGAGCATGCGGGGCTCGGCTAGCTCGGGGTAGAGGAGGGTGGCGGAGCTCCTAGACACGGCGGGGAAGAGCACGGACGGTGGGGAGCACGACTACGACGACGGCGTGGCTGCGGTGGCGTCGGCCATGGCGGGGGAGCGCGAAGGGGAGGAGCTGGGGAGGAGAGGAGATGTCCGAGGGGTTCGGGGGAGAGAGGGGGAGCGATCCACGTCGGGGCTCGGTGAGGGGAGCGGCGAGGCGGCGACCAGGTGCGTGGAACCCATGCGGTGCTCGCCGCCGAGCACCTGCCTGCCTGCCTGGCCGAGCCAAGCAGCTGCCACTGCAGCAGTGGGCAATGGGCTGGGCAGTGGGCGGTTAGGTGGCGCCAGGTAAGCTTTTCCCAATTCTGTTTTTCTTTTTCTATTTTTTGCAACTTTGTGGAGTTTTTCAAAGTACTTAAACAGCTTCAAAAATCACCAAACTGCTCCTGGTCCATAGTTGGTATATTTCCAACATGAAACATTTCTGTTTGGGAATATTTGGGCATTTGAAATATTTTATATAATTTGAAATGCCCAAACTCAAATACTCATCATTTAATTCAAAGACCTTAGGATGACCTAGAAAATTGTGCACCACTTTTGGCAGAGCCTCTGAACCAAAGCAAAGGTGATGAGCATTTTTGAAGGGCATTTCAGGTTCATTGAAAATAATTTTAGTAAACCCTAGTTGGATTCAAAAGGGGTTCTGGGGTTTCTGTCCTTCCCCATTTAAATTTCAGATGAAAGTTAAACATGATGCACACACTAATGCATAGTCTGGCTAGGATGTGACAGGTAGAGCCTAGCAAGCTTCTGAGTGGTGTGTGTTGTCTTCACGGGGATGAAGTGTGCTACTTTAGTCAGTCTATCAGTGATGACCCATATGGCATCATGTCCGTGTCGTGACCGAGGTAGTCCAACAATGAAATCCATTCCAATCTCGTCCCATTTCCACTCGGGTATCTTATTTGGTTGCAATAGCCCGCCGCTTTTCGGTGCTCGGCCTTGATGCGCTGACAGAGTCACAACATGCAATAAACGTGGCTATGTCTCTTTTATACCATGCCACCAAAATGTTTCTCAAGATCTTTGTACATTTTTGTTCCTCCGTGATGGATTGAATATGGAGCGGTGTGGCCTTCAGCCAGGATTTGCTGTTTAAGGTCATGGATATTTGGTACGCAAAGCCTATTTCCGTACCACAATATTCCTTGCTCATCAATAACGAATTCGGAGGCCTTGCCTAACTTCATCTTCCGTTTTATGCCTTCAATGCTGGGGTGTCCACGTTGAGCCTCTTTAACCTTCTCTATCAGGGTAGGCTGAAATTCTAAGTTTGACACACTGCCTTCGGTGACTACCATCAGATTGAGCTTAGCAAATTCCTGTAGGAATTCAGGTCTCAAGTTTGGCATGCTATCATTGTTCGGACTGGGGTTCCGACTCAGAGCATCTGCTACAACATTTTCTTTGCCTGGGTGGTAGTGGATTCCAACATCATAATCCTTTACTAATTCGAACCAGCGTCGCTGCCGTAAATTCAGTTCTGGTTGTGTGAAAATATACTTGAGGCTTTTGTGGTCCGTGTATATTTCACAATGATTACCAAGTAAGAAGTGTCTCCATTCCTTGAGTGCATGAATGACTGCTGCTAATTCCAGGTCATGAGTAGGATAATTTTCCTCATGCTTGTGAAGCTGTCTGGAAACATATGCGACAACCTTGCCTTCTTGCATTAATACACACCCGAGGCCCTTTCGAGATGCGTCACAAAATACCTCAAATTTTTGTGTATATCCGCACAATTAGTATCGGTGTTGTCCGCTTCTCTTTAGTTCTTGGAAACTTTTCTCGCAAGCTTCCGTCCATTCAAACTTCATGTCTTTCTTGAGTAGTTGCGTCATTGGCTTTGCTATGGTGGAGAATCCTTCAATAAATCTCTGGTAGTATCCTGCCATTCCCAAGAAACTTCGTACATCCGTCACGCTGGCTGGTGGCTTCCAGCCAAGTACGGCCTTAACTTTTTTAGGGTCGACGGCGATACCTTCTTGGGTCAGTACGTGGCCCAGAAAACCTACTTGCTTTAGCCAAAATTCACACTTGCTGAATTTAGCGTACAACTGATGTTTCCTGAGTTATCCTAGTACAATCCGGAGATGTCCAGCGTGCTCTTCTGGTGTTTTGGAGTATACCAGAATATCATCGATAAATACCACAACAAACTTATCCATAAACTTCATGAATACTTTTTTCATGAGGTGAACAAAATATGCGGGGGCGTTTGTTAGTCCGAATGGCATTACGGTGAACTCATACAATCTGTATCTGGATGTGAAAGCTGTTTTGGGAATATCTTCGGTTCGCACTTTCAGTTGATGGTATCCCGATCTCAAGTCAATCTTTGAGAACACCTTGGCTTGAGCGAGTTGATCGAATAAATCATTTATTCGCGGCATCGGATATTTGTTCTTGATTGTGACCATGTTTAGCGCTCGATAGTCTATGCACAATCTCAGTGTTCCATCCTTCTTTTTGGCAAACAAAATTGGTGAACCCCAAGGTGAGGAACTGGCTCGTATGTACCCTTTTTCCAATAATTCCTTTATTTGTTTCTTCAATTCTACCAATTTGGATGGTGCCATTCTGTATGGTTTCTTGTATATGGGAGCGGTTCCGAGTGCTAGCTCAATGCTGAATTCTATCTCTCGATCTAGTGGCATGCCTGGTAGCTCTTCAGGAAACACATCTGGAAATTCACACACTACTGGAACTTTGCTCAATTCAGAAATATCGACCTTGTTCAATCTCGGTTGCGGGATATTTTTCTTTCCTTGGCTGAAACTTTTATGGTCTTCCCGTGGTGATGGGTGAGAATTATGGTCCTGTTGAAGCAGTCAATAAAACCTTTGTTGGTGGTTAACCAATCCATCCCTAAGATGGCATCCAGTCCTTTATTTTCCAACACGATAAGATTTGCGTGATACTTTAACCCTTCAAACTCGATAACCACGCCCTGGCAATAATTCTGGGTAAGTTGCTTAATTCCAGGGGACTTGACGATCATAGATTTTCCCAAGGGAAGCATCGAAAAATTATTTTGCAAAGCAAAACTTTTCGAAACGAATGAGTGAGAAGCTCCGAATCAAACAAAACCATGGCAGGTATTGTGTTGACAGAAACGCATCGAGTACGATATCCGGGGCATTTTGTGCTTCCTCTTTGGTCACGTGGTTCAGATGACCCTTCTTGTGGTTGTTATTCGGGTTGAAATTGTTGCGCTTTGGCGCCAATTATTGCTTCCGTTGTTCGGCTTTGGGGTCGAAGTTCTTGGCTTGGGGCACTTCTTAGCATAGTGCCCTTCTTCTCCTAAGCGTAACAGTAACGCCTGGGCGGTATGTGAACTCCTTGTCCCTTGTATGGAAATTCTTGATTGGGCGTGAGACGCTTGTCGTGGGTTTGGGTGTCCAGTTTTACAACATCTGCCTTGCTGCGGTGGTTGCGGGCGTGATTAGTCTGGTCCTCTTCCGCTATGGAAATCTTCTAAGCTGCGACTCTCATTTTCCAAGGTAATGGCCTTATCCACCAGCGCCTTAAATCTGGAAAGGTGTACGGCCAATTGGCATTTAAGCGCAGTGTCGACCGCCTAGGAATTTCTCCATCTTTTGTTTTCGACATACGCCTCGTTGGCGTGGCGAGACAGCAGAGTAAACTGGCTGTTGTATTCGACACCGCCATTGTCCTTGCTTGAGGTCATCAAATTCTCTCTTTTGATCTTCATAAGACTCTTAGGAATATGTGCCCCACGAAAACCTTCTTTAAATCCTCCCTTGTTATATTATTTTCGTTGGGGTGCATGTGTAGGAAATTTTCCCACCACGATCGCGGCTGCTCCAAAGGAGATAGTGCGGAGCATAAAGCACTTTCTCAAGATCTGAACACTGGGCAATGATTAATTTTCTTTCCATGTCTCAAGCCAGTCCTCGGCTTCAAGAGGTTTGTCGATGTGAGAAAATGTTTGGGGACGGTCTTCAGTAGCTCGGATAATTTTGATTGCTGCTGATATCGCCCATGGTGATTCCCCATATTGATGACTTGGTTCAGTATTTCCTGATGTTGCTGCTGACTTTGTTCATAAAGACGGCACATTTGGGAAAGTGCCGTTTCACTGTCCTGCTGACTTGCTTGCCCCTGTGTGAAATTGTTGCCTGGGGGTGTGCCATAATTTTCCTCTGTCGGAGTCGGCATGGAGCGCGTCCAAGGACGAGACATAGTTCACTCTGGGGATATATTTTGAAACACTCATAAGAAAAGGAATTGAGCCGCAAAAATCAATAAATTCAAGAAGATGCAAAAAGTTGCAAATGCTCCAAGATTTTTCAAGAGAATATACGTTTGCGCACGGAGAAGGACTGTTCATTACATATCTTACACGCAAGCAGTAATTATACAATACATCACTCATGATATGCGTACATAATCCTGATATGTTATCTAGTCTAGTGCACTCCTCCAGATCCTACACGATGCGCAAACAAGCTACTTCTCACAGCCTATTTACATATAAACATAACGTACAACTCGGTACCTCGCATGGCGGCTAAGCGTACTCAGTAGGAGATGGTAAGGATTTCCCTTGGCCTGCCAAGGGTGCGGCGTAGTGAGGCTGGGGACTCAACCTCCTCTTCGGAGATAGGCTCCAGACGTGAGGTGTTGCGCTGAGTTGGTGGAACAGGTGCCCTGTGCGGAACAAATCGAACCTGAGCAGGCATGAGGGGTGGTGCAGAACGAACCGGAGTAGGCGCAATGACATGGTTGAACTCCTCCGTGGTAGGCAGGCGACGAGTAGCGGTGCGGGCAGTAGGAGCAAACGATGCTGATGACGAGACGAAAGTCAGTGGCGGTGCGGCGCGCAGGAGCTCCCTCCTGTTGGCGGCACAGCCATGGACCGAGTCCATGCGGGCAGCTACAAAGTCGTCCACCAGGTTGTCGAAGGCTGCCTCCAAAGCTCGGAGATACTCGATAAGCATCTCAAAAGCTTCGTCCCGTTCTCCTCTAGGGCAAGAGAACGCGTAGTGGCAGGTATATGGCACGTGACATGGCAGGTAGCGGTAGCGACGAGTCTTCATCGGCGGAAGGATATCCCGAGACGAGCTATCGCCTCACGGGCTACCATCTGCAGCAGCATGCTTCTCTCAGGGGCATGGCTCTCCCCACGAACCGTAACGCCAACTCGCCCTCTCTTGAATTCCATCGCGCTTAGTGTATGGTTAGACGGTCATTGACCTTGTGCTGAGAGAGAGAAGATTGGGCGACATCCGCCCCATCGCGACTTGGACGATGAAGGAGAGAAGCTTGACGAACCCATCGGGCATGTTGGCGAACATCTGCGACTCGCAATCATTGCCACCATCTACAAAAGTAGGCAAAAATCCTGAGTAGTCAAATCATAAATTTATGCCGATCGTCGAAATTGACTACATTTGTGAAAATAATAAATAGTTCTATTATGCTAATAACCGATTAGTGATCGCACCTAGTGGCTTCCTACAGTCAGCCCGGCTCGTACTAAGTTTGTCACGACCGGTTTTTCAATAAAATATTTATTGAACAACCGACCTATGAAGTCCAATATGAGGAAAATCCTTCATACCGTAGACAAAACTATGATATCGTGGACGCCGATTCAATCGTACACTAATCATGCACGCAAATGTGTACGATCAAGATCAAGGACTCACGGAAGATATCACAACACAACTCTACAAATAAAATAAGTCATACAAGCATCATAATACAAGCCAGGGCCTCGAGGGCTCGAATACAAGTGCTCGATCATAGACGAGTCAGTGAAGCAACAATATCTGAGTACGGACATAAGTTAAACAAGGTGCCATAAGATGGCTAGCACAAACCGGGATACAGATCGAAGAGGAGCAGGCCTCCGCTCGGGATCCTCCTAGGTCACTCCCCGGTCGCCGCCGCCGGCTGCACGTAGTAGTAGGCACCTCCAGTAGTAGTCGCCATAGGCGGCGCGCTCGCTCCCCTGGCTCCATCGTCTGATTGCAGCAATCGAGTAGAGATAGGGAAAAGGGGGAACAAGGCAACCGTGAGTACTCATCCAAAGTACTGCAAGCAAGGAGCTACACTACTTATGCATGGATATATGGGTAAGGGCCATATCGGTGGACTGAATCTGCAGAATGCCGTAATAAGAGGGGATAACTAGTCTTAACGAAGACTACGCTTCGACACCGGTCTTGCAATGCATGTAAGAGGACAACGGAAGTCCTCCAAGTAACATCATATAGCAATAATCCTACCCGCAATCCCTGCCATGACCCCGAGCGAGAGCGACCACCGTTGTATCCGCACTTGAAAGGGTGTGTTTTATCAAGTATCCGGTTCTAGTTGTCATAAGCTCAAGGTACAACTCAAGTCGCCCTGCTATCAAGATCACGGCTATCCGAATAGATTAACTCACTGCAGGGTGCACCATCTTACCCAAAGACGCTTGATCCCATTTGGCCGACACACTTTCCGGGTCATGCCCGCCGCGAAGATCAACACGCCGCAGCCCCACCTAGGCACAACAGAGAGGCCAACACGCCGGTCTAAACCTAAGCGCGCAGGGTCTGGTCCCATCGCCTCGAGCACACACCTGCACGCTATGCGACGCGCCGAAGCGCACTCTAGCCCATCAGCGCTCCAGCCCAATCCGGCGCTACGCCGCCCGCACCGACGCCGTCAAGTATTTCGCCGATACCACGACGCCGGATACCCATAACTACTCCCGCGAGATGGTTAGTGCGATAAGCTCGTAGCCAACCCAGATCAAATACCAAGACCTCGTTAAGCGTGTTAAGTAACCGCTGAACGCCGAACAGGCCAGGCCCACCTCTCTCCTAGGCGGTCTCAACCTGCCCTGCCGCCTCCGCCTCAAAGATCCACTCATGGGTGCTCCATCACCAACCCGACTTTAGTCTCGCATGTATCATGTATAAGTATATAGTATATACCCGTGATCAACTCCCGAGTGATCACGGCCCGATAGTATAGCACGCGCATGCACAAGTATGTAGGGCCACAGATGAAAGTACTAGCATCCTATACTAAGCATATAGGATTGCGTAAGGTAACAATGGGTTACAAGGACAAAGCTATGCAGCAAGATAGGAGTATCCAAAACAAGAATATGCTATGCTACTCTAATGCAAGCAGTGTAGATAAGAGTAGGCGATATCCGTGATCAAGGGGGCTTGCCTAGTTGCTCGCAAGAGAGAGGGTCGTCAACACCGTAGTCGAACTGGCCACCGCAGCGTGGTCTCGTAGTCTCTACCAAGAGAAGAGGGGAAGAAACAATGAATACACGGTAATGATGCATAACGATGCATGACATGCCAAGAAGCGATGCTAGGCGTGCCCTAACGTGGTAAGAAGGGTACCGGTTTAGGGGAAAACATCCGGAAGTTATCCTGCCCGGACGCCTGTCGATGATGAACCGGAGAGGAAAGTTTGCAGGTTCGATAGGTTAGAGACGTGTGGTGGACGAACCGATCGCGATCCGGATTCGCCTCGCTGCTCGAGCAACTTTCATGTTGAAATTATTTTAATCCGGATTACGGATTAAAAGATATGATTTTTAAAAGATTATATTAATTTCTGGAATTTAATTAATTATTTAATTAATTTCGAAATGGCATTTATGACATCAGCATGAGGTCATGCTGACGTCATCAGCCAACAGGTTGACTAAGTCAACCCCGACAGTGGGTCCCGATGTCATTCACTAATGGCTAATTAACCTAATCGATTAATTAACATTTCTTAATTAAGTTAATTAGCCTAATCAAAGTTTAATTAACCTTAGTTAATTAAGTTAATTAATAATTAGTGTTAATTAATTCAGAATTAATTAGTTTAATTAATTACCCAATTAATTTAACTAACGATTAGGTTTAACTAATCCAGAATTAATTATTTTAATTAATTACTCAATTAATTAATTCACTAATTATTTAGTAATTAATTTAATTCATTTTATTTCCATTTTAACTTTTGTTTTTATTTAAAAACTTTCTTTGTTTTCTTTTTTTTTCATTTGGGGGTGGGGCCCCCACGTCAGTGGCCCGAGGACAAATCGGGCGCGGGCGACGCGGGCGTTGCCCGAATGCATCGGGCGCGATCCATGGGCGTTGGGGCGCCGAGGCACGGGTCAAGGCTTGGCCGAGGCCACGACGCTGCCACCGGCGGCGAAGCGACGCCATGCGTCGGGGCGACGGGCGGGTGGTGGCTCGGCCGAGCCGAGGCCGTCTTGTGGGGGACGAGGGCTCGGTCGGGGGCGAGAGGGCGCCAACGCGGGGAGCGAGGGCTCGGGCGCCTTGAAGCGCGGGCGCCGCCGTCGTAAAGGGGAAGAAGGGGGGCGAAGGCGCGCTGGCGGTGGCCGGGCCGGTCAGACCTCGAGGCCGGATCCGCCGGGGGAGGAAGGAGAGGATCGGGGGGCGGGCAAGAATCAAGGCGCCGAGCCGGCGACGGGACAGGGGGGCCACGGGCGACGAAGGGGTGAGAGGGGAGCTGGGGCGTTGCTGGGGCGTGGCGGCCGGAGCCGGCCGCCGACGGGGGGGGGGAGAGGGAGCCTCACAGGGGAGGCAGGGACTCGGCCAGCGGCTCGATGGGGGTCGGGGAGTCCGCTGGGAGGAGGTCGGGAGCGACGCGCGTGGGAGGCGAGGCCGAGCCATGGGCGGCGGAGGCCGCGGGCTCTGGGGGCAACGGAGGGGAGGGAAGCGGTCCCAGCGGCGTTGGGGAGGAGGAGAGGGGTCTGGGCCGCTGGGCGGCGGGATCGCCACGAGGTGCGGGACGGCGGGGGTTCGGCGGGGTGGATCTCCGCCTCGATCCGATCGGGGAGAGGAGAGGGGCGAGGGGGCGCGGGGGGGAGTGCGGTCGGCTAGGGTTAGCCGCAGGGGGGGGGGTTAGTGGGGTGGCGGCTGGGCCGGTGGCCGGCCCAGGGGGAAGGGGGGGATGGGCCAAGGGCCAAGTGGGGAGGGGGGCCGGCTGGCTGGGCCAGGGGGGGTCTTCCCCCTCCACTGTTTTATTTTATTTTTCTTTTATCATTTTTCCTTTTCTGTTTTGGTTTATTTAAAATGCTCTGGCATTTTGTAAATATTAGTGCACCCCACCAATATTGGTTTAGTTAATTTAAACAGCCCCCGAACATTTTAGAATTTATTTTCGAAACCCTTTATCGTTTGTTTTAGTTATAATTCTTTGTTTTAGGACGGGTCCGAATTAACGAGAGGTTAATTAACCGAACCGGACGATTATCGCTGCATAACCACCCGGCGTTATAAATCTCCTCCATTACAAGAAATCTCGCCCCAGATTTAGGAGGTAGAAGGAAAGAGTGCGGATATTCATCCCGTAGGCGATCCTCGCGTTCCCAGGTGGCTTCATCTTCAGAGTGATTCGACCACTGGACTTTGAGGAACCTGATCGCCTTCTGACGGGTGCGGCGTTCAGCTTGGTCGAGAATGCGGACCGGATGCTCTTTATAGGAGAGGTCCTGTTGCAATTCGAGCACTTCATGGTCCATCGCCGGATTGGGTCCTTGAAGCAGCGCCGGAGTTGGGACACGTGGAACACATCGTGAACCCGAGAAAGGTTCGACGGAAGCTCCAGCTGATATGCCACTTTTCCACGCCTTTCCGAATAGTGAAAGGGCCAATATAGCGAGGCGCTAACTTGCCCTTGATCCCGGCGTGAGCACCCTTCATTGGTGTAACGCGAAGATAGGCCTTTTCGCCAAAGTTGATAGACCATGTCTTTGTGATGACGGTCATAATTACTCTTTTGACGCGACTGAGCAGTCTTGAGATTCTCGCGAATTACGCGGACTTGTTCTTCGGCATGTTGGATAATATCCGGACCAAGAGTGGACGCTCCCGCTTCGACCAGTTCGTAGGGTTCGCACTTTCGTCCATATAACACCTCAAGGGGGCCATCTTCGAGACTAGCTTGATAGCTATTATTATAAGAGAACTCAGCATACGGAGAGATTCCTCCCATTTCTTGTCAATGAGACGACACAAGCTCAAGCATGTCTTCGAGAATTTGGTTGACACGCTCAACTTGCCCTTGTGATGCGGATGAAAAGCAGATCTTGAAAGATAAATGAGTCCCCATAGCTTCTGGAAACTTGCCCGAATCTTGAAGTGAATAAGCTGCCACGGTCCGAACTGATAACCAGTGGAATACCGTGAAGTGAAACAATTCTGGACATATAGAGCGCTGCAAGCTGGCTAGCAAAGGATCGCTTTTTGACCGCCGTAAAATGTGCAACTTTAGAAAGCCGGTCAATGACGACAAGAATAGCATCATTACCTTTCTGCGATTTGGGAAATCCAAAGGACGAAGTCCATTTCAACATGGTCCCATTTCCATTCGGGAATAGAGATAGGTTGCAGAGTTCCAAGAGGCCTTTGATGTTCTGCTTTGATACGACGGCAAACGCCACACTCGTAAACATAGCGAGCAATGTCCCGCTTCATATTAGACCACCGTAATCTCGATTTAATGTCTTAATACATCTTTGTACTGCCAGATGGATACATAGAGGCGATCATGAGCTTCTTGCATAACTTTCCGAGTCATATTCAGATTTTCCTTCTTACATGGCACCACTAGGCGGCCTTTGAAGTACAAGGCGCCATCATCAGCAATAGTGAAGGAGGAGGGATTTCCTTTCCTGATGTCTTGTTTAAGCTTGTAGACTTCAGAGTCAAATCCCTGCATTGTCTTTATGGTGCCCACGAGATCGGGTTCAACAGCCAGGTATAAAGGAACCCCGGGGAACAACACGGAGATTCATCTTTGGAACTCCGGAGGAGGGGGGGCGTGCACCCGGAGGAACAATATGGAGGTTCAGCTTCTGAATTCTTCAACAAGTGAGGGCTGAACTTTGTGAACTCAAGGTGGTTGCAGAAGACTTGCGCTCAAGGCATCAGCCATTACATTAGCCTTGCTCGGCGATAGGAAATACCCAAATCAAAGTCTGCAATAGTTTCCATCCATCTCTCGCAGACGGAGGTTCAGGTCTGGCTGAGTAAACAGATACTTCAGACTTTGGTGGTCGGTGTAGATCTCGCAACGACACGAGAAGGTAATGTCGCCAACGCTTTAGTGCATGGATGACAGCAGAAGTTCGAGGTCGTGAACTGGGTAGTTCTCCTCGTGAGGGCGAATCTGCCGAGAGGCATAAGCAACTACTTTGCGCTCTTGCATTAGGACACCGCCTAAACCTTGACGGGATGCGCCGCAGAAAATGACGTAAGTCCTTCTTAGTATCGGGAGGAGCTAGCAGGGCGGGCCGTCAACTTGTCTTTGAGTGCCCGGAAACTTTCCCGACATTTATCATCCATTGGAACTTGACACCTTTATGCAACAAAGTTAGTCGAGGCTCGGCAATCTTGGAGAAGTTCTCGACTAAATCGACGGCAATAGTCAAGCGAGACCGAGAAAACTTCGACTTGCTTAACGCTCTTCTGAGGAGTCCAATCGAGAATAGCCTGAACTCGCTCAGGTTGACGGCAATACCATCCTTAGAAATGACATGCCCAAGATAGGTTACTTCGAAGCCGAATTCACACTTGGAGAACTTGGCATAGAGTTGATGCTCGTAGCTTTTCCAAAGACAAGACGAAGATGTTCAAATGTTCTTCTTCATTCTTGAATAGATCAGGATATCATCCAGATAAACCACGCATTTAACTTGTTGAGGTAATCCATGAATATATAGTTCATCAAAGCAGAAAAGGTGGCTGGAGCATTGGTTGCCGAAGACATGACGGTGTACTCGTATGAACCATAACGAGTCACAAATGCGGTCTTGGGGATATCCTCCTCACGAACACGGATCTGGTGGTAACCCAACCTCAAGTCGAGTTTCGAGAACACTGACGAACCAGCCAATTGATCATAAAGATCATTGATCCGAGGAAGAGGATACTTATTCTGAATGGTAGCTTGATTTATAGGACGGTAGTCCTGGACCAATCGGTTTGTCCCATCCTTCTTCTTGACAAAGAGAGAAGGTGCTCCCCAAGGAGAGCAACTTGGGCGAATGAAACCGCTTTGAAGAGATTTGTCGATTTCTCCTTTAGTTCAAGGAGTTCATGCGCGGCATCTTGTAGGGACGCTTGGCTATAGGAGTGGTGCACGGTTTCAAGTCGATAACTAATTCGACAGCTCTAGCAGGGGGAATCCTCGAAGTTCTTCAGAAAGACGCCTTGGAAATCGCAAACGACGTGAATGTTTTCAATTCCCTCGAGGGTGCGGCGTTCAATGCATTCAATGCATAGAGCCTTGCCTCGCATCTTGAACCGCACGAGCATTGTAGCTACGATTTCATCGGAAGGGTGCAGCAGATGGACGGTCTTAGTGGCGCAAACGATTGACGCCAGATGCGCTTTCAACCAATCCATCCCCAAAATGAGGTCGATGTTAGACGCCTTCGTGATAATGGGGAGGCATAGAATTCCAACCCTTCGATTTCCACGGGACATCGACGCCAACCATGGAGGTTTGACATTGTCCCAATGGGGTTTTACCACTACCGAAGAGTTCATCTCTTCACACTTAACGTCGTGCTTGTATGCAAAGTCCTCGACATGAATGAATGCGATGCTCCCGAATCGAATAAAACAGATGCAGGTACTGAATTTACGAGGAGTGTACCCATCACAGTAGCAGGCTGGTCATGAGATTCGTTCAGATCAAAGTGGTTGGCCTGAGCTTGCCCATAAGACTTGCCAGTGTTGTTGCGGTTCTGGTTGTTTCCACGGCCACCGCCGGAAGGGCCGCTTGATTCTGGTTCGTTGCATTCTCTAGCACGGTGCCCGGTTGTCCGCACCAAGCATAAGCCATTTTTGGGAGTGGGACAGGAGCTTGGGGTGGTGGAGCTGGAAGCTTCGCCGCTTAGTTGTAGGCGCATTTAGGTGTAGCATAGTTCTGCTTTGAAGCGAGGCGCTCGGCTGGTACATGCTATTGGGAATCAATATCTTGCGCTTCTGCGAGGACGGGCTCAAGATGAGCCCGTGTCACGGTTGCGCTGTTAGAGCTCGGTATTCCTGCGCACCAGTTTCGACATTGATAGCTTTGTTCACCAAGGTGGCGAAATCAGCAAAGTCGCACTAGAAGTGCGAGCTTGATGTCGCCTTGAAGTCCGCCACGAACTTCTCCTGTCGGCGTGCATCGCTTGCAATATCCTCTTCGCATAGCGAGACAAGTCCAGAACTCTCCGATAGGCTTCAACAGTCTTGTTGCCATGGGTGAGGTTACGGAACTCACGCTTCTTCCGTCCATGACCCCTTGAGGGATGAAGCGGCACGGAAGGCAGCTGGAAGTCCGCCAGTGATGAGTGTTCCAACCGGCAGAGTACGCCGTGGCTGTCCCACCATTGAGCTGGGTCCTTCAGAAGAAGGAAGCAAAGGTGACATAGCTGGCAGGGGCTACATCGCAGACTCCATCTCATAGGTGATGTCACGGAGCCGCCATCAAGATCCAAAGGCTGAGTTGAGCTGCGGTACACGCTGGAGTTCAGCGTATGAAATCCTCGCAGAGTTGTCCCGCTTGGGTGCTGGTGCATATTCGGGCGAGGGAACTGAGCCATCATGTTCTCCATGAACTGGCGATTCATCTCGAGCTGTTGGATCATACCAGCCATGTACTCAAGGCGGTGGTGGGAAGTTGGCACCACGACCACGACCTGCTGGCCTAACCATCCCGCTATTATATAACAGGGTAGTTCAGCATTTGAGAAATTAATCAAGAGACAGAATCATTCATGATGAAACATGCATAATGAAAGCAGCATGATGGGAACTACATAGTAGTTGGCATATCTTACAAAAGGAATCATGCATAGAGTTCGATACATAGAGTCCAGTACATAGACTACTACATCATAGGCGGCACACAGGCTCGCGGCGAATACATCAAATACTAACAAGCAAGTCTACATCAGTCCCACGCGGTACTGCGGAGGTAGCTGTAGCCTGAAAGCTGATAGTGCGGCAGTGGATAGTCCTCCACGCCGTGACACAGGGGCCGCGGATACTCGGTGCTGAATCCGACGCCCGTGTGGCGAAAAGGGCCAAGTGCGGAGAGTAGCCCCCACGCCCGCCAACCGACACCCCGGGGCATCACGGTCTGGCTGGGTAGATCGCAGAACGCGCAGCTCTCCGGATCGGACAAAGGGTGCATCAGCGTCAAAGCACGGTAGAGGTGCCGACGGTGATGTACAACTCGTGGCGAAGAGCTCGGTTAGCTCGATCCAGCCCATCGCATGCGTAACAAAGTTCGATGGTGGAAGGGCTCTCTGGTGAAGTGGTGTAGGCAGCGGTGTAGTAACCCTCCTCACCAACATCGACGCGATAGCAATGTGCCCGAAGGGGAGGTGTCCAACTCTCGATACTCGCACGAAGACGTGTCGAGCAGCATAAGCAGCATCGTGGACTGCCATATCGATGGTCACTCCAACACCATGTGCGGTGTGCAGACAAGAGTGGACTCATACTCCGAGAGTAGAGGTGGACGATGGCGCGGCATCGCTCCTGGTTGTAGTCCCGGTACTCCTCATAGACGATGTACTCAGGGTGCCGCCGATAACCCGATAGGTCATCATCTCGGCTAGCACCGCAGTGATCCCGAGGCACCAATGGCCGTCGTGTGGCGCATTTACCTGCCTCGTGGGTTCCATCTGAAAACAAAGACGCTTCAAAGGAGTCAAATGACAGTGTGGAAATTGTTCAAATACAATCCCAAAACAACTAAGGCTATATCCATCTTCGGGTGAATGCGGTCACGGATCCTAGTGATAGTTAGTAAAATCGCTTAACCCGAGTAGAAGAGAGTCCAGAGTCCCGAGTAAAGGTCGAGGAGTAAAAGATCCTAATACCACCCGATGGCGGCGTGGGACCGTAAGGCACACAGCCAAGTTAGTAAAAGTTTTGCAATGTCTAGACTCGACTTCGCCAAGGAGTGTGGAAGGGGATTCCTACAGCAATGGCTCGATATCAACTTGTGACGCCTCGATTCAATCATACACTAATCATGCACGCAAATGTGTAGGATCAAGATCAAGGACTCACGGAAGATATCACAACACAACTCTACAAATAAAATAAGTCATACAAGCATCATAATACAAGCCAGGGCCTCGAGGGCTCGAATACAAGTGCTCGATCATAGACGAAGTCAGCGGAAGCAACAATATCTGAGTACGACATAAGTTAAACAAGGTGCCATAAGATGGCTATCACAAACCGGGATACAGATCGAAGAGGAGCAGGCCTCCCGCCTCGGGATCCTCCTAGGTCACTCCCCGGTCGCCGCCGCCGGGCTGCACGTAGTAGTAGGCACCTCGAGTAGTAGTCGCCATAGGCGGCGTCGCTCGCCTCGGGCTCCATCGTCTGATTGCAGCAATCGAGTAGAGATAGGGGAAAAGGGGAACAAGGCAACCGTGAGTACTCATCCAAAGTACTGCAAGCAAGGAGCTACACTACTTATGCATGGATATATGGGTAAGGGCCATATCGGTGGACCGAATGCAGAATGCCGTAATAAGAGGGGATAATTAGTCTTAACGAAGACTACGCTTCGACACCGGTCTTGCAATGCATGTAAGAGGACAACGGAAGTCCTCCAAGTAACATCATATAGCAATAATCCTACCCGCAATCCCTGCCATGACCCCGAGCGAGAGCGACCACCGGTTGTATCGGCACTTGAAAGGGTGTGTTTTATCAATTATCCGGTTCTAGTTGTCATAAGCTCAAGGTACAACTCCAAGTCGCCCTGTTATCAAGATCACGGCTATCCGAATAGATTAACTTCCTGCAGGGTGCACCATCTTACCCAAAGACACTTGATCCCATTTGGCGGACACACTTTCTGGGTCATGCCCGCCGCGGAAGATCAACACCTCGCAGCCCCACCTAGGCACAACAGAGAGGCCAACACGCCGGTCTAAACCTAAGCGCCGCAGGGTCAGGGCCCATCGCCTCGAGCACACCTGCACGTTATGCTGACGCGGCCGAAGCGCACCTAGCCCATCAGCGTTCCAGTCCAATCCGGCCAGCGCCGCTCCGTCGCCGACGTCTGAAGTGCCGGTGATACCACGACGCCGGATACCCATAACTACTCCCGCGTAGATGGTTAGTGCGATAAGCTCGTAGCCAACCCAGATCAAATACCAAGACCTCGTTAAGCGTGTTAAGTAACCGCGAACGCCGAACAGGCCAGCCCACCTCTCTCCTAGGCGGTCTCAACCTGCCTGCCGCCTCCGCCTCAAAGATCCACTCGCGGGTGCTCCATCACCAACCCGACTTTAGTCTCGCATGTATCATGTATAAGTATATAGTATATACCGTGATCAACTCCCGAGTGATCACGGCCCGATAGTATAGCACGCGCATGCACAAGTATGTAGGGCCACAGATGAAAGTACTAGCATCCTATACTAAGCATATAGGATTGCGGTAAGGTAACAACTGGTTACAAGGACAAAGCTATGCAGCAAAGATAGGAGTATCCAAAACAAGAATATGCTATGCTACTCTAATGCAAGCAGTGTAGATAAGAGTAGGCGATATCCGTGATCAAGGGGGGCTTGCCCGGTTGCTCGGCAAGAGAGAGGGTCGTCAACACCGTGGTCGAACTGGCCACCGCAAAGTCGGTCTCGTAGTCTACCAAGAGAAGAGGGGAAGAAACAATGAATACACGTAACAGATGCATAACGATGCATGACATGCCAAGAAGCGATGCTAGGCGTGCCCTAACGTGGTAAGAAGGGTACTGGTTTAGGGGAAAACATCCGGAAGTTATCCGGCTCCGGACGTCTGTCGATGATGAACCGGAGAGGAAAGTTTGCAGGTTCGATAGGTTAGAGACGTGTGGTGGACGAACCGATCGCGTGTCCGGATTCGCCTCGCCGCTCGAGCAACTTTCATGTTGAAATTATTTTAATCCGGATTACGGATTAAAAGATATGATTTTAAAAGATTATATTAATTTCGGAATTTAATTAATTATTTAATTAATTTCGAATGGCATTTATGACATCGGCATGAGGTCATGCCGACGTCATCGACCAACAGGTTGACTAAGTCAACCTCGGCGAGTGGGTCCCGCATGTCATTCACTAATGGCTAATTAACCTAATCAGATTAATTAACATTTCTTAATTAAGTTAATTAGCCTAATCAAAGTTTAATTAACCTTAGTTAATTAAGTTAATTAATAATTAGTGTTAATTAATTCAGAATTAATTAGTTTAATTAATTACCCAATTAATTTAACTAACGATTAGGTTTAACTAATCCGAATTAATTAGTTTAATTAATTACTCAATTAATTAATTAACTAATTATTTAGTAATTAATTTAATTCATTTTATTTCCATTTTAACTTCTGTTTTTATTTAAAACGTTCTTTGTTTTCTTTTTTCATTTGGGGTGGGGCCCCCACGCCGATGTTGAGGCCAAATCGGCGCGGGCGACGCAGGCGTTGCCGAATGGATCGGCGCGATCCATGGGCGTTCGGGCGCCCGAGGCACGGGTCAAGCGCCCGAGGCCACGACGCGGCCGCCGGCGACAAGCGACGCCATGAAGTCGGGCGACGGGCGGGTGGTGGCTCGGCCGAGCCGAGCGTCGTCTTGGGGGGAACGAGGCTCGGTCGGGGCGGCGAGGGCGCCAACGGGGAGCGAGGGCTCGGGCGCCAAGGCCGCCGCGTCGCCGTCGTAGGGGGAAGAAGGGGGGCGAAGCGCGCCGTCGGTGGCCGGGGGCAGTCAGACCTCAGCGGATCCGATCCGGGGGGGAGGAAGGAGAGGATCGGGGTGGGGCGCTGGCGCAATCATGCGCCTGAGCCGGCGACGGACGGGCGGGCCACGGCGACGAAGCGGGTGAGAGGGGGAGCTGGGGCGTTGCTGCGTGGCGGCGGCGGCCGGCAGCCGACGGGGAGGGGGAGAGAGAGGAGCCTCACAGGGGAGGCAGGGACTCGGCCGGGCGGGCTCGATGGGGGTCGGGGAGTCCGTCTGGGAGGAGGTCGGGAGCGACTGGCGACGGGGAGGCGAGGCCGAGCCGAGCAGGGGGCGGAGGCTTGTGGGCTCGGGGCGACGGAGGGGAGGGAAGCGGTCCGAGGCGGCGCGGGGAGGAGGAGAGGGGGTCCGGGCCGCTGGGCGGGGGGATCGCCGACGAGGTGCGAGACGGCGGGGGTTGGCTCGGGTGGGATCTCCGCCCGATCCGATCGGGAGAGGAGAGGCGAGGGGCGCGGGGGGCGAGTCGGTCGGCTAGGGTTAGCCGCAGGGGTGGGGGGTAAGTGGGGTGGCGGCTGGGCGGTGGCCGCCCAGGGGAAGGGGGGGATGGGCCAAGGGCCAAGTGGGGAGGGGCATTGGCTGGGCCAGAGGGTCTTCCCCACCGCTTTTATTTTATTTTTCTTTATCATTTTTCCTTTTCTGTTTTGGTTTATTTAAAATGCTCTGGCATTTTGTAAATATTAGTGCACCCCACCAATATTGGTTTAGTTAATTTAAACAGCCCCCGAACATTTTAGAATTTATTTTCGAAACCCTTTATCGTTTGTTTTAGTTATAATTCTTTGTTTTAGGACGGGTCCGAATTAACGAGAGGTTAATTAACCGAACCGGGACGATTACTGTTGCATAACCACCCGAGCGTTACAGATACAATAAGCCAGTAGCATTACAATATTACAGGGTCGGACTGAAGATGCCCAACCAATTATTACAAACACGCCAATAATTATACATGAAGGCGGATGACACAATGGTGTGGGGTGGAAATGCTACTGACTCGAGATATGAGTGGTTGGTGGAATAACACAGTGGGGTGGTTAATAAGTCTACTGCACTGGCTGCTCATCGAGCGTCGAGGTGAGGCTCGATGAATTTATTTGGGCAGCGGAAGCGGATATATCACAATGACTAATCCAGTGGTCGCACGAGACTGACTAGGATTCCTCTAGGCGTCGGACTCGCTGTCGAACTCTTCATCCATGAGATCGCCAGCACAAGATCCGCCAAATCAACAAGCCAGGTGAGTACTTTGAAAGTACTCGCAAGACAGTTCGGACAAAAGATATAACAAATGAATGCATGAATGTGTCATGATTTATTTTAACAATGCTCAATTTAATCAGTATAGCAAGGTAAATAAGAAGGGAGTCGGCGGTAGTCCGCTCGAAAACCCAACGAAGACAAAACTCAAAACCGATCGGGTGTCTGAAGCGACGCCTCGAAGGGTGAATAAATAAGTAAAACATGCCACAGTCGGGCGTCTGAGCGACACCTCATAAAGGGCTTATATTGAAATAAAAATACATGTGTGCCGCAGTCGGACGTCGGAGCGACATCACAGAAAGGGCTTATAATAAAAGTAAACAATAACAATGCCGCAGTCGGACGTCTGAGCGACATTGCAGAAAGGGCTTATAATGAATTTAAATAACAACAATGCCGCAGTCGGACGTCTGAGCGACATAGAAGAAAGGGCTTATAATGAATTTAAATAACAACAATGCCGCAGTCGGACGTCTGAGCGACATCGCAGAAAGGGCTTATAATGAAAATAAATAACAACAATGCCGCAGTTGGACGTCTGAGCGACATCGCAGAAAGGGCTTATAATGAATTTAAATAACAACAATGCCGCAGTCGGACGTCTGAGCGACAATGCAGAAAGGGATTATAATGAATTTAAATAACAACAATGCCGCAGTCGGACGTCTGAGCGACATCGCAGAAAGGGCTTATAATGAAAATAAATAACAACAATGCCGCAGTCGGACGTCTGAGCGACATCGCAACTTACTAAGCCGTATCCCTTGCGGGAAACAGGTGGTAGTACAAAAGGGAAGACGGACGGGAATCTGACTGATTTATGTTGACAATGGGTCAATGACATGGCATAAGCCTGGCATGCTACAACACTGCCATCTTACCCATACTCATGCCAACTCATGGCCATGCAACAAGTTTCCAACAACTCATGGAATTTACCGAGCTCATTTGCCTCAACTCTTACGAGATAAACTATCATCGAAATGCTCATGAACGTGCCCTAATACAAAAATAATGCAAACATGCCCAGACACTCATCATATCAAAAGTTCAAACATTGCTTGCCTGGTTTAGAGTAGTCGAGGTCTAGCTCGGCGAAGTTCGCGGTTCCGTCAGCTCCTTCGGTATCTATGGTACACAAAATACACGCGCTAACGTAAATACCGTGGGTCACAGAAAGTTAATCCAAATATTTCTCGAATAAATATGATAAAAAACTAGACAAAAATCTGAAGAGGACAGAAAAAGAATCACTCAAAAATTCCTTTCTGTTAAAAAGTTATAAGGGTTTTGGTCCACGGACCCATCTGTAATGAAACAGAAAACTTCCAGGGGGCTTTGCAGCAAAGTCCAGAAAACGATTCGTTTAAAAGAAACGACTAAGAGGATGACAGGTTGGCTACACCTGTCGGGTTTGAAAATTTAAAAGAGGGAAACTGTCACGACCGGTTTTTCCGGGAATCAAATTCCAGAAAGAGACCGTCGTGCTCATCAGCCCCAGGATCACTGTTAGCTGATGAGGCACCAACTTGATACAGAAATTCCAAGCAAATACAAAATAAGTAGTACAAGACCATTCTGGTCTGTGCGTACAACAAATGGTTTCTAGTGGTCGATGGCGGAAGCGGGCTGTGAACATCAGTGTCCATGGAACTCAATTTCCCACGGGAACAGCTGACCAGGTTAACTCCTATCTTCGCAAGGCTGCTATCACCGTAACGTGGGCTCCGGGGCTGTCCTCACGGTCGCTCCTCTTCGCGCAAGAAATCTGGCCAAGACAATAGCCAGGGACAAGCCAGTGAGTACTTTGAATGTACTCGCAAACATTATGAACACATGAATAATATAATAATGTGCTGAAAATATTTTATACTCATGACGTCAGTCACAAAATATAAATATAACTCGGATGCGTATAAGCATGTTAATTATGAATATGCAATAACTTAGCAATATAAAAATTATGAAATAAACAACAAAGAAATGCCACAGTCGGGCGTCTGAGCGACACCACATAAAGGGCTTTAAAAGAAATGCCACAGTCGGGCGTCTGAGCGACACCACATAAAGGGCTTTAAAAGAAATGCCACGATCGAGGCGTCGTATGCGACACCACATAAAGGGCTTTAAAAGAAATGCCACAGTCGGGCGTCTGAGCGACACCACATAAAGGGCTTTAAAAGAAATGCCACAGTCGGGCGTCTAAGCGACACCACATAAAGGGATTTAAAAGAAATGCCACAGTCGGGCGTCTGAGCGACACCACATAAAGGGCTTTAAAAGAAATGCCACAGTCGGGCATCTGAGCGACACCACATACAGGGTTTTAAAAGAAACAATCATAGTGAATATCCTGGAGGTAGAACCATCCCAGGAGTATTCGATAATACCAAAAATATCACGGGTTAGTCCACAACAAAATAATAATCATCATCATCAAATGTCACAAGTTGTAATATCAGTCCTCATTTCACAGTTTCACCTCCGAAGACCGACACTAAGACCGACACTTGACCCATCCCAGACTGTAATCCTTAACCATGGACACAGCTATTCGAATAGATTTAATCTCTGCAGAGGGTGTACTCTTTACCCACGAGTAACGGATTCCATTAGTCCATTGGGACTAATTCCGTCTACGGTCTTTTAAATGAAAACGCACCTGACTTGCACACACCAGCTTAACTCACACGTGTCTGGAATCACCCACGACACCTGTCAAGCAAACTCTAAGTGGGGAGGCTACAACCTCGATTAGCATGGGATCACAAAATTTATACCGTCATAAAACTGGGAAGCTACACCTCGCCACAACCGAAAACACCCATGCCCCTGACCAATGATCGGCTTTAATCCATGGCCGTGGTACCCTCATCCCGGCCCCTCTGTACGGTGTGTGCTAGAAAGGGGTTGACAAATTACTGAACCGTACTCTACTTGCTGTAGAGACGAGTGGTAGTACGGAACAAGTATGGGGGTTACTGGAACAAGACTCGATCTACGGTCGACTCAGGAGGTTTATAATCTTTCCTGCATGTCATGTATAACAAATATATTACAACCAACAGAGTCACCGCTCATATTACCTTACCATGCCATACCAAGCATAACCGTCCCAACGGAGACCGGCGACAAACCCATGCCTACCCAAGGCAGAGGTTTTCCCGGGTTCCTGCCGGTATGCATGCAAGGCACATGAGGATGATTATCATCACAAGTGTGTTCATTTCCAACAGCATGGAAATCAATAACATGCACCCATGCATATGATCATATCACATGAAATAACAAGTTTCTCCAAAGTGAGGTGATGTTATAAACGTGTCATCGAACACGCAAAAATATTACGCCGGGTTTAGAATGCTTGCCTTCAGGTCATGGGAAGGCAGGGTGCATTTCAAATTCTTGAAATACTTCTCCTCTCTTCAAAAATCCTATTTTTGAAAATATAAATGAATTAACACACAAAATAAAAACAGCACAAAACGTTGTTTGAAATTTTTTCAAATAAATCTTAATATAAACTAGACAGAATTTGAGAGATGTAGGAAAAAGAATCAATTCATTTGGAGCTATATTTAAAAAGTTATAGCCAGTCAAAGATTTGGTCAAAATCAGTTTTTTTTAACAGAAAAAGAAAAGACAAACGCTTCGAACCGGTACACGTCGAAGACGTACTTTGCAAAAACGTTACCACTTATCCCACGTGGACTGGAGCGGGGTCACTGACAGTGGGTCCAAGGGCCCACTGGTCAGGTTTGACCGATCTCCCCCCGCCTCCTTCCTCCTCTGGCTGGACAGAGGCGGAGGCTCCGGCGACCAAAGCCGGCGAGCGCCGGCTCCTCGCGGCCTCTGGAGGGTGGGGATGGATCTGTCAGACCAGGGCGGTTCTACTGGTAGTCGCTGGGTCGGCGGGGACGGCGTGGGCTGCCGGCGGCGAGCTTGGCGGCGGAGGAAAGCTTCCGGGCGAAGTGGTTTCGGGGCCGCGGTGGTTCCCGATCGTAATTGAGCAGGGGAAAGGGTTCAGGGGAGGAAGATAGAGCTTCTGGTGGAGAGAGTGGAGAGGGGGAGGCTCTGGTGGTACCGGAGTGGTCGGGATGGCGGCGGCGGCTGAGTTTGCCGGAGACGGGGAAGAAGACCTCCCCGGGTCGATTGGCTGCCACGGGAGAGCTACTGGAGCATGCTGAGGCTGCTTCGCAAATGGAACGTGCTCGGGGGCCTCCTTTTATAGCGTGACGAGGTCGGTTCCGCGGCGGTGGGGATAAGATCTCCGGCGACCGACGTTCTGTAACAGCAGGGGGACGTGGAGGCGACGAGAGCTAGCCGACGAGCGAGGGGATAAACTTGCGCTGCTAACAGGGGCAGGTGGCGAGCCGGGGTGGCTTGGGCGGCGCTGGCCCGAGCAGGGCTTGTCGGGCGGCCGTGGCGGCTAGCCCTTGGCTTGCCGGGGACGCGGCGAGGCTCTGCTTGGCGCATTGCGGTGAGTGGGGAGCATGCTGCGCGCAAGGGGACACGGCGTGCCGGCTGCGGTCGGTCACGGGCTGGGGAGAGTGCGGGGCGTGACGCGGCGGCTCGGGCGCCGCTCGTGCAATACGCTTGCTCTGGGCGCGTCCAGAGCACGCCCGGGATGTGTTCGACGAAATGCTAGGGTAGCTTAGAGTGCTTGAGCAGGGCTGGAAAGTAACAGGACTAGGTTAGAGGTAGAGGGAAACTCCAGGGACAAGGTGGTTTGGTCAGGTGGCCAAGTTCACAATGTAAACTTGAGATCATGCCAAAATAGTCCATGCACTCCAGGTGTTTGTCAAAATGCCAAAGACACCTAGGCTTTTCTTGGAGTGACCAAAACTTCCAGAGTGGGGTCTCTTTAGGTGAAAGAGAGGGTGGTGAGGTTAGTTTGTGAAAGCACAAACTTGCTAGTGCAAGTTTTGCGTAACTTCAAATCTGGATGAAGGTGAATGGCATTATTTCATGAACCAAAGATATGCCAATGGTTGCATGCTCTTGGACTTAGGGGTTTAGCATGGAGGACTACAAGTAGGAGAAAGAATCAAGGGCCAAAGAGCAAGCAAGACTAGGGTTGCTGTACAAACCATCATGTTGGACCAGAATGGAGATGAGGTTGGTTCACTTAAAATTTCAAAGAACATCATTGGTTCTATGCATATAATGGAATCATATGCTGCTACCGACATCCCATAATTTTGGTGGAAGCTAGAAACAAATATTTAAAAGGGTTGCAAAGGCAAAATGCCCATGGACGAGAGAAGAAAAACATGTGTAGCACTCAAAATATGCAATGAATGAACTATATTATTGCATAAAAGTGATTTAGAGGCATCACATGACATCTCCAAATTTTGGTGGAATTTTTAGTTAAGTTAATCAAATGGTTGTAGTACAAAAAGAGCTCCAAACTTAAAACAAGTCATTTTAATGATTAAAGCTCAGGGTGAAATAATTTAATAAATAAATCTACTGATTAGGAAATTGTTTTAATGAGATGGCATAGAAGTTAAAAATGTTTGGAAAGATCCACTTTGGAAAAAATAAATCCTCAATAACTAAAAGAAAGGTTTTGAAACCAACAGAAACAATCTTGCAGGCAAAAATTTTAAACTCTTGGCAAAATTTTAATACTAAAACCTGGTAAAATTTTTGGGGTATTACAGAAACAGGGCGCGACGGCGCCCGAGAGGTGCGGTGGTCACTGACGGCGATCCACGGGGAGGCAGAGTGATCGGACAGTACCTTCGTGATCAGCACGTTCTTCCGCGTCTGTGGGAGGTGGAAGTGGTCGCCGGTGAGTACTACGTCGACGGCGACGCTTGCTCCGGCGGACGGCGGTTCGGGCAGTCGTGGACCTCGTCGGAGAGAGCTGTGAAGATCAAATTGGAGTGGGGGTTAGACTCTTGGTTGCCCGAGAGGGTTGCTGACGAGGTTAGGGCGCCAGAGACGACCTCACCTGAGTGGATCGAGGTGGGGGCCGAGGCGGAACGAAGTGGCCGGAGTCGGGGAAGAAGAGCCCCTCGAGGCCCTTCCAGGGGCTTGGCGAGCACTAGTGAGGTGTTGTAGGTGTGCGGTGGCGAGAGCGCGCTCGGGGTGCTATATATGAAGGAAATATGCCCTAGAGGCAATAATAAAGTTATTATTTATTTCCTTATATCATGATAAATGTTTATTATTCATGCTATAATTGTATTAACCGGAAACATGAAACATGTGTGAATAAAGAGACAAACATATAGTCACTAGTATGCCTCTACTTGACTAGCTCATTAATCAAAGATGGTTATGTTGCCTAACCATAGACATGTGTTGTTATTTGATTAATGGGATCACATCATTAGGAGAATGATGTGATTGACATGACCCATTCCGTTAGCCTAGCACTTGATCGTTTAGTACATTGCTATTGCTTTCTTCATGACTTATATATGTTCCTGTAACTATGAGATTATGCAACTCCTGCTTACGGAGGATCACTTTGGTGCTACCAAACGTCACAACGAATCGGGTGATTATAAAGGAGTACTACAGGTGTCTCCAAAGGTACATGTTGGGTTGGCGTATTTCGAGATTAGGTTTTGTCACTCCGATTGTCGGAGAGGTATCTCTGGGCCCTCTCAGTAATGCACATCACTATAAGCTTTGCAAGCAATGTAGCTAATGAGTTAGTTACGAAATGATGCATTACGTAACGAGTAAAGAGACTCTCCAGTAACGAGATTGAACTAGGTATTGGATACCGACGATCGAATCTCGGGCAAGTAACATACCGAGGACAAAGGGAACAACGTATGTTGTTATGCGGTTTGACCGATAAAGATCTTCGTAGAATATGTAGGAGCCAATATGAGCATCCAGGTTCCGCTATTGGTTATTGACCAAGAATAGTTCTAGGTCATGTCTACATAGTTCTCGAACCCGTAGGGTCCGCACGCTTAAGGTTTCGATGACAGTTATATTATGAGTTTATGAGTTTTGATGTACCGAAAGAGTTCGGACTCCCGGATGAGATTGGGGACATGACAAGGAGTCTCAAAATGGTCGAGACGTAAAGATCGATATATTGGACGACTATATTCGGACTTCGGAAAGGTTCCGAGTGATTCGGGTATTTTTCGGAGTACCGGAGAGTTACGGGAATTCGTGGGGGAGTATATGGGCCTTATTGGGCCATACGGGAATAGAGGAGAAAGGCCGAAAGGAAGGAGGCGCGCAGGCCCCCTCTGGTCCGAATTGGACAAGGGATGCGGCCCCCTTTTCCTTCCTCCTCTCCCGCTCTTTCCCCCTTCTCCTACTCCAACAAGGAAGGAGGGAGTCCTACTCCCGGTGGGAGTAGGACTCCCTTGGCGCCTCCTCCTAGGCCGCCGCCTCCCCTTGCTCCTTTATATACGGGGGCAGGGGGGCACCCCATGACACAAGTTGATCTTCGTGATCGTTCCTTAGCCGTGTGCGGTGCCCCCCTCCACCATATTCCACCTCGGTCATATCGTCGCGGGGTTTAGGTGAAGCCCTGCGCCGGTAGAGCATCATCATCGTCACCACGCCGTCGTGCTGGCGGAACTCATCCCCGACACTTTGCTGGATCGGAGTCCGGGGATCGTCATCGAGCT
The DNA here is from genome assembly GCA_021605205.1 of Aegilops longissima. Lineage (NCBI taxonomy): Eukaryota > Viridiplantae > Streptophyta > Magnoliopsida > Poales > Poaceae > Aegilops > Aegilops longissima. Next base: position 143,963,885 of record CM038680.1, on the reverse strand, counting down.
GAACGTGTGCTGAACTCGGAGGTGCCGTGACGCTCGTACTTGGATCGGTCGGATCGTGAAGACGTCGACTACATCAACCGCGTTGTCATAACGCTTCCGCTTACGGTTCACGAGGGTACGTGGACAATACTTCCCCTCTCGCTATGCCATCACCATGATCTTGCGTGTGCGTAGGAAATTTTTGAAATTACTACGCTCCCCAACAAAGGGCATCCGAGCCTGGTTTTATGCGTTGATGTTATATGCACGAGTAGAACACAAGTGAGTTGTGGGCGATACAAGTCATACTGCTTACCAGCATGTCATACTTTGGTTCGGCGGTATTGTGAGATGAAGCGGCCCGGACCGACATTACTCGTACGCTTACGTGAGACTGGTTTCACTCGTGCTTAAAGGTGGCTGGCGGGTGTCTGTCTCTCTCACTTTAGTTGAACCGAGTATGGCTACGCCCGGTCCTTGCGAAGGTTAAAACAGCACCAACTTGACAAACTATCGTTGTGGTTTTGATGCGTAGGTAAGATCGGTTCTTGCTCAGCCCGTAGCAGGCACGTAAAACTTGCAACAACAAAGTAGAGGACGTCTAACTTGTTTTTGCAGGGCATGTTGTGATGTGATATGGTCAAGACGTGATGCTATATTTTATTGTATGAGATGATCATGTTTTGTAACCGAGTTATCGGCAACTCGCAGGAGCCATATGGTTGTCGCTTTATTGTATGAAATGCAACGCCATGTAATTGCTTTACTTTATCACTAAGCGGTAGCGATAGTCGAGAAGCAATAGTTGGCGAGACGACAACGATGCTACGATGGAGATCAAGGTGTCGCGCCGGTGACGATGGTGATCACGACGGTGCTTCGAGATGGAGATCGAAGCACAAGATGATGATGGCCATATCATATCACTTATATAGATTGCATGTGATGTTTATCCTTTATGCATCTTATCTTGCTTTGATTAACGGTAGCATTATAAGATGATCTCTCACTAAATATCAAGAAGTGTTCTCCCGAGTATGCACCGCTATGAAAGTTCTTCGTGCCGAGACACCACGTGATGATCGGGTGTGATAGGCTCTACGCTCAAATACAACGGTGCAAAACAGTTGCACACGCGAATACTCAGGTCAAACTTGACGAGCCTAGCTTATACAGATATGGCCTCGGAACACGGAGATCGAAAGGTCGAACGTGAATCATATAGTAGATATGATCAACATAGTGATGTTCACCATTGAAACTACTCCATCTCACGTGATGAGCGGACATGGTTTAGTTGATATGGATCACGTAATCACTTAGAAGATTAGAGGGATATCTATCTAAGTGGGAGTTCTTAAGTAATATGATTAATTGAACTTTAATTTATCATGAACTTAGTCCTGGTAGTATTTTGCAAATTATGTTGTAGATCAATAGCTCGCGTTGTTGCTTCCCTATGTTTTTGCTTCCCTATGTTTTTATATGTGTTCCTAGAGAAAATTGTATTTAAAAGTGTTAGCAGCAATGATGCGGATTGGATCCGTGATCTGAGGTTTATCCTCATTGCTGCACAGAAGAATTATGTCCTTATTGCACTGCTAGGTGACAGACCTATTGCAGGAGCAAATGCAGAGGTTATGAACATTTAGCTAGCTCAATATGATGACTACTTGATAGTTTAGTGCACCATACTTAACGGCTTAGAATCGGGACTTCAAAGACGTTTTGAACGTCATGGACCATATGAGATGTTCCAGGAATTGAAGTTAATATTTAAAGCAAATACCCGAGTTGAGAGATATGAAGTCTCCAACAAGTTCTATAGCTAAAAGATGGAGGATAATCACTCGACTAGTGAGCATGTGCTCAGATTGTCTGGGTACTTCAATCGCTTGAATCAAGTGGGAGTTAATCTTCCAGATAAGATAGTGATTGACAGAATTCTCTAGTCACCATCACTAAGTTACTAGAACTTCGTGATGAACTATAGTATGCAAGGGATGACGAAAAAGATTCCCGAGCTCTTCATGATGTTGAAATTGACGAAGGTAGAAATCAAGAAAGAGCATCAAGTGTTGATGATTGACAAGACCACTAGTTTCAAGAAAAGGGCAAAGGGAAAGAAAGGGAAACTTCAAGTAGAATGGCAAACAAGTTGTCACTCCCGCGAAGAAACCTGAAGCTGGACCAAAGCTTGAAACTAAGTGCTTCTACTGCAAAGGAAATGGTCACTGGAAGCGGAAATACCCTGAATATTTGGTGGATAAGAAGGATGGCAAAGTGAACAAGAGTATATTTGATATACATGTTATTGATGTGTGCCTTACTGGTGTTTATAGTAGCCCCTGAGTATTTGATACTTGTTCGGTTGCTAAGATTAGTAACTCGAAACAGGAGTTACGAAATAAAGAGACTAGTTGAAGGGAAGTGACGATAAGTGCTGGAAGTAGTTCCAAGATTGATATGATCATCATCGCACACTCCCTATACTTTCGGGATTAGTGTTGAACCTAAATAAATGTTATTTGGCGCTTATGCTGAGCATGAATATGATTTGATCATGTTTATTGCAATACGGTTATTCATGTAAGTTAGAGAATAATTATTGTTCTGCTTACATGAATAAAACCTTCTATGGTCATACACCCAATGAAAATGGTTTGTTGGATCTCGATCGTGTGATACACATATTCATAATATTGAAACCAAAAGATGTAAAGTTAATAATGATAGTGCAACTTATTTGTGGCACTCGCCGCTTGGGTCATATCGGTGTAAAACGATGAAGAAACTCCATATTGATGGGCTTTTGGAATCACTTGATTATGAATCACTTGGTACTTAAGTAACCGTGCCTCATGGGCAAGATGACTAAAACGCCGTTCTCCGGAACTATGGAGCGAGCAACTGATTTGTTGGAAATCATACATACCGATGTTTGTGGTCCAATGAATGTTGAGGCACGCCGGGTATCGTTATTTTATCACCTTCACAGATGATTTGAGCAGATATGGGTATATCTACTTGATGAAACATAAGTCTGAAACATTTGAAAAGTTGAAAGAATTTCAGACTGAAGTGGAAAATCATCGTAACAAGAAAATAGAATTTCTACGATCTGATCGTGGAGGAGAATATTTGAGTTACGAGTTTGGTTTACATTTGAAACAATGCGAATAGTTTCAACTCACGCCACCCGAACACCACAACGAAATGGTGTGTCCGAACGTCAGAATCGTACTTTACTAGATATGGTGCGATCTATGATGTCTCTTACTGATTTACCGCTATCGCTTTGGGGTTATGCTTTAGAAACGGCCGCATTCACGCTAAATAGGGCACCATCAAAATCCGCTGAAACGACACCTTATGAACTATGGTTTGGCAAGAAACCAAAGTTGTCGATCTTAAAGTTTGGGGCTGCGATGCTTATGTGAAGAAACTTCAACCAGATAAGCTTGAACCTAAATCGGAGAAATGTGTCTTCATAGGATACCCAAAAGAGACTATTGGGTACACCTTCTATCACAGATCTGAAGGCAAGATTTTCGTTGCTAAATTCGGATCCTTTCTAGAAAAAGAGTTTCTCTCGAAAGAAGTGAGTGGGAGAAAAGTGGAACTTGATGAGATAACTGTATCTGCTCCCTTATTGGAAAGTAGTTCATCACAAGAACCGGCTCCTGTGACAACTGCACCAATTAGTGAGGAAGCTAATGATATTGATCATGAAACTTCAGATCAAGTTTCTACTAAACTATGTAGGTCAACTAGAGTAAGATCCGCACCAGAGTGGTACGGTAATCCTATTCTGGAAGTCATGTTACTTGACCATGGCGAACCTACAAACTATGAAGAAGCGATGGTGAGCCCAGATTCCGCAAAATGGCTGGAAGCCATGAAATCTGATATGGGATCCATGTATGAGAACAAAGTATGGACTTTGGTTGACTTGCCCGATGATCGGGAAGCCATTGAGAATAAATGGATCTTTAAGAAGAAGACTGACGCTGATGGTAATGTAACTGTCTATAAAGCTCGACTTGTTGTGAAAGATTTTCAAAAAGTTCAAGGGGTTGACTACGATGAGACTTTCTCACCCGTAGCGATGCTTAAGTATGTCCGAATCATGTTAGCAATTGCTGCATTTTATGATTATGAAATTTGGCAAATGGATGTCAAAACTGCATTCTTGAATGGATTTCTAGAAGAAGAGTTGTATATGATGCAACCAGAAGGTTTTGTTGATCCAAAAAGTGCTAACAAAGTGTGCAAGGTCCAACGATCAATTTATGGTCCGTGCAAGCCTCTCGAGTTGGAATAAACGCTTTGATAGTGTGATCAAAGCATATGGTTTTATATGCACTTTTGGAGAAGCCTGTATTTACAAGAAAGTGAGTGGGAGCTCTATAGCATTTCGATATTATATGTGGACAACATATTATTAATTGGAAATGATATAGAATTTCTGGATAGCATAAAAGGATACTTGAATAAAAGTTTTCAATGAAAGACCTCGTGAAGCTGCTTACATATTGGGCATCAAGATCTATAGAGATAGATCAAGACGCTTGATTGGAATTTCACAAAGCACATACCTTGATAAAGTTTTGAAAAAGTTCAAAATGGATCAGTGCAAAGAAAGGATTTTTACCTGTGTTACAAGGTGTGAAATTGAGTCGACTCAATGCCCACCACAGCAGAAGATAGAGAGAAAATGAAAGATGTTCCCTATGCTTCAGCCATAGGCTCTATCATGTATGCAATGCTGTGTACCAGACCTGATGTATGCTTAGCAATAAGCTTGGCAGGAAGGTACCAAAGTAATCCAGGAGTGGATCATCGGACAGCGGTCAAGAACATCCTGAAATACCGAAAAGGACTAAGGATATGTTTCTCGATATGGAGGTGACAAAGAGCTAGTCGTAAATGGTTACGCCGATGCAAGCTTTGACACCGATCCAGATGATTCTAAATCGCAAACGGGATACGTGTTTTTATTAAACGGTGGAGCTGTCATTTGGTGCAGTTCTAAACAAAGCGTCGTGGCGGGATCTACATGTGAAGCGGAGTACATAGCTGCTTCGAAGCAGCAAATGAAGGAGTCTGGATGAAAGAGTTCATTTCGATCTAGGTGTCATACCTAGTGCATCGGGACCAATGAAGATCTTCTCGTGACAATATCGGTGCAATTGCCTTGGCAAAGGAATCCAGATTTCACAAGAGGACCAAGCATATCAAGAGATGCTTCAATTCCATCCGGACCAAGTCCGGTGGGAGACATAGAGATTTGCAAGATACATACGGATCTGAATGTTGCGACCCGCTGACTAAGTCTCTTCCACGAGCAAAACATGATCAGCACCAAGACTCCATGGGTGTTAGAATCATTACTGTGTAATCTAGATTATTGACTCTAGTGCAAGTGGGAGACTGAAGGAAATATGCCCTAGAGGCAATAATAAAGTTATTATTTATTTCCTCATATCATGATAAATGTTTATTATTCATGCTATAATTGTATTAACCGGAAACATGATACATGTGTGAATACATAGACAAACATATAGTCAATAGTATGCCTCTACTTGACTAGCTCATTAAGCAAAGATGGTTATGTTTCCTAACCATAGACATGTGTTGTTATTTCATTAATGGGATCACATCATTAGGAGAATGATGTGATTGACATGACCCATTCCGTTAGCCTAACACTTGATCGTTTAGTACATTGCTATTGCTTTCTTCATGACTTATATATGTTCCTGTAACTATGAGATTATGCAACTCCGTTAACGGAGGAACACTTTGGTGCTACCAAACGTCACAACGAACTGGTTGATTATAAAGGAGTACTACAGGTGTCTCCAAAGGTACATGTTGGGTTGGCGATTTCGAGATTAGGTTTTGTCACTCCGATTGTCGGAGAGGTATCTCTGGGCCTCTCGGTAATGCACATCACTATAAGCCTTGCAAGAAATGTAGCTAATGAGTTAGTTACGGAATGATGCATTACGAACGAGTAAAGAGACTTTCCAGAACAAGATTGAACTAGGTATTGGATACCGACGATCGAATCTCGGGCAAGTAACATACCGATGACAAAGGGAACAACGATGTTGTTATGCGGTTTGACCGATAAAGATCTTCGTAGAATATGTAGGAGCCAATATGAGCATCCAGGTTCCGCTATTGGTTATTGACCAAGAATAGTTCTAGGTCATGTCTACATAGTTCTCGAACCCGTAGGGTCCGCATGCTTAAGGTTTCGATGACAGTTATATTATGAGTTTATGAGTTTTGATGTACTGAAAGAGTTCGGACTCCCGGATGAGATAGGGGACATGACGAGGAGTCTCGAAATGGCCGAGACGTAAAGATCGATATATTGGACGACTATATTCGGACTTCGGAAAGGTTCCGAGTGATTCGGTATTTTTCGAGTACCGGAGAGTTACGGAATTCAGGAGGAGTATATGGGCCTTATTGGGCCATACGGGAATAGAGGAGAAAGGCGAAAGGAAGGAGGCGCAGCAGGCCCCTCTGGTCCGAATTGGACAAGGGTGCGGCCCCTTTCCTTCCTCCTCTCCCCTCTTTCCCCTTCTCCTACTCCAACAAGGAAGGAGGAGTCCTACTCCGGGGAGTAGGACTCCCCTTGGCCGCCTCCTCCTAGGCGGCCGCCCCTCCCCTTGCTCCTTTATATACGGGGCAGGGGACACCCCATGACACAAGTTGATCTTCGTGATTGTTCCTTAGCCGTGTGCGGTTCCCCCCTCCACCATATTCCACCTCGGTCATATCGTCGCGGGGTTTAGGCGAAGCCCTCGCGCCGTAGAGCATCATCATCGCCACCACGCCGTCGTCTTGACGGAACTCATCCCCGACACTTTGCTGGATCGGAGTCCGGGGATCGTCATCGAGCTGAACGTGTGCTGAACTCGGAGGTGCCGTACGTTCGGTACTTGGATCGGTCGGATCATGAAGACGTACGACTACATCAACCGCGTTGTCATAACGCTTCCGCTTACGGTCTACGAGGGTACGTGGACAATACTCTCCCCTCTCGTAGGAAATTTTTTGAAATTACTACGTTCCCCAACAATATATAGCCGGCCCGAGGCGGTTGCCGAGAACGGGGTTCTCCGGCGAGGTGATTACGGCGGTGCTGTGGATGCACGGTCGGCTTAGGAGTTTGAGCATCGACTAGACGAAGAACTGGTGCCATCCCCATGTCCAACTCAGCAAGGTGGGCGAGGTTACGACCTGCCCTCGACGGAAGGGCCGCACGGCCCGTCGGCGGTAGAGAATACGCTCTGCGCGTGCCAGGCCACGGCGACGGTGCTGCATGCGTGTGCTGGCAAGGAAATGGCCACGCGGAGCTACCAGGATGTTTGGGCGGCGCCGAACGGTGTTGTGCCGCCGTTCTGCTCCTTGTCGGCCGCTACGGTGGTTCTGCCGCCGCAAGACACGCCGGCGCAGGCGGCCAGGGTGCCACCGACGCCAGGAACGCGCCAAGCACGCGTGTGAAGCTCTGGACAAGCAGGCTAGGCTGCGAGCAATGTGCCAAGTGCACTGTGGGCATGTGATTGAAACTCTGACGGAGATCGACACTGAATTCTAAATTTAACTGAAGATGAACAGAAATAGTGCATGCAAGGTGTTCGACAGAATGATTTAGGCATGTAGGGATTTTTCCTTGAGCTGGTTTTTGGTGGAGGGGCCTCTCATTGCATCTAGAGGCTGCCTGAATTTTTGTGGAATTTTTGGAGCAGAGAAGATATGAATTTCACCAAATTTGACAAATCTGGTCCAAACTTGCAGAGACTGAAATTTGAAATCTTTGAACAGAAGAGGAGTGGATCTTGATTGTTCTAGGTTGTGGGTACCAAGGACTATCTAGGGAAGTTGGTTTGAGGTAAAAACTCAAATGCATTTAGGTACTTGCTTTGCAAATCACTTAGGCTTAAAATAATGGACAGAAAAGATTTGGGGGGAGAATTAAATGAAATAAAATTGAGAAAAGGGTTGAACTTGTTGAGACAGAATGTTTGGATTGCCCAAAGTAGAAGGAGAGATTTTAGGAAAGATTTTACCATGTGCTGCATGCTAAAAATCATGAATGGTTTCAAACATTGGAGAGGATGCAAAACTCCTAGAGTTTCTTTTTGAAAGGAAATAAACTCCAAAGATTTTTCTTTAAATTTTGAGAAGAGGGAAATCAGAAGAATAACTTAAAACCAAACACCAGAGTTGAAGGAGATGCAAAAATAAAATATTTGCTAAAGGGAAAAAGCTTTTGAGAGAGATTTTTTTGGAAGGGTTTAGAAGACCTTCTTCAAATCCAACAAAATTTTTGAAGAAAACCAGAAGAATATTCTTGGAGTGTCACAGCTATGGACCTAGTGCATCATCATAACTGAGGTCTCTTCCATTTCTCTACAAGTAACTGGATCTAATATGGAGATGTTTAGTCAAGTAGAATGGAAAAAATCGAATGAAACTACACAAGAACTAGTCTCTAACTGTTGTTCGAAATCATTTTTGCACAATGTTAACTGAAACATGGATATCTGACTCATACGGAGTCCGTTTTGGCTCCACAAGAAGTCAAAACGTTTGTGATGACCAGATGATTCACAGGATTCTTTCACAGGGAACTTTTGGAGAACTTTTCATAAGGAGTTCGTTTAGAAACTTGTATCGATACTTTCTTAATGAGCAGTCGACAAACGTATGTCGAGAGCATACACAAAGTCCCAGCTATGGACCTAGTGCATCATCATAACTGAGGTCTCTTGCATTTCCCTACAAGTAATTGGATCTCATATGGAGATGTTTAGTGAAGTAAAATGGAAAAACTCGAATGCAACTACACAAGAACTAGTCTCAGAAGTGTCGCTCGAATCAGTTTTTGCAATGTTAACTGAAACATGGATATCTGACTCATACGGAGTCCGTTTTGGCTCCACAAATATACAAAATGTTTGTGATGACCAGATGCTTCAAAGGATTCTTTCACAGGGAACTTTTGGAGAACTTTTCTTATGGAGTTCGTTCAGAAACTTGTATAGAAACTTTCTTAATGAGCACTCGACAAACGCATTTCGAGAATATACACAAAGTCCTAGCTATGGACCTAGTGCATCATCATAACTGAGGTCTCTTGCATTTCCCTACAAGTAATTGGATCTGATTTGGAGATGTTTAGTGAAGTAGAATGGAAAAAATCAAATGCAACTACACAAGAACTACTCTATAACTGTCGTCCGGAATCAATTTTGCGCAGTGTTAACTGAAACATGGATATCTGACTCATACGGAGTCCGTTTTGGCTCCACAAATATACAAAATGTTTGTGATGACCAGATGCTTCAAAGGATTCTTTCACAGGGAACTTTTGGAGAACTTTTCTTATGGAGTTCGTTCAGAAACTTGTATAGAAACTTTCTTAATGAGCACTCGACAAACGCATTTCGAGAATATACACAAAGTCCTAGCTATGGACCTAGTGCATCATCATAACTGAGGTCTCTTGCATTTCCCTACAAGTAATTGGATCTGATATGGAGATGTTTAGTGAAGTAGAATGGAAAAAATCAAATGCAACTACACAAGAACTACTCTATAACCGTAAATCGGAATCAATTTTATGCATGTTAATGAAACATGGATATCTGACTCATACGGAGTCCGTTTTGGCTCCACAAATATACAAAATGTTTGTGATGACCAGATGCTTCAAAGGATTCTTTCACAGGGAACTTTTGGATAACTTTTCTAAGGAGTTCATTCAGAAACTTCTATAGAAACTTTCTTAATGAGCACTCGACAAACGCATTTCGAGAACACACACAAAGTCCCAGCTATGGACCTAGTGCATCATCATAACTGAGGTCTCTTGCATTTAACCACAAGTAATTGGATCTCATATGGAGTTTTTTAGTGAAGTAGAATAGAAAAAATCGAATGCAACTACACAAGAACTAGTCTGTAGCTATCGTTCGGAATCAGTTTTGCGCAGTCTTAACTGAAACATGGATATCTGACTCATACCGAGTCCGTTTTGGCTCCACAAGTAGGCAAAATGTTTGTGATGGCCAGATGCTTGAAAGTATTATTTCATAGGGAACTTTTGGAGAACTTTTCTTGAGGAGTTCGTTCAAAAACTTGTATATAAACTTTCTTAATGAGCACTAGACAAATGCAATTCGAGAACATACACAAAGTCCCAGCTATGGACCTACGTGCATCATCATAATTGAGGTCTCTTGCATTTACCTACAAGTAATTGGATCTCATATGGAGATGTTTAGTGAAGTAGAATGGAAAAAATCAAATGCAACTACACAAAAACTAGTCTATAAATGTCGTTCGGAATCAGTTTTGCGCAGTGTTAACTGAACCATGCATATCTGACTCATACAGAGTCCGTTTTGGCTCCACAAGTAGTCAAAACGTTTGTGACGACCAGATGCTTCAAAGGATTCTTTCATAAGGAACTTTTGGAGAACTTTTCTTTAGGAGTTCGTTCAGAAACTTGTATAGGAACTTTCTTAATGAGCACTCGACAAATGCATTGCGACAACATACACAAAGTCACAGCTATGGACCTAGTGCATCATCATAACTGATGTCTCTTGCATTCCCCTACAAGTAAATTGGATCTCATATGGAGATGTTTAGTGAAGTAGAATGGAAAAAATCGAATGTAAATACACAAGAACTAGTCCAGAATCGCTGCTCGGGATCAATTTTATGCAGGTTAATCAAATATGGATATCTGACTCATACGGAGTCTGTTTTGGCTCCACAAGTAGTCAAAACGATTGTGACGACCATATGCTTCAAAGGATTCTTTCACAAGTAACTTTTGGAGAACATTTCTTAAGGAGTTCGTTCAGAAACTTGTATAATACTTTCTTAATGAGCACTCGACAAACGCATTTCGAGAACATACACAAAGTCCCAGCAATGGACCTAGTGCATCATCATAACTGAGGTCTCTTGCATTTCACTACAAGTAATTGGATCTCATAAGGAGATGTTTAGTAAAGTAGAATGTAAAAAATCGAATGGAACTACACAAGAACTAGTCTCAGAATCGTAGTTCGGAATCATTTTTTGCAGGTTAACGGAAACATGGATATCGACTCATCTGAGTCCATTTTGGCTCCACAAGAAGTGAAACTTTGTGACGACCAGATGGTTCAAAGGATTCTTTCACAGGGAACTTTGGGAGAACTTCTCTTAAGTAGTTCGTTCAGATTATTAATGAGCACTCGACAAACGCATTTCGAGAACATACACAAAGTCCCAGGACCTAGTGCTATGGAACTAGTGAAGTAGAATGGAAAAATCGCAACTACACAAGAATCAGTTTTGCGAATCAGTTTTGTGCAGGTTAATCAAAACACGGATATCTGACTCATACAGAGTCCATTTTGGCTCCACAAGTAGCCAAAACGTTTGTGACGACCAGATGCTTCAAAGGATTCTTTCACAGGGAACTTTTGGAGAACCTTCCTTAAGGAGTTCATTCAGAAACTTGTATGGAAACTTTCTTAATGGGCATTCGACAAATGCATTCTCGAGAACATACACAAAGTCCCAGCTATGGACCTAGTGCATCATCATAACTGAGGTCTCTTCCATTTCTCTACAAGTAACTGGATCTAATATGGAGATGTTTAGTGAAGTAGAATGGAAAAAATCGAATGCAACTACACAAGAACTAGTCTGTAACTATCGTTCGAAATCATTTTTGCGCAGTGTTAACTGAAACATGGATATCTGACTCATATAGAGTTTGTTTTGGCTCCACAAGAAGTCAAAACGTATGTGACGACTAGATGATTGATACGTCTCGAACGTATCTATAATTTTTGATTGCTCCATGCTACTTGATCTATTGTTTTGGACTATATTGGGCTTTATTTTCCACTTTTATATTACTTTTGGGACTAACCTATTAACCGGAGGCCCAACCCAGAATTGCTGCTTTTTTTCAGTGTTTCGAAGAAACAGAATATCAATCGGAGTCCGAACGGAATAATACCTTCGGGAACGTGATCTTCTCACCGAACGTGATCCAGGAGACTTGGACCCTACTCCAAGAAGTGACATAGGCGGTCACGAGGGTGGAGGGCGCGCCCCCCTGGGCGCGCCCCCTACCTCGTGGGCCCCGTGACGCTCCACCGACGTACTCCTTCCTCCTATATATACCTATGTACCCCCAACAGATCATGGACGGAGCCAAAAACCTAATTCCACCGCCGTACCTTCTTGTATCCACGAGATCCCATCTTGGGGCCTATTCCGGAGCTCCGCCGGAGGGGGCATCCACCACGGAGGGCTTCTACATCAACACCATAGCCCCTCCGATGAAGTGTGAGTAGTTTACTTCAGACCTTCGGGTCCATAGCTAGTAGCTAGATGGCTTCTTCTCTCTTTTTGGATCTCAATACAATGTTCTCCCCCTCTCTTGTGGAGATCTATTCGATGTAATCTTCTTGTTGCGGTGTGTTTGTTGAGACCGATGAATTGTGGGTTTATGATCCAGCTTATCTATGGAAAATATTTGATTCTTCTCTGTATTCTTTTATGAATGATTGAGTTATCTTTGCAAGTCTCTTCGAATTATCCGTTTGGTTTGGCCAACTAGATTGGTAGTTCTTGCAATGGGAGAAGTGCTTAGCTTTGGGTTCAATCTTGCGGTGTCCTTACCCAGTGACAAAAAGGGTTGCAAGGCACGTATTGTATTGTTGCCATCGAGGATAACAAGATGGTGTATTTATCATATTGCATGAATTTATTCCTCTACATCATGTCATCTTGCTTTAGGCGTTACTCTGTTTTTAACTTAATACTCTAGATGCATGCTGGATAGCGGTCGATGAGTGGAGTAATAGTAGTAGATGCAGAATCGTTTCGGTCTACTTGTCTCGGACGTGATGCCTATATACATGATCATACCTAGATAACCTCATAACTATTGAGAGAAGCCACTAGTCAATTGCTCAACAGTAATTTGTTCACCCACCATAGAATATCTATGCTCTTGAGAGAAGCCACTAGTGAAACCTATGTCCCCCGGGTCTATTCTCATCATATCAATCTCCATCACTTTATTTACTTGCTTTGTTTTTACTATCTTTTACTTTTCACTTTGCATCTTTATACCAAAAATACCAAAAATATTATCTCTATCAGATCTCACTCTCGTAAGTGACCGTGAAGGGTTTGACAACCCCTAATCGCGTTGGTTGCGAGTAGCTATCGTTTTGTGCAGGTACGAGGGACTTGCGCATGGCCTCCTACCAGATTGATACCTTGGTTCTCAAAAACTGAGGGAAATACTTACGCTACTATGCTGCATCATCCTCTCCTCTTCGGGGAAAACCAACGCAAGCTCAAACGTAGCAATGATTCAAAGGATTCTTTCACAGGGAACTTTTGGAGAACTTTTCTTAAGGAGTTCGTTTAGAAACTTGTATCGATACTTTCTTAATGAGCACTCGACAAACGCATTTCAAGAACATACACAAAGTCCCAGCTATGGACCTAGTGCATCATCATAACTGAGGTCTCTTGCATTTCCCTACAAGTAATTGGATCTCATATGGAGATGTTTAGTGAAGTAGCGTGCAAAAAATCGAATGCAACTACACAAAAACTAGTCTGTAACTGTCGTTCGAAATCAGTTTTGCGCAGTGTTAACTTAAACATGGATATCTGACTCATACAGAGTCTGTTTTGGCTTCACAAGTAGTCAAAACGTTTGTGACTACCAGATGCTTCAAAGGATTCTTTCACAGGGAACTTTTGGAGAAATTTTCTGAAGGAGATCGTTCAGAAACTTGTATAGAAACTTTCTTAATGAGCACTCGACAAACGCATTTCGAGAACATACACAAAGTCCCAGCTATGGACCTAGTGCATCATCATAACTGAGGTCTCTTGCACTTCCCTACAAGTAATTGGATCTCATATGGAGATGTTTAGTGAAGTAGAGTGGAAAAAATCGAATGCAACTACACAAGAACTAGTCTGTAACTGTTGTTCAAAATCAGTTTTGCGCAGTGTTAACTTAAACATGGATATCTGACTCATACAGTGTCCGTTTTGGCTTCACAAGTAGTCAAAACGTTTGTGACGACAAGATTCTTCAAAGGATTCTTTCAGAGGGAACTTTTGGAGAACTTTTCTTAAGGAGTTCGTTCAGAAACTTGTATCGAAACTTTCTTAATGAGCACTCGACAAACGCATTTCGAGAACATACACAATGTCCTAGCTACGGACCTAGTGCATCATCATAACTGAGGTCTCTTGCATTTCCCTACAAGCAATTGGATCTCATATGGAGATGTTTAGTGACGTAGAATGGAAGAAATCAAATACAACTACACAAGAACTAGTCTGTAACTGTCGTTCGGAATCAGTTTTGCGCAGTGTTAACTGAAACAAGGATATCTGGCTCCTACGGAGTCTGTTTTGGCTCCACAAGTAGTCACAACGTTTGTGACGACCAGATGCTTCAAAGGATCCTTTCACAGGGAACTTTTGCAGAACTTTTCTTAAGGAGTTCGTTCAGAAACTTGTATAGAAACTTTCTTAACGAGCTCTCGACAAACGTATGTCGAGACCATACACAAAGTCCCAGCTATGGACCTAGTGCATCATCATAACTGAGGTCTCTTGCATTTGCCTACAAATAATTAGATCTCATATGGAGATGTTTAGTGAAGTAAAATGGAAAAATTGAATGCAACTACACAAGAACTAGTCTGTAAGTGTCGTTCGGAATCAGTTTTGCGCAGTGTTAACTGAAACATGGATATCTGACTCATACGGAGTCCGTTTTGGCTCCACAAATATACAAAATGTTTGTGATGACCAGATGCTTCAAAGGATTCTTTCACAGGGAACTTTTGGAGAACTTTTCTTATGGAGTTCGTTCAGAAACTTGTATAGAAACTTTCTTAATGAGCACTCGACAAACGCATTTCGAGAATATACACAAAGTCCTAGCTATGGACCTAGTGCATCATCATAACTGAGGTCTCTTGCATTTCCCTACAAGTAATTGGATCTGATTTGGAGATGTTTAGTGAAGTAGAATGGAAAAAATCAAATGCAACTACACAAGAACTACTCTATAACTGTCGTCCGGAATCAATTTTGCGCAGTGTTAACTGAAACATGGATATCTGACTCATACGGAGTCCGTTTTGGCTCCACAAATATACAAAATGTTTGTGATGACCAGATGCTTCAAAGGATTCTTTCACAGGGAACTTTTGGAGAACTTTTCTAAGGAGTTCATTCAGAAACTTCTATAGAAACTTTCTTAATGAGCACTCGACAAACGCATTTCGAGAACACACACAAAGTCCCAGCTATGGACCTAGTGCATCATCATAACTGAGGTCTCTTGCATTTAACCACAAGTAATTGGATCTCATATGGAGTTTTTAGTGAAGTAGAATAGAAAAATCAAATGCAACTACACAAGAACTAGTCTCAGAGCTATCGCTCGAATCGGTTTTGCAAATCTTAATCTGAAACATGGATATCTGACTCATACCGAGTCCGTTTTGGCTCCACAAGTAGGCAAAATGTTTGTGATGGCCAGATGCTTGAAAGTATTCTTTCATAGGGAACTTTTGGAGAACTTTTCTTGAGGACTTCGTTCAAAAACTTGTATATAAACTTTCTTAATGAGCACTAGACAAATGCAATTCGAGAACATACACAAAGTCCCAGCTATGGACCTACGTGCATCATCATAACTGAGGTCTCTTGCATTTACCTACAAGTAATTGGATCTCATATGGAGATGTTTAGTGAAGTAGAATGGAAAAAATCAAATGCAACTACACAAAAACTAGTCTATAAATGTCGTTCGGAATCAGTTTTGCACAGTGTTAACTGAACCATGCATATCTGACTCATACAGAGTCCGTTTTGGCTCCACAAGTAGTCAAAACGTTTGTGACGACCAGATGCTTCAAAGGATTCTTTCATAAGGAACTTTTGGAGAACTTTTGTTTAGGAGTTCGTTCAGAAACTTGTATCGAAACTTTCTTAATGAGCACTCGAAAAACGCATTTCGAGAACATACACAAAGTGCCAGCTATGGACCTAGTGCATCATCATAACCAATGTCTCTTGCATTCCCTACAAGTAAATTGGATCTCATATGGAGATGTTTAGTGAAGTAGAATGGAAAAATCGAATGTAAATACACAAGAACTAGTCCAGAATCGCTGCTCGGGAATCGCTTTTATTGTGGTTAATCGAAATATGGATATCGACTCATCTGAGTCTGTTTTGGCTCCACAAGTAGTCAAAACGATTGTGACGACCATATGCTTCAAAGGATTCTTTCACAAGTAACTTTTGGAGAACATTTCTTAAGGAGTTCGTTCAGAAACTTGTATAATACTTTCTTAATGAGCACTCGACAAACGCATTTCGAGAACATACACAAAGTCCCAGCAATGGACCTAGTGCATCATCATAACTGAGGTCTCTTGCATTTCACTACAAGTAATTGGATCTCATAAGGAGATGTTTAGTAAAGTAGAATGTAAAAAATCGAATGGAACTACACAAGAACTAGTCTGTAACTGTAGTTCGGAATCATTTTTGCGCAGTGTTAACGGAAACATGGATATCTGACTCATACGGAGTCCATTTTGGCTCCACAAGAAGTGAAACTTTTGTGACGACCAGATGGTTCAAAGGATTCTTTCACAGGGAACTTTTGGAGAACTTTTCTTAAGTAGTTCGTTCAGATTATTAATGAGCACTCGACAAACGCATTTCGAGAACATACACAAAGTCCCAGCTATGGACCTAGTGCATCATCATAACTGAGGTCTCTTGCATTTCCCTACAAGTAATGGTATCTCATATGGAGATGTTTAGTGAAGTAGAATGGAAAAAATCGAATGCAACTACACAAGAACTAGTCTGTAACTGTCGTTCGGAATCAGTTTTGCGCAGTGTTAACTGAAACACGGATATCTGACTCATACAGAGTCCATTTTGGCTCCACAAGTAGCCAAAACGTTTGTGACGACCAGATGCTTCAAAGGATTCTTTCACAGGGAACTTTTGGAGAACCTTCCTTGAGGAGTTCATTCAGAAACTTGTATGGAAACTTTCTTAATGGGCACTCGACAAATGCATTCTCGAGAACATACACAAAGTCCCAGCTATGGACCTAGTGCATCATCATAACTGAGGTTTCTTCCATTTCTCTACAAGTAACTGGATCTAATATGGAGATGTTTAGTGAAGTAGAATGGAAAAAATCAAATGCAACTACACAAGAACTAGTCTCAGAATCGCTGCTCAAATCATTTTTATGCAGATGTTAATCAAACATGGATATCTGACTCATATAGAGTTTGTTTTGGCTCCACAAGAAGTCAAAACGTATGTGACGACTAGATGATTGATACGTCTCGAACGTATCTATAATTTTTGATTGCTCCATGCTACTTGATCTATTGTTTTGGACTATATTGGGCTTTATTTTCCACTTTTATATTACTTTTGGGACTAACCTATTAACCGGAGGCCCAACCCAGAATTGCTGCTTTTTTCAGTGTTTCGAAGAAACAGAATATCAATCGGAGTCCGAACGGAATAATACCTTCGGGAACGTGATCTTCTCACCGAACGTGATCCAGGAGACTTGGACCCTACTCCAAGAAGTGACATAGGCGGTCACGAGGGTGGAGGGCGCGCCCCCCTGGGCGCGCCCCCTACCTCGTGGGCCCCGTGACGCTCCACCGACGTACTCCTTCCTCCTATATATACCTCACGCACTTCCAACAGATCATGGACGGAGCCAAAAACCTAATTCCACCGCCGTACCTTCTTGTATCCACGAGATCCCATCTTCGGGCCTATTCCTGAGCTCAGCCGGAGGGGGCATCCACCACGGAGGGCTTCTACATCAACACCATAGCCCCTCTGATGAAGTGTGAGTAGTTTACTTGCACCTTCGGTCCATAGCTAGTAGCTAGATGGCTTCTTCTCTCTTTTTGGATCTCAATACAATGTTCTCCCCCTCTCTTGTGGAGATCTATTCGATGTAATCTTCTTGTTGCGGTGTGTTTGTTGAGACCGATGAATTGTGGGTTTATGATCCAGCTTATCTATGGAAAATATTTGATTCTTCTCTGTATTCTTTTATGAATGATTGAGTTATCTTTGCAAGTCTCTTCGAATTATCCGTTTGGTTTGGCCAACTAGATTGGTAGTTCTTGCAATGGGAGAAGTGCTTAGCTTTGGGTTCAATCTTGCGTGTCCTTACCCAGTGACAAAAAGGGTTGCAAGGCACGTATTGTATTGTTGCCATCGAGGATAACAAGATGGTGTATTTATCATATTGCATGAATTTATTCCTCTACATCATGTCATCTTGCTTTAGGCGTTACTCTGTTTTTAACTTAATACTCTAGATGCATGCTGGATAGCGGTCGATGAGTGGAGTAATAGTAGTAGATGCAGAATCGTTTCGGTCTACTTGTCTCGGACGTGATGCCTATATACATGATCATACCTAGATAACCTCATAACTATTGAGAGAAGCCACTAGTCAATTGCTCAACAGTAATTTGTTCACCCACCATAGAATATCTATGCTCTTGAGAGAAGCCACTAGTGAAACCTATGTCCCCCGGGTCTATTCTCATCATATCAATCTCCATCACTTTATTTACTTGCTTTGTTTTTACTATGCTTTTACTTTTCACTTTGCATCTTTATACCAAAAATACCAAAAATATTATCTCTATCAGATCTCACTCTCGTAAGTGACCGTGAAGGGTTTGACAACCCCTAATCGCGTTGGTTGCGAGTAGCTATCGTTTTGTGCAGGTACGAGGGACTTGCGCATGGCCTCCTACCAGATTGATACCTTGGTTCTCAAAAACTGAGGGAAATACTTACGCTACTATGCTGCATCATCCTCTCCTCTTCGGGGAAAACCAACGCAAGCTCAAACGTAGCAATGATTCAAAGGATTCTTTCACAGGAACTTTTGGAGAACTTTTCTTAAGGAGTTCGTTTAGAAACTTGTATAGAAACTTTCTTAATGAGCACTCGACAAACGATTTCAAGAACATACACAAAGTCCCAGCTATGGACCTAGTGCATCATCATAACTGAGGTCTCTTGCATTTGCCTACAAGTAATTGGATCTCATATGGAGATGTTTAGTGAAGTAAAATGGAAAAATCGAATGCAACTACACAAGAACTAGTCTCAGAATCGTCGTTCGAAATCAGTTTTATGCAGTGTGAACTGAAACATGGATATCTGACTCATACAGAGTCCGTTTTGGCTCCACAACTAGTCAAAACGTTTGTGACAACCATATGCTTCAAAGGATTGTGTCACAGGGAACTTTTGGAGAACTTTTCTTAAGGAGTTCATTCAGAAACTTGTATAGAAACTTTCTTAATGAGCACTCGACAAACGCATTTCGAGAACATACACAAAGTCCCAGCTATGGACCTAGTGCATCATCATAACTGAGGTCTCTTGCACTTCCCTACAAGTTATTGGATCTCATATGGAGATGTTTAGTGAAGTAGAGTGGAAAAAATCGAATGCAACTACACAAGAACTAGTCTCAGAATCGCTGCTCAAAATCAGTTTTGCGTAGTGTTAACTTAAACATGGATATCTGACTCATACAGTGTCCGTTTTGGCTTCACAAGTAGTCAAAACGTTTGTGACGACAAGATGCTTCAAAGGATTCTTTCACAGGGAACTTTTGGAGAACTTTTCTTAAGGAGTTCGTTTAGAAACTTGTATAGAAACTTTCCTAATGAGCACTCGACAAACGCATTTCGAGAACATACACAATGTCCTAGCTACGGACCTAGTGCATCATCATAACTGAGGTCTCTTGCATTTCCCTACAAGTAATTGGATCTCATATGGAGATGTTTAGTGACGTAGAATGGAAGAAATCAAATACAACTACACAAGAACTAGTCTGTAACTGTCGTTCGGAATCAGTTTTGCGCAGTGTTAACTGAAACAAGGATATCTGACTCCTACGGAGTCTATTTTGGCTCCACAAGTAGCCACAACGTTTGTGACGACCAGATGCTTCAAAGGATCCTTTCACAGGGAAATTTTGGAGAACTTTTCTTAAGGAGTTCGTTTAGAAACTTGTATAGAAACTTTCTTAACGAGCACTCGACAAACGTATGTCGAGAACATACACAAAGTCCCAGCTATGGACCTAGTGCATCATCATAACTGAGGTCTCTTGCATTTTCCTACAAATAATTGGATCTCATATGGAGATGTTTAGTGAAGTAAAATGGAAAAAATCGAATGCAACTACAAAAGAACTAGTCTGTAAGTGTCGTTCGGAATCAGTTTTACGCAGTGTTAACTGAAACATGGATATCTAACTCATACAGAGTCCGTTTTGGCTCCACAACTAGTCAAAACGTTTGTGACAACCATATGCTTCTAAGGATTGTGTCACAGGGAACTTTTGGAGAACTTTTCTTAAGGAGTTCATTCAGAAACTTGTATAGAAACTTTCTTAATGAGCACTCGACAAACGCATTTCGAGAACATACATAAAGTCCCAGCTATGGACCTAGTGCATCATCATAACCAAGGTCTCTTGTATTTACCTACAAGTAATTGGATCTCATATGGAGATGTTTAGTGAAGTAGAATGGAAAAAATCGAATGCAATTACACAAGAACTAGTCTGTAACTGTCGTTTGGAATCTGTTTTGCGCAGTGTTAACCGAACCATCCATATCTGACTCATACTGAGTCCGTTTTGGCTCCACAAGTAGTGTAAACGTTTGTGACGACCAGATGCTTCAAAGGATTCTTTCATAGGGAACTTTTGGAGAACTTTTATTAAGGAGTTCGTTCAGAAACTTGTATCGAAACTTTCTTAATGAGCACTCGACAAATGCATTTCGACAACATACACAAAGTCCCAGCTATGGACCTAGTGCATCATCATAACTGATGTCTCTTGCATTCCCCTACAAGTAATTGCATTTCATATGGAGATGTTTAGTGAAGTAGAATGGAAAAAAATCGAATGTAACTACACAAGAACTAGTCCGTAACTGTCGTTCGGAATCAGTTTTGCGCATTGTTAACTGAAATATGGATATCTGACTCATACGCAGTATGTTTTGGCTCCACAAGTAGTCAAAATGTTTGTGACGACCAGATGCTTCAAAGGATTCTTTCACAGGGAACTTTTGGAGAACTTTTCTTAAGGAGTTTGTTCAGAAACTTGTATAGAAACTTTCTTAATGAGCACTCGACATACGCATTTCGAGAACATACACAAAGTCCCATCCATGGACCTAGTGCATCATCATAGCTGAGGTCTCTTGCATTTCCCTACAAGTAATTGGATCTCATAAGGAGATGTTTAGTGAAGTAGAATGGAAAAAATCGAATGCAACTACACAAGAACTAGTCTGTAACTGTAGTTCGGAATCATTTTTGCGCAATGTTAACTGAAACATGGATATCTGACTCATACAGAGTCCATTTTGGCTCCACAAGAAGTAAAAACTTTTGTGATGACCAGATGGTTCAAAGAATTCTTTCAGAGGGAACTTTTCTTAAGGAGTTCGTTCAGATCATTAATGAGCACTCGACAAACGCATTTCGAGAACATACACAATGTCCTTGCTACGGACCTAGTGCATCATAATAACTGAGGTCTCTTGCATTTCCCTACAAGTAATGGTATCTCATATGGAGATGTTTAGTGAAGTCGAATGGAAAAAAATCGAATGCAACTACACAAGAACTAGTCTGTAACTGTCATTCGGAATCAGTTTTGCGCAGTGTTAACTGAAACATGGATATCTGACTCATACGGAGTCCGTTTTGGTTCCAAAAGTAGCCAAAATGTTTGTGACGACCAGATGCTTCAAAGGATTCTTTCACAGGGAACTTTTGGAGAACCTTTCTTAAGGATTTCGTTCAGAAACTTGTATGGAAACTTTCTTAACAAGCACCCGACAAACGTATTTCGAGAACATACACAAAGTCCCAGCTATGGACCTAGTGCATCATCATAACTAAGGTCTCTTGCATTTGCCTACAAATAATTGGATCTCATATGGATATGTTTAGTGAAGTAGAATGGAAAAAATCGATTGCAACTACACAAGAACTAGTCTCAGAATCGCTGCTCGAATCAGTTTTGCAGATGTTAATGAAACATGGATATATGACTCATACAGAGTCTGTTTTGGCTCCACAAGAATTCAAAACGTTTGTGACGACCAGATGATTCACAGGATTCTTTCACAGGGAACTTTTGGAGAACTTTTCTTAAGGAGTTCGTTCAGAAACTTGTATTGATACTTTCTTAATGAGCACTCGACAAACGCATTTCAAGAACATACACGAAGTCCCAGCTATGGACCTAGTGCATCATCATGACTGAGGTCTCTTGCATTTCTCTACAAGTAATTGGATCTCATATGGAGATGTTTAGTGAAGTAGAGTGGAAAAAATTGAATGCAACTACACAAAAACTAGTCTGTAACTGTCTTTCGAAATCAGTTTTGCGCAGTGTTAACTTAAACATGGATATCTGACTCATACGGAGTCTGTTTTGGCTCCAAAAATAGCCAAAAAATTTGTGACGACCAGATGCTTCAAAGGATTCTTTCACAGGGAAATTTTGGAGAACCTTTCTTAAGGAGTTCGTTCAGAAACTTGTATGGAAACTTTCTTAATGAGCACTCGACAAATGCATTTCGATAACATACAAAAAGTCCCAGCTATGGACCTAGTGCATCATCATAATTGAGGTCTCTTCCATTTCTCTACAAGTAACTAGATCTAATATGGAGATGTTTGGTGAAGTAGAATGGAAAAAATCGAATGCAACTACACAAAAACTAGTCTGTAACTGTCGTTCGCAATCAGTTTTGCGCAATGTTAACTTAAACATGGATATCTGACTCATACGGAGTCCGTTTTGGCTTCACAAGTAGTCCAAACGTTTGTGACAACCAGATGCTTCAAAAGATTCTTTCACAGGGAACTTTTGGAGAACTTTTCTTAAGGAGTTCGTTCAGAAACTTGTATAGAAACTTTCTTAATGAGCACTTGACAAACACATTTCGAGAACATATACAAAGTCCCAGCTATGGACCTAGTGCATCATCATAACTGAGGTCTCTTGCATTTCCCTACAAGTAATTGGATCTCATATGGAGATGTTTAGTGAAGTAGAGTGGAAAAAATCGAATGCAACTACACAAGAACTAGTCTGTAACTGTCGTTCAAAATCAGTTTTGTGCAGTGTTAACTTAAACATGGATATCTGACTCATACGGAGTCCATTTTGGCTTCACAAGTAGCCAAAACGTTTGTGACGACAAGATGCTTCAAAGTATTCTTTCATAGGGAACTTTTGGGGAACTTTTCTTAAGGAGTTTGTTCAGAAACTTGTATAGAAACTTTCTTAATGAGCACTCGACAAACGCGTTTCGAGAACATACACAATGTTCTAGCTATGTACCTAGTGCATCATCATAACTGAGGTCTCTTCCATTTCTCTACAAGTAACTAAATCTAATATGGAGATGTTTGCTGAAGTAGAATGGAAAAAATCGAATGCAACTACACAAGAACTAGTCTGTAACTATCGTTCGAAATCAGTTTTGCGCAGTGTTAACTTAAACATGGATATCTGACTCATACGGAGTCTATTTTGGCTCCAAAAATAGCCAAAAAATTTGTGACGACCAGATGCTTCAAAGGATTCTTTCACAGGGAAATTTTGGAGAACCTTTCTTAAGGAGTTCGTTCAGAAACTTGTATGGAAACTTTCTTAATGAGCACTCGACAAATGCATTTCGATAACATACAAAAAGTCCCAGCTATGGACCTAGTGCATCATCATAACTGAGGTCTCTTCCATTTCTCTACAAGTAACTAGATCTAATATGGAGATGTTTGGTGAAGTAGAATGGAAAAAATCGAATGCAACTACACAAAAACTAGTCTCAGAATCGCTGCTCAAATCAGTTTTGTGCAATGTTAACTTAAACATGGATATCTGACTCATACGGAGTCCGTTTTGGCTTCACAAGTAGTCCAAACGTTTGTGACAACCAGATGCTTCAAAAGATTCTTTCACAGGGAACTTTTGGAGAACTTTTCTTAAGGAGTTCGTTCAGAAACTTGTATAGAAACTTTCTTAATGAGCACTTGACAAACGCATTTCGAGAACATATACAAAGTCCCATCTATGGACCTAGTGCATCATCATAACTGAGGTCTCTTGCATTTCCCTAAAAGTAATTGGATCTCATATGGAGATGTTTAGTGAAGTAGAGTGGAAAAAATCGAATGCAACTACACAAGAACTAGTCTGTAACTGTCGTTCAAAATCAGTTTTGTGCAGTGTTAACTTAAACATGGATATCTGACTCATACGGAGTCCATTTTGGCTTCACAAGTAGCCAAAACGTTTGTGACGACAAGATGCTTCAAAGTATTCTTTCATAGGGAACTTTTGGGTAATGAGCACTCGACAAACGCGTTTCGAGAACATACACAATGTCCTAGCTATGTACCTAGTGCATCATCATAACTGAGGTCTCTTCCATTTCTCTACAAGTAACTAAATCTAATATGGAGATGTTTGCTGAAGTAGAATGGAAAAAATCGAATGCAACTACACAAGAACTAGTCTCAGAATCGCTGCTCGAATCAGTTTTGCAAAGTTAATCAAACATGGATATCTGACTCATACAGAGTCCGTTTTGGCTCCACAAGTAGTCAAAATGTTTTTGACAACCATATGCTTCAAAGGATTGTTCCACAAGGAACTTTTGGAGAACTTTTCTTAAGGAGTTCGTTCAGAAACTTGTATAGAGACTTTCTTGATGAGCACTCGACAAACACATTTCGAGAACATACACAAACTCCCAGCTATGTACCTAGTGCATCATCATAACTGAGGTCTCTTGCATTTCCCTACAAGTAATTGAATCTCATATGGAGATGTTTAGTGAAGTAGAAGGGAGAAATCGAATGCAACTACACAAGAACTAGTCTGTAACTGTTGTTCAGAATCAGTTTTGCGCAGTGTTCTGTGAAACATGGATATCAGACTGATACAGAGTCCGTTTTGGCTCCACAAGTAGTCAAAACGTTTGTGATGACCAGATGCTTGAAAGGATTCTTTCACAGGGAACTTTTGGAGAACTTTTCTTAAGGAGTTCGTTCAGAAACTTGTATAGAAACTTTCTTAATGAGCACTCGACAAACGCATTTCAAGAACATACACAAAGTCCCAGCTATGGACCTAGTGCATCATTGTGACGCCCCGGATTCAATCGTACACTAATCTTGCATGCAAACAAGT
Organism: Aegilops longissima; assembly: GCA_021605205.1. NCBI lineage: Eukaryota > Viridiplantae > Streptophyta > Magnoliopsida > Poales > Poaceae > Aegilops > Aegilops longissima. The sequence goes on along the minus strand of CM038680.1, from coordinate 143,938,486 downwards.
ACGATCAAGATCAGGGACTCATGGGAAGATATCACAACACAACTCTAAAACGTAAATAAGTCATACAAGCATCGTAATACAAGCGAGGGGCCTCGAGGGCTCGAATACAAGTGCTCGATCATAGACGAGTCAGCGGAAGCAACAATATCTGAGTACAGACATAAGTTAAACAAGTTTGCCTTAAGAAGGCTAGCCCAAACTAGGATACAGATCGAAAGAGGCGCAGACCTCCTGCCTGGGATCCTCCTAACTACTCCTGGTCGTCATCAGCGGGCTGCACGTAGTAGTAGGCACCTCCGGTGTAGTAGGAGTCATCATCGACGGTGGCGTCTGGCTCCTGGGCTCCGACATCTGGTTGCGACAACCAGGTAGAAAGGAAAGGGGGAAAAGATGGAGAAAAGCAATCGTGAGTACTCATCCAAAGTACTCGCAAGCAAGGAGCTACACTACATATGCATGGGTATATGTGTAAAGGGCCATATCGGTGGACTGAACTGCAGAATGCCAGAATAAGAGGGGGATAGCTAATCCTGTCGAAGACTACGCTTCTGGCCACCTCCATCTTGCAACATGTAGGAGAGAATAGATGGTAAGTTCACCAAGTAGCATCACATAGCATAAACCTACCCGGCGATCCCCTCCTCGTTGCCCTGTTAGAGAGTGATCACCGGGTTGTATCTGGTACTTGAAAGGGTGTGTTTTATTAACAATCCGGTTCTAGTTGTCATAAGGTCAAGGTACAACTGCGGGTCGCCTGTTACCGTGGACACGGCTATTCGAATAGATCAACTTCCCTACAGGGGTGCACCACATTACCCGACACGCTCGATCCCTCTGGCCGGGCACACTTTCCTGGGTCATGTCCGGCCTTGGGAGATCAACATGTCGCAGCCCCACCTAGGCTCAATAGAGAGGTCAGCACGCCGGTCTAAATCCTATGCACGCAGGGGTCTGGGTCCATCGCCCATTGTAACATTCCAAAATTTAAAAGTTTGGAATGTTATAATAAATAGATAGATTTGATTGTTTGTTTGATTGTTGTGTGATTGATTGACTGAAAATGAGTGAATTCAAAACACTTTTTGAAAGTTAAATGAGAGGGAATAAAAGGACTTTCCCAAACTTTCATTTTAGCTTTTATGCTTTTCGTGAATTCAAATACTCTTCATCACAAAACCCTGGAGAGAATATGACATGACTTCTTCCATTTATTTAAATGACAAGGGGTGTTGAAAATATTTGAATTTCATTTGAGAATATTTTCCAATTCTGAAACTTTATTCAACTCAATGATTTCACGAGCGAAGATAAAATGACTTCTTCAAATTATATGAAATATGAGTTGGGAGTTTCAAAGAATTAAATTCAAAGTTCTTTTGAATTTATTTTCAATTTGGAGTTATTTGAGTTTTATTCAAATTATTTTTCTCCAAAAGTAAAATACATGGAAAATAGGGTAACATGATTCCCTACATCAGATAATTGGAGAGAAATAAATTTGAAATCATTTTGGTATTTTTAAAATGATTTTTATTGGATTTTATTAGAGCAGGAGCACTCTTGGTTTTATTTGAATTTGGGTGTATTTCATTTGAAGCTGGAATAATGTTCATCTTGTAGAAAATCTTTTTCTGAAAATTTTGATATATTATATGCCTATATAATATATTTATTTATTTGGTTTTATTATTTTTTATTCGCCTGGAAAATGATTTAAAAAAACTAGTCCCTCCCCCGACTGGGCCGGCCCAGCTCCCAGGCCAGGCCACGGCCCAGCCCACGTCGCCCGTCGTCACCGTCCCTCGAGCGGGACTCCGCTCGGGAGTCCGCCGCCACCACGGCGTCGCCGCCGCCGGCCTCCTCTACCCCGTCCCCCAAGCAGCTTCCCCCCGGCCCCGTCTTTATAAGCGGAGCCCGGATCCCGCCCTCTCTCTCTCGCCTCGCCTCGCTGCATCTCGCCGCCATCGCAGCATCTTGCCGCCCGCCGCCGCCGCGCCATCACGCGCCGCCCCGCTGCCCTCGCCCCTCGCCGCCCTCGCCCCTCGTCGCGAAGCCCCGCCTCGCCGGAGTTCGCAGTCGCCGCCTCGCCCCGCTAGCCGGAGACCGCCGTCGCCAGAGCCGCCCGAACCGCCGCTCAACTCGCCGGTTTTCCCGGTCCGGTAATAAACCACCCCGGTCCGCCGGTTTTTTTTCTTTTGGTTTCGGTTTTCGTTTAAAAACTCGTTTTTTTATTTAGTTAGTTTACATAGTGAGTGTTCATTAGTTTAGGTTCGGGAGCGAACAAATTCATTAGATTAGGTTCTGCAGCGAACGTTCGCTATTTAGTCTTTTTCTTTTATTTAATTTTTTTTTGCCAGGGACCTAGTTGTAGTTGTTTTATTTTACAGATTAGCCCTGGTTTTCAAACGACCATAACTTTTTACTTGTTAGTCCAAATTCAACGAAACCAATGCCCACTTCTTCGTTATGATTCCCTCTATCCAGTAATCCAACTCAAACATGTTTTTGAAATTTTAAAATTTTGAATTAGACCAGATTTGAATTCAAACTTTGTTTGATCATAACTTGAGTTTCGTAACTCCGATTTAATTGAATCTTTTTGCAAATCGAAGCTCTTGACATAAAATTTCTGATAAGGCCAAATTCACATAATTTTGGTACTGTTAGAAATTGTTTTATGTTGCAAGAGTTATTTTCTTGGTTTTGATGTTTTCCGAATCGTTTTCTTCGTTCGGTCCGATGTTTTGAGAGATTGCTTATGTGTGGCTACTATTGCTTTATTTCGATAGATTGACTGGAGTGTGACGAGTAGAACTATCAAGAGTTTGAGTGCGAATCATCTTCATCAACATTGCAGGAAAGTAACACTTTGATCATACCTTTTCTGCTACCCAGTTTTTATTCATTAGATCTATTCTCAAACATTGCATGATTAGGATCTAATTAAATTGTGGGATGGGAAGTAGATTGAGGTAGTACCTATTACCTGTTTTATTATCAAACCCTTGGGAGTTACTTCTACGTTTGCTTATTATGCTATGCTATGCTAGTAGACGTTGATTGGGTGAGTGTATCCATGACAGATGTGAGATTGTTATTTAATGGTTTATTTAAGGTGGCAACTTAAACACACATATGGGTGGATTGAGGCACCTGGTTTCCATCAGGACTTTCCTGTATTTCTTCGGACCGCCACCCAGGCTCAAAGGGATCATGAGATTATTCAAACTAGAAACTTACATGTGCAGCCACAAGCCATTATGGGCTCTGGCATAGTTGATTAAGTTGTGCGAACTCTTACGGGTAGACTAGCAGATATAGGGGAAAGTAGGTGTGCCGGTCTACCCTATGTAAGGTGCTAGCGCTTCCGAAAGACTATGTCTCGGTCATCCGTTTCTCAAACATCATGTAGTGCGAGAAATCCAACGGAGGCGATCGAGTCTTGTGGGGAAAAGTGCGCAAACCTCTGCAGAGTGTATAAACTAATCATGATTAGCCGTGTCCCCGGTTATGGACATCTTGAGTATCTAGTTCTTGGATTATCATGTTGATCTCATCACGTTACTTAATATAATTTGTTTGGTTTAATGAGTACTTTTAATTGGGATTGAGGATGCTGTCAACCATTCTCAATGTTTAACAACAACCATGATAGTTAAATAAATTTATTCCTTTGTAGTAGGGAAAAATTGGCTTTTCGCAAAAGCTATAACCATAGAGCTTTCCACCAGCCATATATGCATATAGTATAGGCTTATTCTTTCATTACTCTCTATGTGTTACATTGCCAGCATATTCCATGTGCTGACCCGTTTTCGGGTTGCAACGTTTCATGTTGCAGACTTTTCAGACGACGAGTAAGTGATACGTTAGGGTTACGATTTCTACACTCAACTTTGCCGTTGGTGTTGATGGGAATCCACAACCTAGTTACTTCCGCTATTTGGATTGAGGTAATAGTATTTACGTTACTTTATACATGTGATTTACCTCTGTTATAAATCCTCGAGTCTTGTGTGTCAAACATACCGATCCAGGATGACACTTAAGCACGAGACTTGATCCATTCGGGTCGGGTCGCTACAAGATGGTATCAGAGCACATGTTGACTGTAGGACGTGACCCTAGAAACTGACAAGCCCATAGGAAAGATTTTTTCTCTACAACTTCTTTTTCAAAAAGATCTTTATCTCTCTTCTCTTCTGAGCTTATTCAAATATCCCCTTTTAGTGAGACCATATCCCTTTTCCCTTTTGACCACTTGAAGATTCGACCGATGAGACCACTCCAAGGAGACAAGATATCAGACAACTAAGACCATTTGGAATGAAGAGGATTTTACCGTGTAAATGGAAACTACAACTGTTGAAGACTCCGAAGACTAGGAGAAATTGAAGGCTTGAAAAATTTCCGGATTTGTATGACCTAGGAAGGTTACGCTTATGGAACTTGGCAGACAATGGAAGTTGTCAATACCCGAGATCAAGGTGTATCGGAGAAAGACCGGAACATGGAGAGTTAGAAGCTCAAAGTTTTGTCAAGGAAAACCCTAAGACAGGAGATATCAATTATGGAATGATAGCTCATGGTAATGACAAGAGCAGAAAGACGGCTATCCATGATGTTATCACCTGCATATGCTATTGCCACTGTGCTGAGTTAAGCATGCATATGCATGGAAGGATTGGATGGTAGAAGGCTGATGGAGCACCTATCAGCAAGGTGAAATTTTAACCCTAGCCGGTGTATCACCAGGATCTGGAGTGTTACATCAAGAAGTTTAAGATGGACCTACAAGAAGCAGTATTTGATAAGGAAGCAGTTCGTGAAGAACTCGGGACCCATAAACTGAAAGTAGCCAAACTGGAGGAGCAGGACCACGAGAAACCAGATATTCGTCAGGAACTAGACCATGGTTCATGCCAAGGATGTTGAAACCTAGACGTCTGAAATGCAACCCCGGAATATTGAAGGACGCCATGATAGACTTTACGACAACAGACATGATCTAGCAAAAGAACTTGAGAAGGACAAGTATGATCAGAAGGAGTCATCGGAGACATGACCAAGACCTGAAAATTTGATGACATTGAGATCTATAGACCATTAGAATACCAAACCCCGTTGTACCTACGTTAGATGCGACGTTTGTGAGCTGTCATTTGTTTGTTGTTTTTCCGACAGCCACAATAAAATCTGTCTTTTCAAAACTATTGTTTGCATTGTGTGTGCCTCTCTATCTCTCTTATCTCACCCCAAAACCCCTGGACCCAATAGAGGATGAATGGAGATGAGCTTGTATTGTCTGGATCGATGAGTCATTTGGAGATGGACCTATGGATTCAGAACATGGAGGATCACATGGAGAATAACACTATAGTCGGAAAGGATATGACCCAGCATGCTCTTGAATGCTTTGAAAGAGGTGCCACTACCTGGTAGAGGATGTACCAAACCATCAATGGATTGCAAGGAGTAACCATTTGGGAAGAATTTAAGTTGAATCTGCTAAAGTCTCGGCTTGTGCCCCAGAAGTTGAAGCCTTATGGAAAGGATATGAAGAAACCTTGTGCATACAAGCTTTGTGGAGAAATAGGATACAACCATAAAGAAAACAAGGACAAATACCCTCATAATCGGAGGATTATCAAAGGAGTTAGCCGAGGATTTTCAGGGAACTTCGATTGGAGATTGTTCCCAAAGGTTTTGTTGCAGCAATGGAAGTTCAGTCTACATTGTTGGGAACGATCCGTGAAGCTTAGAAGGATGACAAAGAGATTGCTGAGGTAAAAGAGAGGATGAGTAAAGGAAAGGCCAAAGGTTTTCGTAAGGATGAGCATGACACCTTAGGGTTTGAGGATAGTGTACATGTACCCAATAATGCAGAGATCAGGAAGTAAATATTTTAGGAGGCTCATGACTCACCATACTCGATTCGTCCTGGAAACACCAAGATGTATTTGGATTCGAAGGAGCGTTCTTGTGGACTGGTATGAAGAAGGATATTGCGGAATATGTAGTTGTAAGTGATGTATGCCAGAGAAAGTAAAAGCAGAGCATCAGAAGCCAACAGGATTACTACAGCCTATGCCGATACCCGAATGGAAGAGGGATAAGCTTGGCATGGATTTCATTACCGGATTTCCCAGAACCCGATCGGGATATGATTCTATCTGGGTAGTAGTTGATTTGCTTGACCAAAGTGGCTCACTTTGTCCTAGTGAAAACCACCTATACAAGTGCGAAGTTGGCCAAGATATATTTCACAAGGATTGTATGTCTGCATGGAGTTCCGAGGACCATCGTAGAGGAACACAGTTTACCTCAAAGTTTTGGAATCAACTGTACCAGACTTTGGGTACTAGGCTAGAGTTCAGTACAGCCTTTCATCCGCAGATAGATGGATAAATCGAGAGAGTCAATCAGATTCTGGAGGACATGTTGAGAGCGTGTGTGCTAAATTATGGATCTAGTAGGGATGATAATCGAGATAGACTGAAGGTAGCTCAGTCCAGGCAGAAGAGTTATGCAGACTCAAAAACGGAAGGAGGTAGTCTATGAAATTGGAGATGGAGCATGTCTTCGTGTGTCCCCTCTGCGAGGAGTTAAACGATTTGAGTTAAGGGAAAGTTAGCCCCGAGATTGTAGGACCATACCGAGTTTTGGAGCGTATGGGAGAAGTGGCCGACAAGTTGGAGTCACCCGAAGGACTGTCAGGAGTTTATGATGTGTTTCACGTTTCCCAAATTGAAGAAGTGCCATGCAGAGATGGCCAATATTCTCCTATAAGGACGCTTGACCCTGGAAAGGATAATGATGTTCCACGAAGTGGAGTATGGACTTCATAAGTATAAGTTTTTATCTCGATAGGTGGGATATCCCACGAGGATGAAGATATGAATTACTATTGGATATAAAGGAGGTATGATGTTGGAAATATGGATCAAGGTAAATTCCATGATGAGTCTGAGTAATCATGTCCTAGTTTGGTGCCAATATAAGGAAGGAAGACAGTACAATTGGATGGATTTAAGAATACTAGGAAGTTGGAAGTTGGAATAATGATCAGTTGCCCCGATGATGAGTTCAAGGTTTGCAAGTGATGAGATGGGCCATAACCCACAGGCTCCAGGACCTGCCAAGAAGCAGACACACTCTTGCTGAAGGAGAAACCCTGGAAGAAGTTACAATTTTATCAACCGACGATCTTATAGGAGTTTACGCAAAACCTGAGAGTGATAAGGAACGATAGATGTATGTTTGGCTTGCAGAATAAATGGATTTATCTGAACTTGGTTCGTCACAAGAGAAATTCTGCAATGCTTGTGAGGATGACCGAGTGTTAGAATGCGAGATTCGCTAAACCATGTAGAAGGTAATGATTTGGGTGCGGGATGGATTGATCACCATACCGACTTACTCTTATTATTCGCGTTGCTATATGGGATGGTAAATCTGAGTGACTTACCTATAGTAGAGAGACGACGATCAAAACCTTGTTTGAATCTTAGAATGGTATAAGTATTTGTCGGGGAAGCTGATCCACGAACACCTATGGGACCGGCGGACCGAGCCCCTTTCGGTTCGGCGGGGGCCGGAGATTGCACGAAGAGCAGATCGAGGCGAAGCACATGAGCAGTTTACCCAGCTTCGGAGCTCTCCGGAGAGATAACACTCCTACTGCTGCATGTCTGAGTGTATTGAGTTCTTGCTCGAGAGCGCTGAATGCTACAGTACGCACTAGCTGCTAACGAGACCGAGCGTGAGTGCTTTTCTGGTTCTGAACCCCCGTCTACGTTGTGCATGGGCCTCCCTTTATATGCTCAAGGGGTCTCCGACAGGTGGCAACGTAGACAAGGGTAAAAATGGAAAAGGAGTTGTGGTTGGCACAACTACTTGTACAGTGTATCATACCTAACCCTGACGGCAGGGGACAAAGGCATTAAATGCCCGTCTATGTTGCCCAAATAGTGCTAAAAGGGACCGTCAGGGACGCCACCGCTTGCCACGATGGCAATCTTGTCAGCATCACTTGCCACCGCAAGACCGCCGCAAGACCTCTCTTGCCACGCGCTACCGAAAGGTCCTGAGGCGACACGTTGGTGGATGTCTTTGGACGGTACAGTCTGAGTGGTAGTTTGCGCGACAAGCGCCTTGCCGCGGTCATTTTCTTGTCGCGTCCGGAAGCTTGTTGTTCACCGGGCCTCGCCGGGACGCATGACGCGTCGCGGCAAGTTCCTTGAGATGCCTTGGTTAGCCTTCCCGGCAAGCTCCTCTTGCCGGGGCCTTGTCTCCTTGGCTTGAATACTGCCTTCCCGGCAAGCTCCTCTTGCTGAGGCCTTGTCTCCTTGGCTTGAATACTTTGTTCTTGAATGGCTCCAAAGGAACCACGGAGGACCTTGGCGATCACCCGGCAAGCCTTGCCGCGGGGCGCTGCAACTGCCCGTGCACAAGTTCGGGATACTAGGGTACCCCTACTCTAGTACACCGACAGGAGCCCCCGGGCCTGGGCCACACATGGTGCCGAACGCTGTTGGGCCAGGCCCAAAACAGGGCACGGGCACATGCGGCCTGGGTTACGCCGTATGTCACTCCGCATCCACCGCGCCCTCCCTGAACGGCACGCGTCGAATGCGGCATCGTGGGAGAGATCGTGGGTGGTTCATTTATTCGGAAAGGCGGAACGTCCGCCCCCTCCCTCTTTATAAGCAGAGGAAACAGGGGCAGTTCGCCCATCTCGCAGGTTGCTATTTCAATCTCGAAAACCTCCGCCGCTCCCCCCTTCTTCCCAAAGCTGAAAGGAGAGCAGCGCTCCGCCCCCCATCGCCACCAGCATCACCAACGCCGTCGATCTCCCCCACCACCTCCGCCATGTCTCCGAAAGCCGACAAGGGGAAGGTCGTGAAGTCGGCCAAGGCGCAGCGGCTCATGGCCTTCTGCGAAGGAGCGGCAATCTCCCCCCCAGCTCGCCGCGACGGAGCTGAGGGAGTACTACTACCTCTTCTGGTCGACGGAGACACGAGCGCATCCGCGTACGAAGGTACTCCCAGCTGCCGCTTCGGAACTGGCTCCGAATGGGTATCCCTTCTTCGCGCTGTTCTTCTACTACGGGCTCTGCCCGCCTTTCTCTAATTTTTCGAGATATCATGAACACCTCTGGTTCCGCCTCCTTGACTTCACCCCCAATGCTGTTACGACCATGGCAGTTTTCGCACATCCTCGCGAAAACTTTGTCGAAATCCATCCAAATGTAGCTCTTTTCCGCCACTTCTTTATGCCCCGAGTTGAGAGAGGGAGCCTCTTTCCGCGGAATCGCTTGGATCTCGAGAACCGCAAGAAGGAAGCTTATCTGGAGGAGAGCTCCGCAGCAAGTGGGATGAATGGAGAGCGGATCGGTGCTGGATTGTCGAGGAGAACCGCAGCCGTTTACCGCCAGCGCCAAACCCGATGGTCTTGCGCAGCGATTGGAGCAGCGTGGCCCCGGAAGACGCTAGGCTGAAGATTGCCGTCACCCAGAACCTACGCCTTAGGCTTGCCGGACTCATTGTAGGTGCCGTTGGCGCAGATTTTCTTCGTCGCCGCATCGCCCCCCTGCAGGACAGGAGGAGACCCGCCTGGGAGTTCCAGAATGCGGCGGATATCATGAGGCTGCGCCCGGGCCTCAACTTCAACTTCACTGTCCTGGAACTGGACGCGATGCTCCTGGAACTGTTCAAGCACGATCCTAAACATCCGGGCGTTCAGGTTGCCAAGGAGTGTCGTTCCGTTGTGCAACAACTCCTCGCTCGACCGCATCCGTGCAATGATGCCGCTGTGCGACTCGCATGGAATTGTCCCAACTTGGCAAGAGCCTGTAGATGATGTCGTGCAGGAGTTCTTTGACGGCCTAGTAGAAGTGCCGGTCCGCCCTAATGAACAGAAGAGCCTCACCCGCGACACCATCGATGATGAGATGCAGCGACGCCACCAGCCGGAAGAGGCGGCAGCAGCGCTACATCATGGGCGAGTTCGGATTCACCGTGGAGGAGGCAGAGGCAGCAGAGGCGGCAAGCCTTGTCGAGCAAGAGGGGCTTGCCGACGAGGAAGAGCTTGTCGGGCCCGAAGCTGAGTCAAGCGAGCCTGCCGAGGGTGCGAGCGACTCGTTGAAGATCGGCTCCTCCTCCTCCCCACTTTCAGACAGCTTGCCGCAAGCGGAGCCCCAGCTCCAAGAAGGCGTCTCCGCAAGGCCGGGGACGTAGCAGGGCGGCATATGGGTCAACAGCCACCGCGCCGCGCGACGCGCTCCACCGTGGCTAGCACTGTTGCCGCGGGAGCACCTCACGCCGCTGCGGCAACTGGAGCGGGCCCCTCCCGGACCACCGCTTCTACCCCCGCCAAGCGGCCAAGGGAACCTACTCCTCCGCCTCGTCGCGCCGAAGGTGGGCCGGACTTCGACCTCTCCGCGCTCAGCTCCGACGAGGAAGAAGAAGAGTAAGATTCTTTGCTGTACTTGTAGTTCTTCAATTTTGTTGCTTTGTCTTGTATCTGATTTGCTTCACTCTGAACCCATTCCTTTTCAGGACCCTGGCCCAAAGAGCGGCGAAGAGAACCAAGGTCCTGGTGATTGTCATCGAGGACGAACCCACCACGACAGCAGGGGGCGTGTCCGAGACCACCTTGCTGGACCCGACAACCATTCCTCAAAGCAGCCCCCAGCGCAGCCCCCATCGTAAGTATATGGTTTACTTCCTGCTGTCTGGCGCGCATGGGTGCTCTTTCTTTGCTGATATCTGACTGTTGGTTTGTGTAGGAGCAGAGCAGCCTCACCAGGAGTGCCCTAAGCCGCTCCCAAATGCCATCTGCTTGACTACACCGCCAAGGAGGATTCCCCGGCAAGGGAGCATTCTCCGGCAAGGGAGAATTCTCCGGCAAGGGACAGTTCTTCGGCAAGGGATAGCACCAGCGACCCTCCGGTGGTTGAGACCACGACTGTAGATCCTAGTACAGGTAATCCTCTTGCTTGAAAACTTTCCCTTGTGTTCTTCTTCTTCTGATTTTATTTTTGAATATTTGCTTGACCTTTCTTCCTTTTTCGGTCGTCAGGTCCATCTGCCACGGAGCCGATGGAAACAGAGGTCGCCGGCAAGGAGAACGCGCGCGGCAATACCGACGATGCCGCCGTCATCGAAGAAGAGGTCGGCGCTGATGATCCCGCCGGCGGAGAGGCCGCCAAGGCTGCCGCCGCAGAAGCTGGCGAGGGGTCCGGCGATCGCACTGACGGACCCGAGGCCGCAGGAGCGACAGGCGCTACGCCGACCGCCGATCCCTCTGCCGCTGCTGCAGCGTCAGGCTCCGAAGAGCCCCAGCCCGGCGCCTATTTGAAGGCCAGCGATGGCGTCTTCATCAAGCTCCCCTGGGCGTCGAGCTCCAGGGCGCCGGTCGAAGGATAAACTTTTGATGAAGAGTTGCTCGCCTCCACTGGGCTGACGCTGGTCGACGCGCCGAGCAGCAGCAGCGGCGAACCTGAGGAGGAGCAGCTGCTGCGGAAGCTGCTGTCGCTCTACCGCGCCCGGCAGGCCAAGCTGGAATCCCGAGAAGCGCTTGTCGCGAAGGCGGGAGTGGACATCGAGAAGCGCGGAGGAGCTCCGGGGCCTCCACCAGGAAGCTCTCCGGTCCCTGGCAAAGGAGCGGGAGCAACTCGCCGAGGAGCGTAAAGCCTTCATCCTCGAGAAGCTGTCTGCGCAGGAAGGCGAGTTGGTGCAGCGGAAGGTTATCCTTGACAGCCACGAGGAGGAGCTTGCCGCGCGCGAGCAAACATTCGGCGGGGCTCTCAAAGAAGCAAAGGATGCTGCCGCAGCTGCTGAGGCCGCCAAGAAGGAGCTGGAGATGAAGGTGACGCAGCTGGAGGCCGCCCTCAAGGTGAGCGGCAAGGAGCTTGCTGCGCTCAAGCGTGAGCACGAGAAGGACGCCTACACTCTTGGCGAGCTGCAGGGTCGTCTCGCTGAGAGGAGCAAGGAGCTTAGCGCCCCCAAGGACTCCAACGCAGATCTTGAGTTGAAGCTGACTACTTTGACTCAGACGCTGGACGGCGCTAGGGAGCAGGAGGTGGCCTTGAAGGAGAAGATCAAGGCCGACGAGGCGCTGCTAGCGAGTGCTGCCGCCGCCCAGAACACTTTTAGGGAGAATGTGGAGCACTGGACCGAGGGTCTCGTGGATGTTGCCGAAGTCATCGACGCGGAGCTGGCGCAGCTGGGGATGGAGGATCTTGGGTATTCATCCGATGAGCACCTCCAACCCAGCGCCAAGCTCAGCTTGTTCTTCAAAGGCGTGGCGACGGCCCTCCAGCGACACCGGGAGAAGATCCCAAAGCAACTGGCCGACGAGTCACGCCAGATCTGTGCGGGACCTCTTCAAAAGGTGCTGGTGAAGGTGGCCTTCCGCAACCCGGGCCTCAATCTCACCAACGTCCTCAAGACCTTGCCGCCGGATGATGATCTGGAAGCGCTCAAGACCCTTGTCGCACCCATTGTGGACAAGGTGAGCGGGATTAAGAGGTTTGAGGGCGATCGCGTAGATTAGGCCGCCCGTTTTCTCTTTTTCTTGTCGCTGCTGGTCATGTTATGAGAACAATCTGTTAGAGCTGCGACAAGCTATTTTGAAATATAACTCTATTTCGGGTAGCGATTGCTATGTTATTTCCTTTACTTGATTCCTTCCTTTGTATGTTTTTGCCCTACGCTTTTGGGGAACTTGTCGGTATGAGCACCTTTGCCATGAAGCTGAGTCTTGAGACGTCGGCAACTTCTTTGGCGGTGCCGTTACTGACAAGAAACTTTGTCGCAACTAGCCGCAGCTCACTTAAGTTGTTGAGTGGACTCGAAACAAAGTAAGGGCGCAACTAGCTATGAGTTGGTTCCTCCGCGGACAGGTTTTCCATACAAAGCACGGTCGTTCGAGGAAGATAACTTAAAAATTTTAAAACTGATTGCTCAAACTTTAGCAACTTAGCTTTTCTATCGTTTGCTTCCCGGTAAGGCTAAACTTCCTTGAGCGACGCTTGGTCCACACCATTATCTTCTCCTTTCCCCCAGACAAACTTGTGGGCGAGGGAACCTTCCTTTCTTTGAGAAAGAGAAAGAAGAGAAAATAAAGATATGGGGCCTTACGGCTCGTTATTGCTTACAGGGGGTAGGCGCTGCACAAAGTGTCAGATAACACATGCAAGAAAAAGTAGAAAGCATGATATTGACAAGATGTGCAGAGCACATGAGCTTTACTTATGCACGGTGTCTGCGCCCGGCTTCGTACAAAGGATTACATGCAACATCGGCAAGACTTGTACAAAACGTGGTTGCCGGAACAGGTTCCGGCAACCGCGCCCTACGGGTAAAACTTACGAAGATGTTCAATGTTCCAGGAGTTGCTCACCGGAATGCCATCTTCGGTCTCAAGGCGGACAGCGCCAGGCCTAGTGACTCGTTTCACCCGGTAAGGGCCTTCCCACTTCGGCGTCAACTTGTTGGAATTCTTGGCGGACTGAACACGCCGAAGAACAAGGTCGCCTTCCTCGAAACTTCTGGCATTAACTTTGCGGCTATGGTAGCAGCGCAAAGCTTGCTGGTATCGAGCAGCTCGTACAGCGGCCCGAAGACGGTCCTCCTCAAGGAGCAGCGTGTCATCTTGTCGCAGCTGCTCTTGCTCAAGCTCATCATAAGCGAGCACTCGAGGTGACTCGTATACGAGTTCCGTGGGGAGAACTGCCTCTGCTCCATAGACTAGAGCGAAAGGTGTCTGGCTAGTGGCTCGATTTGGCGTCGTCCTGATCGACCAAAGAACCACTAGCAGCTCCTCGATCCAGTTCTTTCCGCACTTGTGCAGCCTGTCGAAAGTTCTGGTCTTGAGCCCTCGCAGCACTTCAGCATTCGCCCTCTCCGCTTGACCGTTACTTCTCGGATGAGCAACAGAAGCGAAGCAGACCTTGGCGCCAAGATCTTGGATGTATTGCATGAAGGTGCGGATCGTGAATTGCGTGTCGTTGTCGGTGATGATCCTGTTAGGGATCCCGAAGCGACAAACAATCGACCTGAAGAACTTGACTGCTGACTGTTCTGTCACCTTCCTCACTGCTTCCACTTCCGGCCACTTTGTGAACTTGTCGATTGCAACGTACAAGTACTCAAAGCCCCCGACAACCCGGGGAAAAGGGCCGAGGATGTCGAGCCCCGAGAGCGAAAATGGCGAGGATAAAGGGATCGTCTGGAGAGCTTGAGCTGGCTGGTGTATCTGCTTGGAATGGGCCTTGCACGCTTCACACTTGGTTACTTGTGCGGTTGCATCTGGAGGGCTGTCGGCCAAATGAAACCTTGCCGCAGCTTTGCGGCAAGTGCTCTTGCGCCAATGTGGTGACCACATATGCCTCCATGTATCTCTGCCAACAGTTTTTGTCCGTCTTCCGGTGAATACACTTCAATTTCACACCGTTGAGTCTTCTTACATGCAGTGTGTTGTCGACAAACTGGTACATACTTGATTGTCGGGCTACTCTTTACGCTTCTTCTTGCTCTTGGGAAGTTCTCTGTCTGAAGGAAATAGACAATTTGTTGTGCCCATGCTGGAGCTTGCGGCTCGACAACAAGGACTAAAGGCACATCTGCTGCTGCGGGAACATCCGCTTCTATGGCGAGAACCTGTGGCTCAGCCGGAGCTTGACGTTACCCGGCAAGCTTGCCGGAACAAAACTTGTCGGGAGCGTCTGCTTCAACGGAACAAACCCTAGGGCTTGCCGGAGTAGACTGCTCCTCATCACCCTTGGTGTTGATCTTGAGGACCTTCTTGGCGGCGGCTTCGGGGAGCTCTGCCGGAAAATAGTCGCCAGAAATCAATTTCCTCTTCTTGCTCTGTCCAGTTGATGGTGTTACGGACGGTTGAGTCAAGTTTGAGCACAAAGATCCCTGGTTCCACAGGTAACTTAAGTGCGGCGCACTTTGACAGGCCATCAGCAATGTCATTCTGAGCCCTTGGAACATATTCCATCTGTAGGCCGTCAAAGTGCTCTTCTAGCTTTCTCACTTCATCAACGTAAGCTTCCATCAATGGACTTTTATAATTCTTGTTCACTTGGCGGACGATGAGCTGTGAGCCACCCCTGACAATGAGCTTCTTGATCCCAAGGTCTCCTGCGATCCTGAGACTGGCAAGCAAACCTTCATACTTTGCGGTATTGTCCGTTGCTTGCTCCTTGGGAAAGTGCATCTGGACTACGTACTTGAGGTGCTCTCCGGTGGGTGCAACAAGTAACACGCCCGCACTGGCGCCTTGCAGCGAGAAGGCACCATCAAAGTACATCAGCCACTCTTTGCTTGCTTCCTTGACGGGGATGCTCGTTTCTGGAATTTCTTCATCTTGTGTTGGCGTCCATTCTGCTATGAACTCTGCCAATGCTCTGCTTTGGATAGTTGAAGTGCTCTCAAACTTGAGGCCAAAGCTTGATAGTTCAGTGCCCACTCGACAATCCTGCATGTTGCTTCGGATTTTGCGATATCCTCTTATTGGAAAACGAGTGACGACTGTGATCTCATGTGCTTGGAAGTAATGGCGCAGCTTTCTCGAGGCCATGAGAAGGCCGAAAAGCAATTTCTACACACCAGAGTACCTTGACCTAGCCCCCTGCAGAAGGGAACTGAAAAAGTAAACTGGGCGCTGCACCATCCTTTTCCGCATCTTCTCATGCTCCCGCGCAGATCCATCTTTGTCGGGACCAGTGTTTGCCGGTGAAGTCCCTTGCTTGCCGCTGGATGCATCTGCCATGGTTGCTGGCTCATCATCCGCCTCCCTCTCCGCTACTAACGCAGCACTAACCACTTGATTGGTTGCCGCTATATATAGCAGCAACTTCTCTTGCGGCTTAGGTGCGACAAGTGTTGGAGTGGAGGACAGGTATCTCTTTAAGTCCTGCAGTGCAGCCTCCGCTTCCGGAGTCCATTTCATTGGACCTGCCCTTTTCAATATTTTGAAAAATGGCAGGGCGCGCTCAGCAGACCTAGAGATAAACCTGCTGAGAGCAGCTATGCAACCGGCAAGTCTTCGCACATCCTTGACGTGCTTTGGTGCTTCAATCTGCTCAATGGCCTTGATTTTGTCGGGATTTTCTTCAATTCCCCTCTGAGACACAAAGAACCCGAGAAGCTTGCCGGAGGGGACTCCAAACACACACTTCTTGGGGTTGAGCTTGAGGTTGATCTTGCGCAGATTTGCAAAGGTTTCGTCTAAATCTTGGATCAGAGTCGCCTTGTCCTTGCTCTTGACCACTATGTCATCCATGTAGGCTTCCACATTTCTGTGTATTTGCGGCTCAAAAGCGTCATGGACTACCCTTGCAAATGTTGAACCAGCATTCTTTAAACCGAAAGGCATCCGTACGAAACAGTATGTGCCACACGGGGTGATGAATGCGGTCTTCTCCTCATCCTCTTCCGCCATGAAGATCTGATGGTATCCTGAGTATGCATCAAGAAATGAAAGCAAGTCTCATCCGGCCGTGGAAATGGGTCTTTGGGACAAGCTTTATTGATATCGGTAAAGTCTATACAAAGTCTCCATTTCCCGTTTGCCTTGCGCACGACTACAGGGTTGGCCAACCACGTAGGATAGAGCACTCCTCTGACAAGGCCTGCTGCTTCCAATTTCTTGATTTCTTCTGCGATGAATTCTTGGCGCTCCACTGCTTGCTTCCTAACTTTCTGCCTGACGGTCCGTGCATGAGGACAGACGGCAAGATGGTGCTCGATTACTTTCCTGGGAACACCGGGGATGTCAGACGGTTGCCATGCAAATACGTCGACGTTCGCCCGCAGGAAAGCAACGAGCGCGCCTTCCTATTTAGGGTCGAGAGTGGCACTGATGTTAAAGGTACCACCAGTGCCATCCTCCTTGGCGGACACCTTCTTGGTCTCTGGTGAAGCTGCCATTGTCTTCTTACTCTTGCCGGTGGAGCTTGATGGTGCGTCCTCGACGGTAGCGCAGCACTCCGAAGAGGTGCGCTTGCCGGAGTGGGCATCAGAGCTCTTGCGGACTTGGTCTTCTTCTTCGCCGGGAGCTTCAACGGCAAGTGACTTGCGATCTACTGCAGCTGCTGCTTCCCGGTAGATCTTGTCGGCGCAGATAAGAGCATCCTTCTTGTCGCCAGGGACAGAGATGACACTTATCGGACCTGGCATCTTGAGCATGTTGTATGCATAGTGAGAGGCTGCCATGAATTTGGCGAGTGCTGGACGGCCGAGTATCCCATTGTAAGGCAATGGAAAATCAACAACGTCAAAAGTGACCCTCTCGATCCTGAAGTTCAACTCGCTGCCAAATGTCACCGCAGCGTTATCTTTCCCTTGACTTGCTCCTTCCGGATTGATTCCTTGGAGCGTGCGGTCTCTTGAGCTTCGCCATCGGGGATCTGAGTTTCGGATTACCGCGGAGGAGATCGGGTTCAAGCCGGCCCCGCCGTCAACTAGCATCTTAGTGACCTTGAGGTTGCGGATAGTTGGTGAAACCAACATCGGCAAGCACCCGACCGCAGTTATGCGATCAGGGTAGTCCTCAATATCAAAGATGATAGGCGTGCTAGACCATTTCAAAGGCCTGCGTGACTCGACGGGTGGCTCTACCGCATTGACTTCCCGCACCCACTGCTTGAGCTGGCGGCGTGAAGTATGCAGAGAAGCACCGCCGTCAACGCACATGACCTCTGTGGCTTTCTGGAACTCCTGCTCATCGGTCTCGTCATCATCCAAATCTTCATCGTCGTCGTCATCTTCATCCTTGTCGCGGCCGCGGGGAGGTCTATCTCCTTGCCGCTGCTTGGCCTTGCCGCAGCGTCCTCCTCGGCCGGGGCGTTTCTTGCCAGCTCCTCCAGCACCTTCCTAGGCCTTCTCCTTGTCGCTTCGCTCGTATTCAGCCTTTTGCTGCTCGACAAGTTGCTCGACCTTCTTGCAGCTCTGGAGGTCATGGCCCTTGGTGCGGTGGATCTTGCAGTACTGTTTGTTGGTGCCGTCCTGCTTGTCGGCGACCGCCACAGCCTGGTAGTTGGTGCCTGCGGCAATCTCCTTGCCGGAGCTACCAGCTTTGGCTTTCTTGGCGCCACCTTTGTTGCCGGACTGCTCAACGACTAGCTCATCTTTGCCTTTCTTTTTCCTGTTGTTCCGCCGCCGGTTTTTCTTTGCCAGGGCGGCCTCCTCACTATCAGATCCTGCTGCTTCCGTATTCTCTCCGGGGAGTTTCCTCCCTTCCTCAGCACGTGCAGACTTGTCGGCCAGGGCATATAGCTCACTGACGTCTCTGATCTTGCACATCTCCATCTCCTCCGCATCCTGCAGTTTTGCGTTCGATGGAGCAGCTGATTACCGCGGCAGAGTGGACATCTGGGATGTTGTGCTGTACGTGGCTGAATCTCTGAATGTACTTGCGCAGGGGCTCTCCTTCCTTATGGGCGAGCAGATGAAGGTCACTCTCTTGGCCATGAGGCTTGTGGCCGCCTGTAAAGGCGCCGACAAACCGATGGCATAGATCTGTCCAGGAGGATATGGAGTTGTCCGGTAAGTGAATGAGCCAGGATCTGACATTGGGCTTGAGCACCAGCGGGAAGTAGTTGGCCAGGATTTTGTCGTCCTGCCCCCCGGCATCTCGCACCGCGATTGTGTAGATGCTGAGGAACTCCGACGGATGCGTCTTGCCGTCGTACTTCTCTGGTACATCTGGCTTGAAATTTTTCATGCTGGGCCACTGGACTTGCCGCAGCTCACGAGTGAACGCAGGGCAACCTACCGCGTACGGCAAGTCGCCTGGTTCCCCTGGTGCATGCATGTCGACAGAGGGCCCAGCGCGTTGGTCTGATTGACGCTGCGCTTCTCTTCGGCGCTCGATGCGAGTTGGAGCGTCTTCTTGCTGTCGTTCGTGAAGAACTTGGCGCTGATCGCGACGAGCTCGTGGATCTAATGATGCGGTGGAGTCGCTGTCGAGGTGGATCCGGCGAGTCGGCGATCTTGGCCTTCGGGTGGAGAGTGCATGGTGGTTGCACCCCACGGTTTCGCCGCCATCGGCTCGTGCCTTGCAGTCCCTGCAGCAGCGACTTACTCGGCTGCAGCGCGATGTCGCCGTTAAGCGAAGCCGATGAGACTCGAATGGTGGCCTCCATTCATCGATCTTGTCTGCCGTTGGAGGGTAATCCGGAGCAGTTGAGCTCGCGCCAAAGCTTCGCTGGAGTGGTGGGCGGCGATGGCGAGCGGTGCGAGGCGGGATATGCTCGGACTTCTAACTATGTTAGAAGGAGCAGTATCCCATCTAGGCGACCGTGTCTCGCTCGTGCTAGCATGTTGGCGTGCATGCTGGTCTTGAACACCCCGAGATCCACCAGCTCGATCTTTGTCCAACGAACGTATGGCATTGTGAATACCATGACGCTGTCGGTCCCGCGCCTCCTGAGATGGGCGCGGTGCATGTACGGACGCCGAGGTCTGCGTAGCCTTGTCCTTGGACCTGGCAGCACCGTGGGCTCCCCCGTTGACGCCCGTTCTTCCGCCGGCGTCTACCCCACCACCGACACGCTCCGGTGATGGTGGGATCGACGTGGACGGAACAGCTGCCGCCGAAGCCTTCTTCTTCGGTGGCATGTCGATGAAAAAGATGAAGATCTAGATCGTGTGAACACCGGATCAGGTTCACACAATCTCGACGCCCCCTACCTGGCGCACCAAAGATGTCGGGGAAGCTGATCCACGAACACCTATGGGACCGGCGGACCGAGCCCCTTTCGGTTCGGTGGGGGCGGAGATTGCACGAAGAGCAGATCAAGGCGAAGCACACGAGCAGTTTACCCAGCTTCGGAGCTCTCCGGAGAGATAACACTCCTACTGCTGCTTGTCTCAGTGTATTGAGTTCTTGCTCGAGAGCGCTGAATGCTACAGTACGCACTAGCTGCTAACGAGACCGAGCGTGAGTGCTTTTCTGGTTCCGAACCCCCTTCTACATTGCGCATGGGCCTCCTTTTATATGCTCAAGGGGTCTCCGACAGGTGGCAACGTAGACAAGGGTAAAAATGGAAAAGGAGTTGTGGTTGGCACAACTACTTGTACAGTGTATCATACCTAACCCTGACGGCAGGGGACAAAGGCATTAAATGCCCTTCTACGTCGCCCAAATAGTGCTAAAAGGGACCGTCAGGGACGCCACCGCTTGCCACGATGGCAATCTTGTCGGCGTCGCTTGCCACAGCACAAGACCGCTGGCCGCCTGACCTCTTGCCACGCGCTGGAAAGGTCCTAGGGTGACACGTTGGAGGATGTCTTTGGAGCGCGTACAGAGTGGTAGTTTGCGCGGCAAGCGCCTTTGCCGATCGTTGTCTTGTCGCGTCCGGAAGCTTGTCGTTCATCGGGCCTCGCCGGGCGCGTGTGCGTCGCGGCAAGTTCCTGGAGATGCCTTGGTTAGCCTTCCCGGCAAGCTCCTCTTGCCGGGGCCTTGTCTCCTTGGCTTGAATACTGCCTTCCCGGCAAGCTCCTCTTGCCGGGGCCTTGTCTCCTTGGCTTGAATACTTTGTTCTTGAATGGCTCCAAAGGAACCACGGAGGACCTTGGCGATCACCCGGCAAGCCTTGCCGCGGGGCGCTGCAACTGCCCGTGCACAAGTTCGGGATACTAGGGTACCTCTACTCTAGTACACCGACAGTATTTTCCCTTGTACACGGCAGTTGTTGCCAATTGTAGGATATACGGTGAGGATCAACCCAGACCCATTTCCTGCAGGAGAAACCATAAATTGATGACCACCATGAGATATCGATAGTTGTTTAGTAATGGCGCCAGACCCGTCAGCTAAGAAGACCCAGTCTCGGAATAACCGTACCAAGATGAAAGGACAGAAGAATTGAGGAAAAGGTTATGCCACTGCCGGAAGAGCCCAGAGAAGGAATTATCCTTAAGATCTGAGAAGACCGACACTGTCAAGAATAAGGATGGAGTATCTGAGTTTTGATGGAACCATAACCATGCTTCTAAGGGTGGTAGCACCCGAGACCCGGAGATGATCAATGGATTTTGGGAAGACCCCAAACCTAACCTATTTCTTTCTAGCCTCTCCGAGTCTCGAGGACGAGATTCATTTTAAGGGTGGTAGTTTTGTAACATCCCAAAATTTTAAATTTTGGAATGTTATAATAAATAGATAGATTTGATTGTTTGTTTGATTGATTGTTGTGTGATTGATTGACTGAAAATGAGTGAATTCAAAACACTTTTTGAAAGTTAAATGAGAGGGAATAAAAGGACTTTCCCAAACTTTCATTTTTGCTTTTATGCTTTTCGTGAATTCAAATACTCTTCATCACAAAACCCTGGAGAGAAGATGACATGACTTCTTCCATTTATTTAAATGACAAGGGGTGTTGAAAATATTTGAATTTCATTTGAGAATATTTTCCAATTCTAAAACTTTATGCAACTCAATGATTTTCATGAGCGAAGATAAAATGACTTCTTCAAATTATATGAAATATGAGTTGGGAGTTTCAAAGAATTAAATTCAAAGTTCTTTTGAATTTATTTTCAATTTGGAGTTATTTGAGTTTTATTCAAAATATTTTTCTCCAAAAATAAAATACATGAAAAATAGGGTAACATGATTCCCTACATCAGAAAATTGGAGAGAAATAAATTTGAAATCATTTTGGTATTTTTAAAATGATTTTTATTGGATTTTATTAGAGCAGGAGGACTCTTGGTTTTATTTGAATTTGGGTGTATTTTATTTGAAGCTAGAATAATGTTCATCTTGTAGAAAATCTTTTTCTAAATATTTTGATATATTATATGCCTATATAATATATTTATTTATTTGGTTTTATTATTTTTTATTCGCCTGGAAAAAGATTTAAAAAAACTAGTCCCTCCTCCGACTGGGCCGGCCTAGCTCCCAGGCCAGGCCACAGCCCAGCCCATGTCGCCCGTCGTCACCGTCCCCGAGCGGGACTCCGCTCGGGAGTCCGCCGCCACCACGGCGTCGCCGCCGCCTCCGTGCCGCCGCCGGGCTCCTCTGCTCCCTCCCCCAAGCAGCTTCCCCCTGGCCCCCTCTTTATAAGCCGGAGCCCCGGATCCCGCCACCCTCTCTCTCCTCGCCTCGCCTCGCTGCATCTCGCCGCCACCGCCGCGCGCATCTTGCCGCCGCCGTCGCCCGTGCCACCGCGCCGCTCCCCTCGTCGCGAAGCCCCGCCTCGCCGGAGTTCGTAGTCGCCGCCTCGCCCCGCTCGCCGGAGACCGCCATCGCCGGAGCCGCCCGAACCGCCGCTCAACTCGCCGGTTTTCCTGGTCCGGTAATAAACCACCCCGGTCCGCCGTTTTTTTCTTTTGGTTTCGGTTTTCGTTTAAAAACTCGTTTTTTTATTTAGTTAATTTAAATAGTGAGCGTTCATTAGTTTAGGATCGGGAGCGAAC
The DNA here is from genome assembly GCA_021605205.1 of Aegilops longissima. NCBI lineage: Eukaryota > Viridiplantae > Streptophyta > Magnoliopsida > Poales > Poaceae > Aegilops > Aegilops longissima. The sequence continues at coordinate 143,916,038 of CM038680.1, read as the reverse complement.
AAATTCATTAGATTAGGTTCTGCAGCGAACGTTCACTATTTAGTATTTTTCTTTTATTTTTTCCAGGGACCTAGTTGTAGTTGTTTTATTTTATAGATTAGCCCCTGGTTTTCAAACGACCATAACTTTTTACTTGTTAGTCCAAATTCAACGAAACCAACACCCACTTCTTCGTTATGATTCCCTCTATCCAGTAATCCAACTCAAACATGTTTTTGAAATTTTAAAATATTGAATTAGACCATATTTGAATTCAAACTTCGTTTGATCATAACTTGAGTTTCGTAACTCCGATTTAATTGAATCTTTTTGCAAATCGAAGCTCTTGACCTAAACTTTCTGATAATGCCAAATTCACATAATTTTGGAACTGTTAGAAATTGTTTTATGTTGCAAGAGTTATTTGCTTGGTTTTGATGTTTTTCCAATCGTTTTCTTTGTTCGGTCCGATGTTTTGAGTGATTGCTTATGCGTGGCTACTATTGCTTGATTTCGATAGATTGACCGGAGTGCAACGAGTAGAACTATCAAGAGTTTGAGAGCGAATCATCTTCATCAACATTGCAGGCAAGTAACACTTTGATCATACCTTTTCTGCTACCAAGTTTTTATGCATTAGATCTATCCTCAAACATTGCATGATTAGGATCTAATTAAATTGTGGGATGGGAAGTAGATTGAGGTAGTACCTATTACATGTTTTATTATCAAACCCTTGGGAGTTACTTCTACGTTTGCTTATTATGCTATGATATGCTAGTAGACGTGGATTGGGTGAGTGTATCCATGACAGATGTGAGATTGTTATTTAATGGTTTATTTAAGGTGGCAACTTAAACACACATCTGGGTGGATTAAGGCACTTGGTTTCCATCAGGACTTGCCTGTATTTCTTCGGACCGCCACCCAGGCTCAAAGGGATCATGAGATTATTCAAACTAGAAACTTACGTGTGCAGCCACAAGCCATTATGGGCTCTGGCATAGTTGATTAAGTTGTGCGAACTCTTACGGGTAGACTAGCAGATGTAGGGGAAAGTAGGTGTACTGGTCTACCCTATGTAAGGTGCTAGCGCTTCCGAAAGACTATGTCTCGGTCATCCGTTTCTCAAACATCATGTAGTGCGAGAAATCCAACGGAGGCGATCGAGTCTTGTGGGGAAAAGTGCGCAAACCTCTGCAGAGTGTATAAACTAATCATGATTAGCCGTGTCCCCGGTTATGGACATCTTGAGTATCTAGTTCTTGGATTATCATGTTGATCTCATCATGTTACTTAATATAATTTTTTTGGGTTTAATGAGTACTTTTAATTGGGATTCAGGATGCTGTCAACCATTCTCAATGTTTAACAACCACCATGATAGTTAAATAAATGTATTCCTTTGTAGTAGGGAAAAATTGGCTTTTCGCAAAAACTGTAACCATAGAGCTTTCCACCAGCCATATATGCATATAGTATAGGCTTATTCTTTCATTACTCTCTATGTGTTACATTGCCAGCATATTCCATGTGCTGACCCGTTTTCGGGCTGCAACGTTTCATGTTGGAGACTTTTCAGACGACGAGTAAGTGATACGTTAGGGTTACGATTTCTACACTCAACTTTGTCGTTGGTGTTGATGGGAATCCACAACCTTGTTACTTCTGCTATTTGGATTGAGGTAATAGTATTTACGTTACTTTATACATGTGATTTACCTCTGTTATAAATCCTCGAGTACTGTGTGTGTCAGCATAGCGATCCAGGGATGACACTTAAGCACAGAGACTTGATCCATTCGGGTCGGATCGCTACACCCATTGCACACCTGCACGTTGCGTACGCGGCCGGAAGCAGAGCTAGCCCCCTTAATACAAGCGCGAGCTTATGGTCCAATGCGGTGCACGCCGCTCAGTAGCTGACGTCAAAAAGAGCTTCGGCTGATACCACGATGCCGGTTACCCATATCTTGTCCCACGTGGTGGTTAGTGCGTATAAGATCAACGACCTAACTCAGATCAAATACCAACATCTCGATAAGCGTGTTATTATGATGAAACCGTGGACACCGACCAGGGCCAGGCCCACCTCTCACCTAGGTAGTCTCAACCTGCCCTGCCGCTCCGCCACAAAGATCCACACAGAGGGCCGTTGGTACAAAGGTCCTTTCAGCCCCCAATCCGTGAATCACTCGCGGGTGCTCCACGAGCCGACCCGACTTTAGTCACTACATGTATCATGTGTAAAGTATATAACCGTGATCACCTCCCGAGTGAACACAGCCCGATAGTATAGCACAATAGACAGACAAGAATGTAGGGCCACAGATGGAATACTAGCATCCTATACTAAGCATGTAGGATTGTAGGTAAAGGTAACAATAGTAGTAGTAAGGACAGGCTATGCATCAGGATAGGATTAACGGAAAGCAGTAACATGCTACACTACTCTAATGCAAGCAGTATAGAGAAGAATAGGCGATATCTGGTGATCAAGGTGGGGGGGGGGGGCTTGCCTGATTGCTCTGGCAAGAAGAAGGGGTTGTCAACACCGTAGTCGTACTGGGTAGCAGCGACGTCGGTCTCGGTGTCTAGCGAGAGAAGAGGGGGAAGAAACAATAAATGCAATGCAAACAAATGCATGATGATGCATGACATGACAAATGTGATGCTAGGCGTGCCCAATCGCGGTAGTTGGTGATACCGGTGAAGGGGGGGGGGACATCCGGGAAAGTATTCCCGGTGTTTCGTGTTTTCGGACAGATGAACCGGAGGGCGAAAGTTGTATCCGGATTCGTCTCGTCGTTCTGAGCAACTTTCATGTAGAAAGTTTTTCCATCCGAGTTATGGATTAAAAGATATGATTTCCAAAAGAATTTATTAATTTCTGGGATTTAATTAATTATTTAAATTAATTCGAAATTAGATTTATGACATCAACATGATGTCATGCTGATGTCAGCAGTAAACAAGGGTTGAGTGGTCAACCTGACCAGTGGGTCCCACTAGTTAGTGACACATTTTAATTAAACATATTAATAAACCTAATCAACGTTAATTAGGGGTGGGCCCCACTGTCATTGACTACTTAATTAACTAATTAACTAATCAGGTTAATTAGGTAACTAATGTGTAATTAGTTTAATTAGTTGTTTAATTTAATTAATCAAAATTAATTAAGTTAATTATTTATTTAATTAATTGAGTAATTAATTATTAATTATTTTTATTTTTATTTTAAATCGTTACAGGGTGGCCCCATGTCATAGGCGGGGGCTTAGCGGGCAGGCGAGCAATCGGGGGCGCCCGAGCAGGCGTGAGCCAAGAGGTCTTGGGCACGCGAGGGCATGCCGGCGGCCAGGCTGGAGGCGGGGCTCGGCGATGGCACCATGAGGACGAACCAGCCGGGCGCGGGCGAGCCACAGTGACGAGAAGCCTGGGCGGGCGGTGGGGAGGCGGCGGCGGCGCGTGGGGAGGCCACGCGCAGCGGCGGCGCGGGCGGCGAGCGGGCACGCGGGAGCGGCGGCTAGCGATGGGCGGAGCAGCAGGTTGGGCGAGAAGCGCCCGAGGAGCAACGAGGGCATCGGGCAACGAGCTGCTGCGGCGAGCAGCGCTGTGCGGAGCTGGCTGGCGGAGGAGGTGGACATCGACAACAAGGCGGGGCGATGCAACAAGCAGCGCAGCAAAGCAACGACGCTGGTGCGGGCGCGAGCGGCGCGCGAGAGCGCAACTGGCAAAGCAGCGCAAGCTTCTTGGGTGAGGGCTGGCCACGGCCTGGCGCAGGCACTGCTGTTGGCGGCCTGCGGGCGAAGGGGTGATGGCGCGTGAGCGCATGCACGTACATGCGCACGGGGATAGGGGAGAGGAGGAGAGGGGGGCCTCATGGGGGAGTAGGACAGCGGGGCTCGTGGGGGTTGATGGGAACGACGGCGGTGGGGAGGCAGGCCGGCGGAGGAGCTCCGGCGTGGCGACGTCCAACGGCGAGGCGGTGAGGCGGCGTCGGTCGACGACCTTCTCCTTGATCCCGATCCAATCGGGGGAGAGGGGGAGGAGATATTTTCGTGGGGGAAGTGGGGGTATCGGTGGAGTGGGAGGGGTGCGGTCAGTGGATAAGGAGAGGGGTGGGTGGCCGGCTGGGCCTGGTGGGTTGGCCCAGTTGGGCCACGGCCCAGGGGGGGTTTTCTTCCTCTCTTTTCTTTTTAGTTTTGTTTTCTGTTTTGTGTTTTCCTTTTTTTATTACTCTTTTCTGTTTTAATTCATTTTGAAATATTTAGGCACTTTCTAAAAATATGTTTTCTTTACTATAATTACCCTTGTAATATTCGGCACTCACCGAACATTTTTGTTTCAACTTTTGAAAACTTTTGTTTTTTGACATATTTTGAATTAAAATCTTGAAACGGTTTCGAATCATTGTGAGGTTAGCAACAGTAACCGAGGTGACGTGGCATGATTAGCGTGGGATTACTGTAGCATGATTATCTGGGCGTTACAAATTTCCTCCACTACAAGAAATCTCGTCCCAAGATTTAAGATTGGAAGTAGGGGGGAAGGGATTTGGTTGCGAAATTCTAACGAGCCTTCTCGGACTTGGTTGCTCTTCTCGAAGCGTTCAATCCATTACTTGAGGTCTCCATTTCTCTGCTTCAGTTCATCATGATGAATTCGGCATCCTTTCTTCGAGAATTCCATCGTACTTACGAAAGAATAAAGGGGGTGGGTATTCCGGGGGAGCGAACCTCTGCAAGGGTGACTATCGGGTCTATAACATCAGGGAAGGTGGCGGAAGTAACTCTCGAATTGAAACTTAATAAATTATCGGGAGCAAAGTAAGAAGGCGTAAAATAGAAGTTTCAAGCGCATAGGCAATCGTTCAATGTCTAGTCATAAGGGGAAAGGGTCTCAGGGCAACGTGAATAAGTATTGCGTCTGATACCAGAATAGATCACTAGGAATGTGGCTCGCGAATTGCATAGGAAGCCAAGCGTGAGGATTAACTTTGGAAACAGGGTGTACCGGAGAGTCAGGTTTCGATCGTGGGACCTGTGTGTTATGGGCCCACCATGTGGGTTAAAATTTGGAAGGGTGGTGACATCTTGCACGATCATGTAAGCAAGGAATGTCAGAGGATAGTCTATCGGTTATGTCGGCAACAACATCGGTACCAAGGGCGAGGGATGAAGAGAACCATTTTCCTGCTCGTTGAACGAGGCGGACCAATAGGTATAGTTCTCATCCATCGGCGGTTACCGGAATGCTATCAACAATAGTAACAGGGTCTTACTGACAGAGTTATACACCGAGGTGTTTGCACAAGTAGGGAATTATTACTGCTTTTATCATATAGATCACAGTAAGGGTTTACACAAACCAATGGAAAGGGAAAAGTGTCTATCAGATTTAATCAGAACAATGGAAAGAAAAATGTGTTTAAACACATATTTCGGGGCTATTTCATTCCCAAGGACAAGCAGAGCATGATATCCATGATAGGATATAACATAGAAAACCATTTAGGTAAGGGGGGGGAGGGCGTTCATGACATTACCCAAGCAACGGTGTTTGGATAACTAGGCAAGAAACATTTAACTTTGGGCTTCAAATGTTTTTGTTGAAAATCGAAGTACCACAGACATGCTTCGAGATAGCACTGACATGGTCTTCAAGCAAAGTTCAGACCTTGGAAACACAAAGGATCCATCAGGATAACTTATTAAACAAGGCATTCAAATTCTTCATGGAAAAATAGTTCTCCTTGCTAAAAAGGAAATTATAACTATAGGTCCTCCGGTCAGGTGTGCTAGGCATGACATCACCTTACTGAGTCATATAAAGACCAATATTATAACTCTTGGAAATATGTTCCCACCATCATATCTGACCGAGGTTCAGATCTGATTGGTGTCAGGATACCTCAGACTCAGGATTCCTGAGAAGAAAAGGTGCAAAACATATTGACGAGATGACATTGTAAGATTCTCGGGAAATGTACTATGGAAGGGAGTTCCAGAACAAGAGCTCATCATTAAACCAATGAAGGGATAAGGAGGTAATTGTTGAACTCGGTGACAATTCATCGAGATTTCAAAAGGATGGGTTTCTACAATTATGTGAACAAGGAGATAACATTTTCAAATCAAATGATATAATGATGTATGCTCGAGGAAAGCATACACAATTGAACATTGATTGAAAGGTGTACCCGAAAGATGGGCTTAGGTAGCATGATCAACGTTAGAATGGTGGTTCAATAACCAATAGTCTAAGAATGAACTATCGACCATCAACTTCAAAGTAATAGGGTTGTTAGAAGTACAAAATCCACACAGTACCGTTCACTTGTTGGAATCTCGGTTAGAATTAAAACGGGGACCAAGAAGGGAAGGTTATGGTGAGAAGTATTACTTGCATCAATAATTCATAAGAGGTGGTGAAAGTCTCATGACATTCTTGACAAGACAGATGGTAATACTCCAAGGTAAAGAAGAACAATTGTTGGATAGCACGGAAATCAAGGTACAACACAAAACAAGAACAAGTTTTGTGTTGGAGGGAATGCAATAATGTTGTCGATGTTAACCCAAATCATCGAGGGGGCAAGCATGGAATTTCTCATCAGGAACTCAATGTACGTCTCGGAAGAAGTTGAAATGTTGACGATGATCATGACACGTTTATCGAGAGGTTTCAAGAAGATGTAATCGATCATCGAAGACATCACATCAAGCGAATGGTGAAATAAAAGGTTACTATAACCATAGATAAGATGCCATCTCAGAATTCGGAGTTGTCTCTCAAGACAAACAATATGATGCGGAAACTTCGATGTAAGCTTAGAGCACTGTCGGGTTTGTGTCCCGGGGATGAAGGACATAGGTAGAATGGTCAAGCAGTCAGCCTGACGATGATGATGTAGTCAATCCGTTGGGAATGACATGATCAAGTGCAAACTTGTAAGCAATGAAGATTAATAAAAGTTGTCGAATCGCAGTGCGGACTCGGTCCACTATTCGGTGTTCTCGGTTGACGACAACCCAGAACTCATGGAGTGACTATGACAGGGACAGGTATTACTCCATTACAATTTCATAAGATGTAGTGCAATGGCATGATATCCTCGAGATACCAGGTGGATAATACTCGAAGGCATATCAAATTAAAGGTTGAAGTGGGGTGTATTGATCTATAGAAGATAGGCGCTTTAACTTGTCTGAGAAATGGAATCAAAGGAAGAAATTATGGTCGGAACCACAATCATAAATGATCAAACCATGGATACAAGATGAACTCATAACAAGGGGGTAATTATTTTCATGAGCAGCTTCCATGATAATTTCTACATCGTGTCCATGGGCATGAACGCAAAGTTCAAGGTTGACTCCCACTTCTCCAATGCATAACCTTTCATTCACTGCTCAAAATAAAAATGATTACAGTGTCAAAACCTACCTGGTGAATTACCAGAGGAGTATGACCCGTGAAAACTTTCGGGTTCACACAGATTATGGAAAGCATAGGTTCAACCCATCGGGGCAACTTAGAACATATACCATGAACTTTAGGGTCAATTAACACGTGCTCGAAGCACAGCATGGTTGACAAGGCATAGGATATAACTTGCCAAAGGCAGAAGACATAATTTACCAAAGGCATTATGTATCAGGGGAGAAACTCTCAAGGTTATTGGAAATGAAGGACACGGTCGGACAATAACCAAGCAAATGGTCTCGCGGACCACAAGGAACCTGATGTGAGTATCGGTACTCAATCAGAAGGGAAAAGAATGCAAGGTATCAGATTATAGAAACCATTGACTCATTAATTCAAATCTCAAATGCAAAGGAATTTCGATTTCCAAATCAAGGGATCAGAAGCAAACGCTCTGATTAAGGATGGATAAGTTGAGTAGACTTAGGGGTACAACCGACGGCAATTCGGCTGGTTGAGAACTAGTTCATGTTTAAAATGACGTCTGATCTTGAAGGATGAATTCTAGGATTTCGACTGAGGGTTGCGAACATTCACCACATATCAAATCAAAGGCTGAAAATGATGATGACAAGTGATGCTAATGAATATTGCTAGACATTTGGAACGCAACCATAATCCAAGCAGACAAGTATTTGCACAGCAACAGCTGGCAGAGAATTACCGGAAGACCGGATAGTATATCAATGTACCTTGTGGATCATATGATCAACTAGTAATGAACAGTTCCTCGATAAGGGTGAAGAATTATTCGTAGGGGTATTCAAGCGGCAAGGAACTATGGGGTAGTAAGCATAAAGGATGCTTGGAACATCCGAGAGTATTTGAGGGCACCTTGTAATAACAAGGGCAACTAGGGATGAAGGTATGAACGACAAAAGTATGTAGTTGTCCATAAAGATTTATCGGTGGTAGGGATCGCAACGGCGAAGGGCACATGGGTCTCGTGAAAGCATCAGAGAGTGTCTTTAGAATCTTTTGGTGCAGCAGGCGATCATCTGGCCTGAAGGGTCTCTCCGGGAGGAAGTATTTTCGAGAACCTAAAGTTAGATTTTTTTTTAAATCATTTAACCAGTTCGATTTTTCCCTTCTACTTCACTAAACATCACCTCCTGAGTGATCACAGCCCGATAGTATAGCACAGCAGACGGACAAGAATGTAGTGCCACAGATGGAATACTAGCATCCTATACTAAGCATGTAGGATTGCAGGTAAAGGTAACAATAGTAGTAGCATGGACAGGCTATGCATCAGGATAGGATTAACGGAAAGCAGTAACATGCTACACTACTCTAATGCAAGCAGTATAGAGCAGAATAGGTGATATCTGGTGATCAAGGAGGGGGGAGGGGGCTTGCCTGATTGCTCTGGCAAGAAGGTGGGGTCCTCAACACCGTAGTCGTACTGGGTAGCAGCGGCGTCGGTCTCGGTGTCTAACGAGAGAAGAGGGGGAAGGAACAATAAATACAATGCAAACCAATGCATGACGATGCATGACATGACAAAGCGTGATGCTAGGCGTGCCCAATCGCGGTAGTAGGTGATACCGGCGAAGGGGGGGGAACATCCGGGAATGTATTCCCGGTGTTTTGTGTTTTCGGACAGATGAACCGGAGGGGGAAAGTTGCGAGTTCGATAGCTTAGGGAGGTGTGGCGGACGAACGGGCTGTGTATCCGGATTCGTCTCGTTGTTCTGAGCAACTTTCATGTAGAAAGTTTTTCCATCCGAGTTACGGATTAAAAGATATGATTTTCAAAAGAATTTATTAATTTCTGGAATTTAATTAATTATTTAAATTAATTCGAAATTAGATTTATGACATCAGCATGATGTCATGCTGATGTCAACAGTAAACAAGGGTTGACTGGTCAACCTGACCAGTGGGTCCCACTAGTCAGTGACACATTTTAATTAAACATATTACTTAACCTAATCAACATTAATTAGCGGTGGGCCCACTGCCATTGACTACTTAATTAACTAATTAACTAATCAGGTTAATTAGGTAACTAATGTGTAATTAGTTTGATTAGTTGTTTAATTTAATTAACCAAAATTAATTAAGTTAATTATTTCTTTAATTAATTGAGTAATTAATTATTAATTATTTTTATTTTATTTTTAATTTTAAATACGTTCTGGGGTGGGCCCCTGTGTCATAGGCGGGGGGCTTAGCGGGCGCCGGACGAGCAACGCGGCGGGGCGCCCGAACGGGCGTGAGCCCGAGAGGCGCTGGCGCGCCGGGCACGCCGGGCGGCCGGCGAGGAGGCCGGCTCGCGATGGCACCCGTGGAGGACGAACCAGCCGGGCGCGGGCGAGGCCACCGGCGACGAGGAAGCCCGCCAGCGGGCAGTGGGGAGGCGGCGGGCGGCGCGTGTGGGGAGGCCGCGCAGCCAGCGACGCGGGCGGAGGCAGGCACACCGGAGCGGCGGCTAGCGACGGGCGGAGCAGCAGGTTGGGCGAGAAGCGCCCGAGGAGCAACGAGGGCAACGGGCGACGAGCTGCAGCGGCGAGGGCCGCGCGGCTCCGAGCGGGGCTGCTGGCAGAGGAGGGTGGACGTGGGCAGCGCAAGGCGGGAGCAGTAGCAAAAGTAGCAGCACAGCAACGAAACTGGTGCGGGCGCGAGCAGGCGCGTGAGGACGCAACCTGGCAAAGCAGCGCGCACGCTTGCGGGTGAGGACTGGCCACGGCCTGGCGCGGGGCAGCGCTGGAGAGTGCACGGGCGAGGGGGTGACGGCGCGTGAGTGCGTGCACGTACGTGCGCACGGGGACAGGGGAGAGGTGGAGAGGGGGCCTCATGGGGGCGGGGGGAGTATGGCATGGGGCAGCGGGGCTCGTGGGGGTTGACGGGGCCGACGGCGATGGGGAGGCAGGCCGGCGGAGCAGCTCCGGCGTGGCGACGTCCAACAGCGAGGCGGCGTCGGGCGGCGACCTCCTCCTCGGTCCCGATCCAATCGGGGGAGAGGGGGAGGAGATATTTTCTTGGGGGAAGTGGGGGTGTCGGTGGAGTGGGAGGGGTGCGGTGAGTGGATAAGGAGTGGGGGTGGGTGACTGGTTGGGCCTGGTGGGTTGGCCCAGTTGGGCCACAACCCAGGGGGGTTTTCTTCCTCTCTTTTCTTTTTTAGTTTTGTTTTATATTTTTGTGTTTTCCTTTTTTTATTACTCTTTTCTATTTTAATTCATTTTGAAATATTTAGGAACTTTCTAAAAATATGTTTTCTTTACTATAATTACCCTTGTGATATTCTGCACTCACCGAACATTTTTGTTTCAACTTTTGAAAACTTTTGTTTTTTGACATATTTTGAATTTATATTTTGAATTTAAATTTTGAAACGGTTTCGAATCATTGCGAGGTTAGCAACAGTAATCGAGGTGACGTGGCATGATTAGCATGGGATTACTGTAGCATGATTATCCGGGCATTACAATCATCATAACTGAGGTATCTTGCATTTCCCTACAAGTAATTGGATCTCATATGGAGATGTTTAGTGAAGTAGAATGGAAAAAATCAAATGCAACTACACAAGAACTAGTGTGTAACTGTCGTTCGGAATCAGTTTTGCGCAGTGTTAACAGAAACATGGATATCTGACTCATACGGAGTCCGTTTTGGCTCCACAAGTAGTCAACACGTTTGTGACAACCAGATGCTTCAAAGGATTCTTTCATAGGGAACTTTTGGAGAACTTTTCTAGAGGAGTTTGTTCATAAACTTGTATAGAATCTTTCTTAATGAGCACTCGACAAATGCATTTCGAGAACATACACAAAGTCCCAGCTATGGACCCAGTGAATCATCATAAGTGAGGTCTCTTGTATTTCCCTACAAGTAATTGGATCTCATATGGAGATGTTTAGTGAAGTAGCATGGAAAAAATCGAATGCAACTACACAAGAACTAGTCTGTAACTGTCGTTTGGAATCAGTTTTGCGCAGTGTTAACTGAACCATGCATATCTGACTCATACGGAGTCCGTTTTGGCTCCACAAGTAGTCAAAACGTTTGTGACGACCAGATGCTTCAAAGGATTCTTTCATAGGGAACTTTTCTTAAGGAGTTCGCTCAGAAACTTGTATAGAATCTTTCTTAATGAGGACTCGACAAAAGCATTTCGAGAACATACACAAAGTCCCAGCTATGGACCTAGTGCAACATCATAAATGAGGTCTATAGCATTTCCCTACAAGTAATTGGATCTCATATGGAGATGTTTAGTGAAGTAGAATGGAAAAAATCGAATGCAACTACAAAAGAACTAGTCTGTAATTGTCGTTCGGAATTAGTTTTGCGTAGTGTTAACTAAAACATGGATATCAGACTCATACGGAGTCCGTTTTGGCTCCACAAGTAGTCAACACGTTTGTGGCTACCAGATGCTTCAAAGGATTCTTTCATAGGGAACTTTTGGAGAACTTTTCTTAAGGAGTTTGTTCAGAAACTTGTATATAAACTTTCTTAACGAGCACTCGACAAATGCATTTCGAGAACATACACAAAGTCCCAGCTATGGACCTAGTGCATCATCATAACTGAGGTCTCCTGGACTTCCCTACAAGTAATTGGATCTCATATGGAGATGTTTAGTGAAGTAGAATGGAAAAAATTGAATGCAACTACAGAAGAAATAGTCTGTAACTGTCGATCGGAATCAGTTTTGCGCAGTGTTAACTGAACCATGCATATCTGACTCATACGGAGTCCGTTTTTGCTCCACAAGTAGTCAAAACGTTTTTGACGACCAGATGCTTCAAAGGATTCTTTCATAGGGAACTTTTAGAGAACTTTTCTTGCGGAGTTCGTTCAGAAACTTGTATAGAAACTTTCTTAATGAGCACTCGACAAATGCATTTCGAGAACATACACACAGTCCCAGCTATGGACCTAGTGCATCATCATAACTGAGGTCTCTTGGACTTCCCTACAAGTAATTGGATCTCATATGGAGATGTTTAGTGAAGTAGAATGGAAAAATTGAATGCAACTACATAAGAAATAGTCTGTAACTGTCGTTCGGAATCATTTTTGCGTAGTGTTAACTGAACCATGCATATCTGACTCATACGGAGTCCATTTTGGCTCCACAAGTAGTCAAATCATTTGTGATGACCAGATGCTTCAAAGGATTCTATCATAGGGAACTTTTGGAGAACTTTTCTTGTGGAGTTCGTTCATAAACTTGTATAGAAACTTTCTTAATGAGCACTCGACAAATGCATTTCGAGAACATACACAAAGTCCCAGCTATGGACCTAGTGCATCATCATAACTGAGGTCTGTTGCATTTCCCTACAAGTAATTGGATCTCATATGGAGATGTTTAGTGAATTAGAATGGAAAAAATCGAATGTAACTACACAAGAACTAGTTTGTAACTGTCGTTCGGAATCAGTTTTGCGCAGTGTTAACTGAAACATAGAGATCTGACTGATACAGAGTTCGTTTTGGCTCCACAAGAAGTCAAAACGTTTGTGACGACCAAATGCTTCAAAGGATTCTTTTACAGGGAGCTTTTAGAGAACTTTTCTTTAGGAGTTCGTTTACAAACTTGTATAGAAACTTTCTTAATGAGCACTCGACAAACGCATTTCGAGAACATACACAAAGTCCCAGCTATGGACCTAGTGCATCATCATAACCGAGGTCCTCTTGCATTTCCCTACAAGTAATTGGATCTCATATAGAGAAGTTTAGTGTAGTAGAATGGAAAAAAATTGAATGCAAGTACACAAGAACTAGTCTGTAACTTTCGTTCGCAATCAATTTTGCGCAGTGTTAACTAAAACATGGATATCTGACTCATACGGAGTCCGTTTTGGCTCCACAAGTAGTCAAAATGTTTGTGACGACCAGATGCTTCAAAGGATTCTGTTATATGGAACTTTTGGAGAACTTTTCTTCAAGAGTTCGTTTAGAAACTTGTATAGAAACTTTCTTAATGAGCACTCGACAAATGCATGTGGAGAACATACACAAAGTCCCAGCTATGGACCTGGTGCATCATCATAACTGAGATCTCTTGCATTTCCCTTCAAGTAATTGGATCTCATATGGAGATGTTTAGTGAAGTAGAATGGAAAAATTCGAATGCAACTAAACAAAAACTAGTCTATAACTCTCGTTCGGAATCATTTTTGCGCAGTGTTAACTGAAACATGGATATTTGACTCATACGGAGTCCGTTTTGGATCCACAGGTAGTCAAAATGTTTGTGACGACCAGATGCTTCAAAGGATTCTTTCATAGGGAACTTTTGGAGAACTTTTCTTGTGGAGTTCGTTCAGAAACTTGTATAGAAACTTTCTTAATGAGCACTCGACAAATGCATTTCGAGAACATACACAAAGTCCCAGCTATGGACCTAGTGCATCATCATAACTGTGGTCTCTTGCATTTCCTACAAGTAATTGGATCTCATATGGAGATGTTTAGTGAAGTAGAATGGAGAAAATCGAATGTAACTACACAAGAACTAGTTTGTAACTGTCGTTCGGAATCAGTTTTGCGCAGTGTTAACTGAAACATAGAGATCTGACTGATACAGAGTCCGTTTTAGCTCCACAAGTAGTCAAAACGTTTGTGACGACCATGTCGGGGAAGCTGATCATACCCACGAACACCTATGGGGTCGGCGGACCAAGCCCTTTTGTTTGGCGGGGAGCGGAGATCGCACGAAGAGCAGATCGAGGCGAAGAACACGAGCAGTTTACCCAGCTTCGGAGCTCTCTGGAGAGATAACACTCCTGCTGCTGCTTGTCTGATTGTATTGTGTTCTTGCTAGGGAACGATGAGAGCTACAAGACCTAGCGTGGGAGTTCTCTGGTTTCGAATGAGTCGAACCCCTTCTACGTTGCGCATGGGCCTCCTTTTATATGCTCAAGGGGTTACCGACAGGTGGCAACGTAGACAAGGGTAAAAACGGAAAAGGAGTTGCGGTTGGTACAGCTACTTGTACAGTGCACCCTACCTAACCCTGACGGCAGGGGACAAAGGCATTAAATGCCCGTCTAAGTCGACTAAAACAGTGCAGAAAAGGACCGTCAGGGGCGCCACCCCTCGCCACGATGGCGATCTTGTCAGCGCCGCGCTCCGCTGGCCGCACAGCCTCCTGCCACGCGCGCCTGGGAAGATCCCACGGCGACACGTTGATGGATGAGCTGGAGTGGAGGAACGGAGAGGTAGTCGGCCGCGGCAAGTGCCTTGCCGCGGTGGTTGCCTTGTCGCGCTCGGAAGCTTGTCGCTCACCGGGCCTTCCCGGCAAGCTCCTCTTGCCGGGGCCTTGTCTCCTGTGTGCCTTGGTTGGCCTTCCCGGCAAGCTCCTCTTGTCGGGGTCTTGTCTCTTTGACTTAAATACTTTGTTCTTGAATGGCTCTAATGGAGCCACGGAGGACCTTGGCGGTCACCAGTCAAGCCTTGCCGCGGGGTGCTGTGACTGCCCGTGCACGAGTTCGGGATACTAGGGTACCCCTACTCTAGTACACCGACAGGAGCCCCGGGGCCTGGGCCACACACGGTGCCGAGCGCTGTTGGGCCAGGCCCAAATCAGGGCACGGGCACACGCGGACTAGGAACGCCGTAACTTGCTCTGGACCCGCCACGTCTCCCACGAACAGCACGCGCCGATTACGGCGGCGTCGTGGGAGAGATCGTGGGGGGGGGGGTTTCTTTATTCTGAAAAGCGGAACGTCCGCCACCTCTCCCCCCTATAAACAGGGGAAACAGGGGCAGTCCGCCCACCTCAAAGATGTCGGGGAAGCTGATCGTACCCACGAACACCTATGGGGTCGGCGGACCAAGCCCCTTTTGGTTTGGCGGGGAGCAGAGATCGCACGAAGAGCAGATCGAGGCGAATGGAGAAAATCGAATGTAACTACACAAGAACTAGTTTGTAACTGTCGTTCGGAATCAGTTTTGCGCAGTGTTAACTGAACATAGAGATCTGACTGATACAGAGTCCGTTTGGCTCCACAAGTAGTCAAAACGTTTGTGACGACCAGATGCTTCAAAGGATTCTTTCACAGGGAGCTTTTGGAGAACTTTTCTTAAGGAGTTCGTTTAGAAACTTGTATAGAAACTTTCTTAATGAGCACTCGACAAACGCATTTCGAGAACATACACAAAGTCCCAACTATGGACCTAGTGCATCATCATAACTGAGGTCCTCTTGCATTTCCCTACAAGTAATTGGATCTCATATAGAGATGTTTAGTGAAGTAGAATGGAAAAAATTGAATGCAAGTACACAAGAACTAGTATGTAACTTTCGTTCGGAATCAATTTTGCATAGTGTTAACTGAAATATGGATATCTGACTCATACGGAGTCCGTTTTGGCTCCACAAGTAGTCAAAACTTTTATGACGACCAGATGCTTCAAAGGATTCTGTTATAGGGAACTTTTGGAGAACTTTTCTTAAGGAGTTCGTTCAGAAACTTGTATAGAAACTTTCTTAATGAGCACTCGACAAATGCTTGTCGCGAACATACACAAAGTCCCAGCTATGGACCTAGTGCATCATCATAACTGAGATCTCTTGCATTTCCCTTCAAGTAATTGGATCTCATATGGAGATGTTTAGTGAAGTAGAATGGAAAAATTCGAATGCAACTACACAAGAACTAGTCTATAACTCTCGTTCGGAATCATTTTTGCGCAGCGTTAAGTGAAACATGGATATCTGACTCATACGGAGTCCGTTTTGGCTCCACAAGTAGTCAAAACGTTTGTGACGACCAGATGCTTCAAAGGATTCTTTCACAGAGAACTTTTGGAAAACTATTCTTAAGGAGTTCGTTCAGAAACTTGTATAGAAACTTTCTTAATGAGCACTCGACAAACGCATTTCGAGAACATACACAAAGTCCCAGCTATTGACCTAGTGCATGATCATAACTGAGGTCTCTTGCATTTGTCTACAAGTAACTGGATCTCACATGGAGATGTTTAGTGAAGTAGAATGGAAAAAATCGAATGCAACTACACAAGAACTAGTGTGTAACTGTCGTTCGGAATCAGTTTTGCCTAGTGTTAACTGAAACATGGATATCTGACTCATACTGAGTCTGTTTTAGCTCCACAAGTAGTCAAAATGTTTGTGACGACCAGATGCTTCAAAGGATTCTTTCATAGGGAACTTTTGGAGAACTTTTCTTGAGGAGTTCGTTCAGAAACTTGTATAGAAACTTTCTTAATGAGCACTCGACAAATGCATTTCGAGAACATACACAAATTCCCAGCTATGGACCTACTACATCATCATAACTGAGGTCTCTTGCATTTCCCTACAAGTAATTGGATCTCATATGGAGATGTTTAGTGAAGTAGAATGGAAAACATTGAATGCAACTACACAAGAACTAGTCTCAGAATCGCTGCTCGAATCAGTTTTGCGCAGTGTTAACTGAACCATGCATATCTGACTCATACGGAGTCTGTTTTGGCTCCACAAGTAGTCAAAACGTTTATGACGACCAGATGCTTCAAAGGATTCTTTCATAGGGAACTTTTGGAGAACTTTTCTTAAGGAGTTGGTTTAGAAACTTGTATACAAACTTTCTTAATGAGCACTCAACAAATGCATTTCGAGAACATACACAAAATTCTATCTATGGACCTAGTGCATCATCAAAACTGAGGTCCTCTTGCATTTCCTACAAGTAATTGGATCTCATATGGAGATGATTAGTGAAGTAGAATGGAAAAAATTGAATGCAACTACAAAAGAACTAGCACAGAATCGCTGCTCGAATCAGTTTTGCAGGTTAATCAAACATGGATATCTGACTCATACGGAGTCCGTTTTGGCTCCACAAGTAGTCAACAAGTTTGTGGCGACCAGATGCTTCAAAGTATTCTTTCATAGGGAACTTTTGGAGAACTTTTCTTGAGGAGTTTGTTCAGAAACTTTTATAGAAACTTTCTTAATGAGCACTCGAAAAATGCATTTCGAGAACATACACAAAGTCCGAGCTATGGACCTAGTGCATCATCATAACTGAGGTCTCTTGCACTTCCCTACAAGTGATTGGATCTCATATGGAGATTTTTAGTGAAGTATAATGGAAAAATTGAATGCAACTACACAAGAACTAGTCTGTAACTGTTGTTCGGAATCAGTTTTGCACAGTGTTAACTGAATCATGCATATCTAACTCATACAAAGTCCGTTTTGGCTCCACAAGTAGTCAAAATGTTTGTGACGACCAGATGCTTCAAAGAATTCTTTCATAGGGAACTTTCTGAGGTCTCTTGCACTTCCCTACAAGTGATTGGATCTCATATGGAGATTTTTAGTGAAGTATAATGGAAAAAATTGAATGCAACTACACAAGAACTTTTGGAGAACTTTTCTTTAGGAGTTCATTCAGAAACTTGTATAGAAACTTTCTTAATGAGCACTCGACAAAAGCATTTCGAGAACATACACAAAGTCCCAGCTATGGACCTAGAGTATCATCATATGGAGATGTTTAGTGAAGTAGAATGGAAAAATCAAATGTAACTACACAAGAACTAGTCTGTAACTATCGTTCGGAATCAGTTTTGCGCAGTGTTAACTGAAACATAGAGATCTGACTCATACGGAGTCCGTTTTGGCAACACAAGTAGTCAAATCGTTTGTGACGACCAGATGCTTGAATGGATTCTTTTACAGGGAACTTTTTGACAACTTTTCTTAAGGACTTCGTTTAGAAACTTGTATAGAAACTTTCTTAATGAGCACTTGACAAATGCATTTCGAGAACATACACAAAGTCCCAACTATGGACCTAGTGCATCATCATAACTTAGGTCTCTAGCATTTCCCTACAAGTAATTGGATCTCATATGGAAATGTTTAGTGAAGTAGAATGGAAAAATTCTAATGCAACTACACAAGAACTAGTCTATAACTGTCGCTCGGAATCAATTTTGCGCAGTGTTAACTAACACATGGATATCTGACTCATACGGAGTCCGTTTTGGCTCCACTAGTCAAAAACGTCTGTGACGACCTGATGCTTCAAAGGATTCTTTTACAGGGAACTTTTGGAGAACTTTTCTTAAGAAGTTCGTTCAGAAACTTGTATAGAAACTTTCTTAATGAGCACTCAACAAACGCATTTGTAGAACATACACAAAGTCCCAGCTATGGACCTAGAGTATCATCATAACTGAGGTCTCTTGCATTTTCCTACAAGAAATTGGATCTCATATGAAGATGTTTACTGAAGTAGAATGGAAAAAATCGAATGCAACTACACAAGAACTAGTGTGTTACTGTCGTTCGGAATAAGTTTTGCGCAGTGTTAACTGAAATAGGGATATCTCACTCATACTGAGTCCATTTTAGCTCCACAAGTAGTCAAAACGTTTGTGACGACCCGATGCTTCAAAGGATTCTTTCATAGGGAACTTTTGGAGAACTTTTCTTGAGGAGTTTGTTCAGAAACTTGTAGAGAAACTTTCTTAATGAGCACCCGAAAAATGCATTTCGAGAACATACACAAATTCCGAGCTATGGACCTAGTGCATCATCATAACTGAGGTCTCTTGCACTTCCATACAACTAATTGGATCTCATATAGAGATGTTTAGTGAACTATAATGGAAAAAATCGAATGCAACTACACAAGAACTAGTCTCAGAATCGCTGTTCGAATCAGTTTTTGCATGTTAATCGAACCATGCATATCTGACTCATACGAAGTCAGTTTTGGCTCCACAAGTAGTCAAAACATTTGGGACGACCAGATGCTTCAAAGGATTCCTTCATAGTGAACTTTTGGAGAACTTTTCTTTTGGAGTTCGTTCAGAAATTTGTATAGAAACTTTCTTAATGAGCACTTGACAAAAGCATTTCGAGAACATACGCAAAGTCCCAGCTATGGACCTAGTGTAACATCATAACTGAGGTCTCTAGCATTTCTCTACAAGTAATTGGATCTCATATGGAGATGTTTAGTGAAGTAGAATGGCAAAAATCGAATGTAACTACACAACAACTAGTCTGTAACTATCGTTCGGAATCAGTTTTGCGCAGTGTTAACTGAAACATAGAGATCTGACTCATACGGAGTCTGTTTTGGCAACATAAGTAGTCAAATTGACTGTGACGACCAGATGCTTCAAAGGATTGTTTCACCGGGAACTTTTTGATAACTTTTCTTAAGGACTTCGTTTAGAAACTTGTATAGAAACTTTCTTAATGAGCACTTGACAAATACATTTTGAGAACATACACAAAGTGCCAGCTATGGACCTACTTCATCATCATAACTGAGGTCTCTAGCATTTCCCTACAATTAATTGGATCTCATATGGAGATGTTTAGTGAAGTAGAATGGAAAAATTCTAATGCAACTACAGAAGAACTAGTCTATAACTGTCGTTCGGAATCAATTTTGCGCAGTGTTAACTGAAACATGGATATCTGACTCATACGGAGTCCGTTTTGGCTCCACAAGTAGTCAACACATTTGTGACGACCAGATGCTTCAAAGGATTCTTTTACAGGGAACGTTTGGAGAACTTTTCTTAAGAAGTTCGTTCAGAAACTTGTATAGAAACTTTCTTAATGAGCACTCGACAAACGCATTTCGAGAACATACACAAAGTCCCAGCTATGGACGTAGAGTATCATCATAACTGAGGTCTGTTGCATTTGCCTACAATAAATTAGATCTCATATGAAGATGTTTAGTGAAGTAGAATGGAAAAAATCGAATGTAACTACACAAGAACTAGTGTGTAACTGTCGTTCGGAATCAGTTTTGCGCAGTGTTAACTGAAACATGGATATCTCACTCATACTGAGTCCATTTTAGCTCCACAAGTAGTCAAAAGGTTTTTGAAGACCAGATGCTTCAAATAATTCTTTCATAGGGAACTTTTGAAGAACTTATCTTGAGGAGTTTGTTCAAAAACTTGTAGAGAAACTTTCTTAATGAGCACTCGAAAAATGCATTTCGAGAACATACACAAAGTCCGAGCTATGGACCTAGTGCATCATCATAACTGAGGTCTCTTGCACTTCCCTACAAGTAATTGGATCTCATATGGAGATTTTTAGTGAAGTATAATGGAAAAATATCGAATGCAACTGCACAAGAACTAGTCTATAACTGTCGTTCGGAATCAGTTTTGTGCAGTGTTAAATGAACCATGCATATCTGACTCATACGAAGTCCGCTTTGGCTCCACAAGTAGTCAAAACGTTTGTGACGACCAGATGCTTCAAAGGATTCTTTCATAGGGAACTTTTGGAGAACTTTTCTTTAGGAGTTCGTTCAGAAACATGTATAGAAACTTTCTTAATGAGCACTCGACAAAAGCATTTCGAGAACATACGGAAAGTCCCAGCTATGGACCTAGTCTAACATCATAACTAAGGTCTCTATTATTTCCCTACAAGTAATTGGATCTCATATGGAGATGTTAGTGAAGTATAATGGAAAAAATCGAATGTAACTACACAAGAACTAGTCTGTAACTATCGTTCGGAATCAGTTTTGCGCAGTGTTAACTGAAACATAGAGATCTGACTCATACGGAGTTCGCTTTAGCAACACAAGTAGTCAAATCGTTTGTGACGACCAGATGCTTAAAAGGAATCTTTCACAGGGAACTTTTTGAGAACTTTTCTTAAGGACTTCGTTTAGAAACTTGTATAGAAACTTTCTTAATGAGCACTTGACAAATGCATTTCGAGAACATACACAAAGTCCCAGCTACGGACCTAGTGCATCATCATAACTGAGGTCTCTAGCATTTCCCTACAAGTAATTGGATCTCATATGGAGATGTTTAGTGAAGTAGAATGGAAAAATTCTAATGCAACTACACAAGAACTAGTCTATAACTGTCGTTCGGAATCAATTTTGCGCAGTGTTAACTGAAACATGGATATCTGACTCATACGGAGTCCGTTTTGGCTCCACAAGTAGTCAAAACGTTTGTGACGACCCGATGCTTCAAAGGATTCTTTTACAGGGAACTTTTGGAGAACTTTTCTTAAGAAGTTCGTTCAGAAACTTGTATAGAAACTTTCTTAATGAGCACTCGACAAACGCATTTCGAGAACATACACAAAGTCCCAGCTATGGACCTAGAGTATCATCATAACTGAGGTCTCTTGCATTTTCCTACAAGAAATTGGATCTCGTATGAAGATGTTTACTGAAGTAGAATGGGAAAAATCGAATGCAACTACACAAGAACTAGTGTGTTACTGTCATTCGGAATCAGTTTTGCGCAGTGTTAACTGAAACATGGATATCTCACTCATACTGAGTCCATTTTAGCTCCTCAAGTAGTCAAAACGTTTGTGACGACCCGATGTTTCAAAGGATTCTTTCATAGGGAACTTTTGGAGAACTTTTCTTGAGGAGTTTGTTCAGAAACTTGTAGAGAAACTTTCTTAATGAGCACTCGAAAAAGGCATTTCAAGAACATACACAAACTCCGAGCTATGGACCTAGTGCATCATCATAACTGAGGTCTCTTGCACTTCCCTACAAGTAATTGGATCTCATATGGAGATGTTTAGTGAATTATAATGGAAAAATCGAATGCAACTACACAAGAACTAGTCATCAGAATCGCTGCTTCGAATCAGTTTTATGCAAATGTTAATGAACCATGCATATCTGACTCATACGAAGTCCGTTTTGGCTCCACAAGTAGTCAAAACGTTTGTGACAACCAGATGCTTCAAAGGATTCTTTCATAGGGAACTTTTGGAGAACTTTTCTTAAGAAGTTCGTTCAGAATCTTGTATAGAAACTTTCTTAATGAGCACTCGACAAACGCATTTCGAGAACATACACAAAGTCCCAACTATGGACCTAGTGCAACATCATAAGTGAGGTCTCTATTATTTTCCTACAAGTAATTGGATCTCATATGGAGATGTTAGTGAAGTAGAATGGAAAAAATCGAATGCAACTACACAAGAACTAGTCTCAGAATTATCATAGGGAACTTTTGGAGAACTTTTCTTAAGAAGTTCGTTCAGAAACTTGTATAGAAACTTTCTTAATGAGCACTCGACAAACGCATTTCGAGAACATACACAAAGTCCCAGCTATGGACCTAGAGTATCATCATAACTGAGGTCTCTTGCATTTTCCTACAAGTAATTGGATCTCATATGGAGATGTTTAGTGAAGTAGAATGGAAAAATCGAATGCAACTACACAAGAACTAGTGTGTTATCGCTGTCTCGAATCGGTTTTTGCATGTTAAGCTGAAACATGGATATCTCACTCATACTGAGTCCATTTTAGCTCCACAAGTAGTCAAAACGTTTGTGACGACCCGATGTTTCAAAGGATTCTTTCATAGGGAACTTTTGGAGAACATGTCTTGAGGAGTTTGTTCAGAAACTTGTAGAGAAACTTTCTTAATGAGCACTTGACAAATGCATTTCGAGAACATACACAAAGTCCCAGCTATGGACCTAGTGCATCATCATAACGTAACTATCGTTCGGAATCAGTTTTATGCAGTGTTAATCTGAAACATGGATATCTCACTCATACGAGTCCGTTTAGCTCCACAAGTAGTCAAATCATTTGTGACGACCAGATGCTTAAAAGGATTCTTTCACAGGGAACTTTTTGAGAACTTTTCTTAAGGACTTCGTTTAGAAACTTGTATAGAAACTTTCTTAATGAGCACTTGACAAATGCATTTCGAGAACATACACAAAGTCCCAGCTACGGACCTAGTGCATCATCATAACTGAGGTCTCTAGCATTTCCCTACAAGTAATTGGATCTCATATGGAGATGTTTAGTGAAGTAGAATGGAAAAATTCTAATACAACTACACAAGAACTAGTCTATAACTGTCGTTCGGAATCAATTTTGCGCAGTGTTAACTGAAACATGGATATCTGACTCATACGGAGTCCGTTTTGGCTCCACAAGTAGTCAAAACGTTTGTGACGACCCGATGCTTCTAAGGATTCTTTTACAGGGAACTTTTGGAGAACTTTTCTTAAGAAGTTCGTTCAGAAACTTGTATAGAAACTTTCTTAATGAGCACTCGACAAACGCATTTCGAGAACATACACAAAGTCCCAGCTATGGACCTAGAGTATCATCAGAACTGAGGTCTCTTGCATTTTCCTACAAGAAATTGGATCTCATATGAAGATTTTTACTGAAGTATAATGGGAAAAATCGAATGCAACTACACAAGAACTAGTGTGTTACTGTCGTTCGGAATCAGTTTTGCGCAGTGTTAACTGAAACATGGATATCTCACTCATACTGAGTCCATTTTAGCTCCACAAGTAGTCAAAATGTTTGTGACGACCCGATGCTTCAAAGGATTCTTTCATAGGGAACTTTTGGAGAACTTTTCTCGAGGAGTTTGTTCAGAAACTTGAAGAGAAACTTTCTTAATGAGCACTTGAAAAAGGCATTTCGAGAACATACACAAATTCCGAGCTATGATCCTAGTGCATCATCATAACTGAGGTCTCTTGCACTTCCCTACAAGTAATTGGATCTCATATGGAGATGTTTAGTGAATTATAATGGAAAAAATCGAATGCAACTACACAAGAACTAGTCTCAGAATCGCTTCGAATCAGTTTTGCGCAGTGTTAACTGAACCATGCATATCTGACTCATACGAAGTCCGTTTTGGCTCCACAAGTAGTCAAAACGTTTGTGATGACCAGATGCTTCAAATGATTCTTTTACAGGGAACTTTTGGAGAACTTTTCTTAAGAAGTTCGTTCAGAATCTTTTATAGAAACTTTATTAATGAGCACTCGACAAACGCATTTCGAGAACATACACAAAGTTCCAACTATGGACCTAGAGTATCATCATAACTCAGGTTTCTTGCATTTTCCTACAATAAATTGGATCTCATATGAAGATGTTTAGTGAAGTAGAATGGAAAAAATCGAATGCAACTACACAAGAACTCAGCAAACGCATTTCGAGAACATACACAAAGTCCTAGCTATGGACCTAGTGCATCATCATAACTGAGGTCTCTTGCATTTCCCCACAAGTAATTGGATCTCATATGGAGATGTTTAGTGAATTAGAATGAAAAAAATCGAATGCAACTACACAAGAACTAGTCTCAGAATCGCTGCTTCGGGATCGGTTTTTGCAGTGTTAACTGAAACATGGATATCTAACTCATACGGAGTCCGTTTGGGCTTCACAAGTAGTCAAAACATTTGTGAGGACTAGATGCTTCAAAGGATTCTTTGACAGGAAATTTTGGAGAACTTTTCTTAAGGAGTTCGTTCATAAACTTGTATAGAAAGTTTCTTAATGATCACTCGACAAACGCATTTCGAGAACATACACAAAGTCCCAACTATGGACCTAGTGCAACATCATAACTGAGGTCTCTATTATTTTACTACAAGTAATTGGATCTCATATGGAGATGTTAGTGAAGTAGAATGGAAAAAATCGAATGCAACTACACAAGAACTAGTCTATAACTATCGTTCGGAATCAGTTTCGAGAAACGCATTTCGAGAACATACACAAAGTCCCAACTATGGACCTAGTGCATCATCATAACTAAGGTCTCTTGCATTTCCCTACAAGTAATTTGATCTCATTTGGAGATGTTTAGTGAAGTCGAATGGAAAAAATCGAATGCAACTACACAAGAACTAGTCTGTAACTGTCGTTCGGGATCAGTTTTGCGCAGTGTTAAATGAAACATGGATATCTGACTCATATGGAGTCCATTTGGGCTTATTAAGTAGTCAAAACGTTTGTGAGGACCAGATGCTTCAAAGGATTCTTTGACAGGGAACTTTTGGAGAACTTTTCTTAAGGAGTTCGTTCAGAAACTTGTATAGAAAGTTTCTTAATGATCACTCGGCAAACGCATTTCGAGAACATACACAAAGTCCCAGCTATGGACCTAGTGCATCATCATAACTGAGGTCTGTTGCATTTCCCTACAAGTAATTTGATCTCATATGGAGAAGTTTAGTGAAGGAGAATGGAAAAATCGAATGCAACTACACGAGAACTAGTCAGTAACTGTCGTCCAGAATCAGTTTTGCGCGGTGTTAACTGAAACATGGATATCTGACTCATACGGAGTCCGTTTGTAACGCCTGGATAATCATGCTACAGTAATCCCACACTAATCATGCCATGACCCATCGGTTAGTATTGCTAATCTCGAGTTAGTTCGAAACCGATTCAAATTCAAATTCAAAATCAGGCAAACAATAAAAGTTTTCAAAAAAAACTTAAACTAAAATGTTCTAGGGGTGACAAATATTGCATAGTTAATAATGGTGGAGAAACCAAACTTTGATAAAATGTTTAAAGCTCTAAAACAATTAAAACAGTAGTGAAAACAATTAAACAAATGCCTATTGAATTTATAAAATGCTAACACTATTTTATTATGTGTTAATAATTAATCTCACAATAGTTTGTTGATAAATACAAATTTAGGCACTAGTGGTAATTTTTATAAAACTAAAAATAAATGAAACTACAAATAATAAAAGGAAAAGAAAATATA
This sequence comes from Aegilops longissima, assembly GCA_021605205.1. Classification (NCBI taxonomy): domain Eukaryota; kingdom Viridiplantae; phylum Streptophyta; class Magnoliopsida; order Poales; family Poaceae; genus Aegilops; species Aegilops longissima. The sequence continues at coordinate 143,890,049 of CM038680.1, read as the reverse complement.
AAAACAGAAAACAAAACTAAGAAAGAACAAAAAAAAGAAATAAAAGAGACACCCCCCCCGCTGGACCATGGCCCAACAGGCCATCGGGCCAACCAGGCCAGCCCAGCTGGTGCCTACAGCACCCCCTGGGGCGACCGAACCCTAGCGTCACCACCACTCCCCCCCCATCGTTCCCCACGACACCCCACTCACTCCTCCCTCTCTCCCGACTGGATCGGGATCGAGCGACCCCGACCCCATCGCTGCACCGTCGCAGCCACCTCGTCGACGCCGCCTAGAGGACCTCCTCGCCGGACCTCGCTTCCCCGTCTCCCCTCGTGTGCTTCCCTCACCTCTCGATCCCGATCTGGATCGGGAAGGGGAACAAACCCGGCGCCCCTCGCTGCCTCGGCCCCCGCCGCTCAACACCGACGCCGGTGCCGTCCCTCGCCACAGCTGCTCGTCTCCCCGTCGCCCGGCCGTCCTCGACCTCCTCCTCGAACGGCCTCAACGACCCCCGCCGCCCAGATCGACCGCGCACGCCGCCGCCTGGACCTCGCCATACGTCCTCGCCGGCCTGCCTCCTCCTCCTCACCGGCCTGCACCTCGTCACCATGTCGCTGTCTTCTCCGTCTCCTCCCCGCGCCCCACTACCCCGATACCTGCATCCCGCTGTGAGCCTCCGCCTCCTCCTCTGCTCCTTCTGTCTTGCACACGCACTCACGGCCGCGGCATCGCCCGCGCGCTGGACGCACCCAGCGCCTCGCCCCGCTGAGGCCTCTCTGCCTCGCCCTCTCCCTTGCTCCCCGCATCCTCGCCTCTGCTGTCGCGCCCTGGCGCCGCCCCGCCGTGGCCTCACCGATCTCGCCTCTGGCGGCTGGCCTCGCCGTGCCTCTCTTGTCATGGCGCCCCCACAGTGGCCTCGGGCCTCATGCACCCCTGACGCCTGCTACCATCGCCCGCTCACCCGAGATCGCCCTGATGGGCGTGTGCCCGCACCCGCGCCCAAAACCGCTATGGCCCCCTGGGGCCTATGACATATGGGCCCCGCCCAATGAACGTGTTAAAAAAACTAGAATTAAAAAGAATAAAAATAATATTAATAAAATTAATAATTAAATAATTAGTGAATTAATTAAGTTAATTAACCCTGTTTAATTAGTCTAATTAACTAGTTAGTTTAAATAAACAGTAATTCAGTTAGTTAAACCCTAATTAGACTAAACAGTCAATGACGAATGGGACCCACACGTCAGTGGACCAGTCAACACCTCTGTTGACTACTGAGGTCATGCTGACATCATGATGATGTCATCATACACTATTCTGGATAATGTTGAATTAAATTAATTAATTAAATTCTAAAAATGATTTAAACGTTAGAAAATCATATAAAATAAACCGTAGCTCAGATGAAAATGTTTTCTACATGAAAGTTGCTCAGAACGATGAGACGAATCCGGATAAGCAGCCCATTCATCCGCCACGTGTCCCTTGCATAGTGAACCTGCAACATTTCACATCCGGTTCATCTGCCCGAAAACACGGAACACCGGGGATGCTTTCCCGGATGTTTCCACCCTTCACCGGTATCACCTCATACCGCGTTAGAACACGTCTAGCTCTGCTTGTTGTCCTGTTATGCACTTGCTTGCTATGTATTTATTGTTTCTTCCCCCTCTTCTTCCGCTAGACACCGAGACCGACGCCGCTACTACCCAAGACGACTACGGTGTTGATTTAATTCTCTCTTGCCGAGCAACCAGGCAAGCCCCCTTTGATCACGGATATCGCCTACTCTTCTCTATACTGCTTGCATTAGAGTAGTGTAGCATGTTATCGCTTTCGATTAATCCTATATTGCTGCATAGCCTGTCCTTGCTACTCATCATTGTTACCTTTACCTGCTATCCTACTACTCAAGATAGGATGCTAGTGTTCCATCAAGGGCCCTACATTCTTGTCCGTCTCGCCATGCTATACTCTTCGGGCTGTGATCACTTGGGAGGTGATCACGGGCATATACTATATACTTTACACTATTACATTACCGTGATACTGTTCGGAGATGGGAGCTGAAAGGAGAGGTGGCTCCATCCCGGTGAGGTGGGCCTGTGTTCCCGACGGCCCCGATCGTTACTTGTGGCGGAGCGGCAGGCAGGTTGAGACTACCTAGGTGAGAGGTGGGCCTGGCCTGGTCGGCGTCATGGATACTTAACACGCTTAACGAGATCTGGGTATTTGATCCGAGTCCGCCATTTGGTCTATACGCACTAACCATCTACGCGGGAGTAGTTATGGGTATCCCGGCGTCGTGGTATCAGCCGAAGCCTTCGTGGCGTCAGCGACTGAGCGGCGCGCGCCGGACTGGACTGGAAGTCCTGTTAGGCTAGGTCTGCTTCCGGCCGCCCACGCAACGTGTGTGTGCTAAGGCGATGGGCCTGCACTTCGTGGCGCTTAGGTTTAGACCGGCGTGCTGACTTCTCTGTTGGCCTAGGTGGGGCTGCGACGTGTTGATCTTCCGCGGCCGAGCATGACCGAGAAAGTGTGTCCGGCCAAATGGGATCAAGCGTGTTGGGTTATGTGGTGCACCCCTACAGGGAAGTTAATCTATTCAATAGCCGTGATCTTGATAACAGGATGACTTGAGTTGTACCTTGACCTTATGACAACTAGAACTAGATACTTAATAAAATACACCCTTCCAAGTGCGAGATACAACCCGGTGGTCACTCTCTCGTGGTTACGAGGAGGGATCGCGGGTAGGATTATGCTATGCGATGCTACTTGGAGGACTTCATCTGCTCTCTTCTACATGTTGCAAGACGGAGGCTGCGAGCGTAATCTTGATAGGATTAGATATCCCCTCTTATTCGGCATTCTGCAGCTCAGTCCACCGATATGGCCCTTTACACATATATCCATGCATATGTAGTGTAGCTCCTTGCTTGCAGTACTTTGGATCAAGTACTCACAATTGCCTTGTTCCCCTTTTTCCCTATCTCTACTCGATTGCTGCGACTGCACGATGGAGCCCAGGAGCCAGACGCCACCGTCGATGACGACTTCTACACCGGAGGTGACCTACTACATGCAGCCCGCTGACGACGACCAGGAGTAGTTTAGGAGGATCCCAGGCAGGAGGCATGCGCCTCTTTCGATCTGTATCCCAGTTTGTGCTAGCCATCTTATGGCAACTTGTTTAACTTATGTCTGTACTCAGATATTGTTGCTTCCGCTGACTCGTCTATGATCTAGCACTTGTATTCGAGCCCCCGAGGCCCCTGGCTTGTATTATGATGCTTGTATGACTTATTTATGTTTTAGAGTTGTGTTGTGATATCTTCCCGTGAGTCCCTGATCTTGATCGTACACATTTGCGTGCATGATTAGTGTACGATTGAATCGGGGGCGTCACAAGTTGGTATCAGAGCCGACTGCCTGTAGGAATCCCCCTTCCTAACTCCTTGGCCGAAGTTGAGTCTAGACATTGCAAAACTTTTACTAACATGGCTGTGTGTATTATGGGCACACGTCGCCATTGGGTGGTATTAGGATCTTTTACTCCTCGCCTATACTCTGGGACTCTGAGCTCTCTTCTATTCGGGTTAAATGATTTTGCTAAAAACAAAACTAACTTTAGGTTCTCGATAATACTTTCTCCCGGAGAGCCCCTCACTTCAGATGATCGCCTGGTGCACTAGAAGATTCCGAAGTTACTCTATGATGTTCTCTCGAGTCTTTGTGCCATCGCATTTGCGATTTCCTTCCCCCGTCAACCCCTATGAAAAACTGCTTACACTTGCCCTTCTTACAATCATTCCCCGTTGATCTTGTTATTACAAGATGTCCCGAAATACTCTTTGTTGTTCCAAAAATCCTTTAAGCTTACTACCTTGCAGTTCTTTACCACATGAATATCCCTATTGAAAATTCCTTGCACTTTGAGTATCTGTTCATCTCCAGTTGTTCGTATGCTTCATAAGATACTATGAAATACTATCCGACCTCCTGAGCATCCTCTTCAAACTATTGCTCGGCAAATACTTGTATGCTTACATTATGGATGCTCCCATATCACTAGCAATATTCACTAGTATCTTTTGACACCGTCATTTTGATCCTTGATTCTGCACGTGTGCGAATGCACACAATCATCTATCAACCCTTCTAAATTATCTTTCCGGCTCAGACGTCATTTTGAACATGAGCTGGTTCTCGACCAAACTATTTGTCGTCAATTGTGCCTCTGGTCTATACAACTTATCCATCCTTGATCAGAGCGATCTGCTTCTGATCCTTTGTTTTGGAAATCATAATTCCTTGGTTAATCTAAGCATCGAATTATTCCGATGTTCTATAATATGATGCTCGTGCATTCTTTCTTCCTCTGATGGAGTACCGATACTCACATCAGCTCCGTTGTGGATCACCTGATCCATTTTTGGATTGTTATCCGAAAGTGTCCTTCATATTCAATCACCTTGTGAGTTCTTCCCCTGATACATAGTGCCTCCGGTAAATTGTATCATCTTCTTGGCCAACCATGCTCTGCTTTCGAGCTGGTGGTATTTATTATTGAAGCTTGTGGTATATGTTTCCACGATACCCTGACGGGTTGAACCTATGCCTTCCTTTATATGTGTGAACTCGGAAGTTTTCACGAGTCATACTCATCTGGTATTTCACAAGGTAAAACTTTCAACACTAATGCCTTTATCAAAGCGAGAATTGAATGGAAGGTTATACATTGAAGAAGTGGGAGTCAACCTTGACTTTGTGTTCATGCCCATGGACACGATGCAGATCCTATCATGGAAGCTTCTTGTAATAATAAATTTTTCCTTGTTATAGTATCATCTAGTATCTGTGAATTGATCTTTTGCAATCGTGGTTCTGGCCATGTTCTCCTTTTAAATACCATTTCTTGGACAAGTTGAAGTACTTGTATTCTGCAGATCATTGCACCTGTCCAACCTTTACTTTGCTCTACCGTTGAGTATTAAACTCTGGTATCTCAAGAATATCATGGGACTGCATAACTTATTATGGGTTCTTCATCAACTATTATTTCTCACTGATTCCAATTTTCTCGGGTTCTGGGTTGTCGTCAATCGAGAACAACGGTTCCACATTTTGGTTCGATAACCCTAAGTAATTTTCGTTGCTTACGAGTTTATTAATCCTTTAAGTCTTTCCTAGCCGGATCGGCTAAATTTTAACCGTGCTACCTAGTCCTCCTTTTCGGAGCACAATTTTCGATGATGAGCTAAGCTTATGTCGCTCTTCCTCGTCATATCATTTCGCCTTGAACAACAAGCTAGATTTCAAGTTTGTGTTGTACCCGTGGTTCCAATAACCTTTCGCTTCATCATTCCTATTGACTTGATGTCATCGCCGACCGATTACATCTTCATGAAATCTCTCGACAACTGTGTCGTGATCATCATCAACATCCTAAGCTCTACCAAGATATATATCGAATTCTTGATGGGTAATACCATCCTTGCCCCTCGATGTTTCGTGTTATCATCGACCACTTTATTGCCCTCCGTTCAACACAAACTTGTTCGTGTTTTGGGTTATACCTTGAGTTCCTTGCTACCCAGCATTGTTCTTCTTTACCTTGTAATATTACCACCTTTTATGTCAAGAATGTCGTGGGAATTTCACCACCTCTTAAGAATTCTTGGTATGGTGATACTTCTCACCATCACCATTCTTCTTGGGTCCTCGTGTTGATTCCAACCAGGGTACCAACAAGTGAGCGGTGCTGTTTGGATTCCGCCCTTCTAGCAGCCATATTGCTTTGAAGTTAATGGTCGACCGTTCATTCTTAGACTATTGATTATTGAATCACCATTCTAATGTTGGTCGTGCAACCCAGCCCATATTTCGGGTGCACCTTTCAACCAATGTTTAATTGTGTATGTTTTCCTCGAGCATACATCATTATACTATTTGATCTGACAAATGTTATCTCCTTGTTCTCATAAGTGTGGAAATCCATCTTTTGAAAATCTCAATGAATTGTCGCTGAGTCAATCAGCCACCTCCTCACCTCTCCTTGGTTTAATGATGAACTATTGTTTCAGGAAACCGCTTCCATAGTTCATTTCCCGAGAATCTTGCAATGGCATTTGAATGAATTATGTTGCACCTTTTCTTCTCGGACATCCTGAGTCTGAGGTATCATGACACCAATTGGATCTGAATCTCGGTCAGATATGATGGTTGGGACAACTTTCCAGGAGTTATGTTGTTGGTCCTTTGATGACCCGGTAATATGATGTCATGCCTAGCACCCCCGGCTGGAGGACCTATCATTATAATTTATTTTACAAGGATATAACCATTCCTCCTGGAGGAAATTGTTGGACTTATTTTATAAGTTACTCCTGATGGATCATTGGTGTATCAAAAGTATGGCCCTTGATTGAAACACCATGTCAGTGCTATCTTGAAGCAGGTCTATGGTACTCCGATTATCAATAAAAACATTTGAAGCCCAATGCTAAATGTTTTCTTGCTCAATTATCCAAACACCGTTCTATGGGTAATGTCATAAAATTTCTCTCCCCTTACCTAAGGAGTTTTCTACATTATATCCTGTCATGGATATCATGCTCTGTTTGTCTTTGGGAAGGATATACCCCTGAAATATGTGTTTAAACACATTTTTCCTTTCCATTGTTCTGTTTAAACCTGATAATTACTTTTCCTTTCCATTGGTTTGTTTAAACCTTCTTGTGATTTGTATAATAAAAGCAGTAATATCCCCTGCTTATGTAAACACCTCGTTGTACCACTCTGTCAGTAAGACCCTGTTACTATTGTTGCTGACATTCCGGTAGCCACCGATGGATGAGAACCTTGCCTATTGGTCCACCTCGTTCAACGAGCAGGAAAATGGTTCTCTTCGTCCCTCGCCCTTGGTACTGATGTTGTGGCCGACATAACTGATAGGCTATCCTCTGACATACCTTGCTTGCAAGATCACGCACGACGTCTCCGCCCTTCCTACTTTAACCCACATAGTGGGCCCATAACCCACAGGTCCACTGGATCGAAACCTGACTTTCATGTACCACCCCCATGTTCCCAAAGTTATTCCTCGCGCGTGACCTCATAAGTAATTAACGAGCCACCACCCGAGAGATCATAAACTCTGGTAGCAGACACCATACTTATTTCCGTTGATCTCAACCCCTTTCACACTTTGTTTCAGGCCTCGAACGATTGCCTGCCCGCTTGGAACTTCCCATGATACCTCTTTATTTTGCTCCCGATATTTTCTTAAGTTTCAATTTGAGAGTTACTTTCCGCCACCTTCCCCGATGTTATCGACCAGATTGTCAACCTTGCTGAGGTCCGTTCTTCCGAATACCCCCTTACTCTCGATGTGTTCTATTTGTTCAACTCGAGAGGTACTCATATGCTCATTCATGGTTTAATCCCAGGTTATTACCCTTATAGCATTCTGTCATTTCCGATCTACCCCATGACCTATTCGTAAGTACGTTGGAGTTCCCGAGAAAAGGGCGACATCACCATGATGACCTGAAGCAGAGAAATGAAGATGTCAATGTAATGGATCGACCTCTTCAAGAAGAGCAACCAAGACCGAGAAGATTCGTTAGAATTTCGTAACCAGACATGTCCCCCTTACTCCCTTCTTAAATCTCGGGACGAGATTTCTTGTAGTGGAGGAGATTTGTAACGCCTGGATAATCATGCTACAGTAATCCCACACTAATCATGCCATGACCCCTCGGTTACTGTTGCTAATCTCGAGTTAGTTCGAAACCGATTCAAATTCAAATTCAAAATCAGGCAAACAATAAAAGTTTTCAAAAAAAACTTAAACTAAAATGTTCTAGGGGTGACAAATATTGCATAGTTAATTATGGTAGAAAAACCAAACTTTGATAAAATGTTTAAAGGCTCTAAAACAATTAAAACAGTAGTGAAAACAATTAAACAAATGCCTATTGAATTTATAAAATTCAAAAACTATTTTATTATGTGTTAATAATTAATCTCACAGTAGTTTGTTGATAAATACAAATTTAGGCACTAGTGGTAATTTTATAAAACTAAAAATAAATGAAACTACAAATAATAAAAGGAAAAGAAAATATAAAACAGAAAACAAAACTAAGAAAGAACAAAAAAAAGAAATAGAAGAGACACCCCACTGGACCATGGCCCAACAGCCATCAGACCCACCAGCCGCCCACTGGTGCCTACAACACCCACAGGCGACCAACCCTAGCGCCACCCCCACTCCCCCATCGCTCCCCACGACCCCCACTCCTCCTCCTCTCTCTCGACTGGATCGGGATCGAGCGACCCCGACCCCATCGCCGCACCGTCGCAGCCACCTCGTCGACGCCGCCTAGAGGACCTCCTCGCCGGACCTCGCTTCCCCGTCTCCCCCTCGTGTGCTTCCCACACCTCTCGATCCCAATCTGGATCGGGAAGGGGAACAAACCCGGTGCCCCTCGCCGCCTCGGCCCCCACCACTCAACACCGACGCCGGTGCCGTCCCTTGCCGCAGCTGCTTGTCTCCCCGTCGCCCGGCCGTCCTCGACCTCCTCCCCGAACGGCCTCAACGACCCCCGCCGCCCAGATCGACCACGCACGCCACCGCCTGGACCTCACCAGACGTCCTCGCCGGCCTGCCTCCTCCTCCTCGCCGGCCTGCACCTCGTCACCACGTCGATGTCTTCTCCGTCTCCTCCCCGCGCCCCACTGCCCCGGTCCCTGCATCCCGCTGTGAGCCTCCGCCTCCTCCTCTGCTCCTTCATCTCACTTTACGCACTCACGGCACAGCATCGCTTCGCTGGCCGCACCAGCCTCTCGCCCGTTGAGGCCTCTCTGCCTCGCCCTCTCCCTTGCTCCCCGCGTCCTCGCCTCTACTGTCGCGCCCTGGCGCCGCCCCGCCGTGGCCTCACCGCTGTCACCTCCGGCGGCTGGCCTCGCCGTGCCCTCTTTGTCGGCGCCCCCACAGTGGCCTCGGGCTCTTTTCACTGCGCGCTGCATACCATCGCCACTCACGGGATCGCCCTGATGGGCGTGTGCCCGCACCCGTGCCCAAAACCGCTATGGCCCCCTGGGGCCTATGACATATGGGCCCCTTCCACAGAACGTGTTAAAAAAAACTAGAATTAAAAAGAATTAAAAATAGTATTAATAAAATTAATAATTAATTAATTAGTGAATTAATTAAGTTAATTAACCCTATTTAATTAGTCTAATTAACTAGTTAGTTTAAATAAACAGTAATTAAGTTAGTTAAACCCTAATTAGACTAAACAGTCAATGACGAATGGGACGCACACGTCAGTTGACCAGTCAACACCTCTGTTGACTGCTGACGTCATGCTGACGTCATGATGATGTCAGCATACACTATTCTGGATAATGTTGAATTAAATTAATTAATTAAATTCTAAAAGTGATTTAAACTTTAGAAAATCATATAAAATAAACCGTATCTCAGATGAAAATGTTTTCTACATGAAAGTTGCTCAGAACGACGAGACGAATCTGGATAAGCAGCCCGTTCATTCGCCACGTGTCCCTTGCATAGTGAACCTGCAACATTTCACATCCGGTTCATCTGCCCGAAAACACGGAACACCGGGGATGCTTTCCCGGATGTTTCCCCCCTTCACCGGTATCACCTCATACCGCGTTAGAACACGTCTAGCTCTGCTTGTTGTCCTGTTATGCACTTGCTTGCTATGTATTTATTGTTTCTTCCCCCTCATCTTCCGCTAGACACCGAGACCGGCGCTGCTGCTACCCAGTACGACTACGGTGTTGACGACCCCTCTCTCTTGCCAGAGCAACCAAGCAAGCCCCCCCTTTGATCACCAGATATCGCCTACTCTTCTCTATACTGCTTGCATTAGAGTAGTGTACCATGTTACTGCTTTCAGTTAATCCTATACTGCTGCATAGCCTGTCCTTGCTACTACTGTTGTTACCTTTACCTGCTATCCTACTCCTTAGTATAGGATGCTAGTGTTCCATCAGTGGCCCTACATTCTTGTCCGTCTGCCATGCTATACTACTAGGTTGTGATCACTTCGGGAGTTGATCACGGGCATATACTATATACTTTACACTATTACATTACCTGTGATACTGTTCGGAGATGGGGCTGAAAGGACGGTGGCTCCATCCCGTAGAGGTGGGCCCGGTTCCCACGGCCCCGATCGTTACTTGTGGCGGAGCGGCAGGCAGGTTGAGACTACAGGGTGAGAGGTGGGCCTGGCCCTGGTCGGCGTCATGGATACTTAACACGTTTAACGAGATCTGGGTATTTGATCTGAGTCTGGCCATTTGGTCTATACGCACTAACCGTCTACGCGGGAGTAGTTATGGGTATCCCGGCGTCGTGGTATCAGCCGAAGCCTTCGTGACGTCAGCGACTGAGCGGCGCGCACCGGATTGGACTGGAACGCCTGTTAGGCTAGGTCTACTTCTGGCCGCCCACGCAACATGCAGGTGTGCTAAGGGCGATGGGCCCAGACCCCTGTGCGCTTAGGTTTAGACCGGCGTGCTGACCTCTCTGTTGGCCTAGGTGGGGCTGCGACATGTTGATCTTCCGCGACCGGGCATGACCCAGGAAAGTGTGTCCGGCCAAATGGGATCAAGCGTGTTGGGTTATGTGGTGCACCCCTGCAGGGAAGTTAATCTATTCTAATAGCCGTGATCTTGATAATGGACGACTTGGAGTTGTACCTTGACCTTATGACAACTAGAACCAGATACTTAATAAAATACACCCTTCCAAGTGCGGATACAACCCGTGGTCGCTCTCTCTCGTGGTTACGAGGAGGGATCGCGGGTAGGATTATGCTATGCGATGCTACTTGGAGGACTTCAGTCTGCTCTCTTCTACATGTTGCAAGACGGAGGCTGCCAGAAGCGTAGTCTTCGACATGATTAGACATTCCCCTCTTATTCTGTCATTCTGCAGTTCAGTCCAGTGATATGGCCCTTTACACATATATCCATGCATATGTAGTGTAGCTCCTTGCTTGTGAGTACTTTGGATCAGTACTCACGGTTGCCTTGTTCCCCCTTTTTCCCCTATCTCTACTCGATTGCTGCGACCAGACGATGGAACCCAGGAGCCAGACGCCACCGTCGATGACGACTTCTACACCGGAGGTGACCTACTACGTGCAGCCCGCTGACGACGACCAGGAGTAGTTTAGGAGGATCCCAGGCAGGAGGCCTGCGCCTCTTCGATCTGTATCCCAGTTTGTGCTAGCCATCTTATGGCAACTTGTTTAACTTATGTCTGTACTCAGATATTGTTGCTTCCATCGACTTCGCCTATGATCGAGCACTTGTATTCGAGCCCTCGAGGCCCCTGGCTTGTATTATGATGCTTGTATGACTTATTTATGTTTTAGAGTTGTGTTGTGATATCTTCCCGTGAGTCCCTGATCTTGATCGTACACATTTGCGTGCATGATTAGTGTACGATTGAATCGGGGGCGTAAAGACGTTTGTGACGACCAGATGCTTCAAAGGATTCTTTCATAGGGAACTTTTGGAGAACTTTTCTTGAGGAGTTCGTTCAGAAACTTGTATAGAAACTTTCTTAATGAGCACTCGACAAACGCATGTCGAGAACATACACAAAGTCCCAGCTATGGACCTCGTGCATCGTCATAACTGAGGTCTCTTGCATTTCCCTACAAGTAATTGGATCTCATATGGAGATGTTTAGTGAAGTAGAATGGAAAAAATCGAATGCAACTACACAAGAACTAGTTTGTAACTGTCGTTCGGAATCATTTTTGCGCAGTGTTAACTGAAACATGTATATCTGACTCATACGTAGTCCGTTTTGGCTCCACAAGAAGTAAAACCGTCTGTGACGACCAGATGCTTCAAAGGATTCTTTCACTGGGAACTTTTGGAGAACTTTTCTTAAGGAGTTCGTTCAAATTCTTAATGAGCTGTAAGATCCCAAAATTCTAAATTTTGGAATGTTATAATAAATAGATAGATTTGATTGTTTGTTTGATTGTTGTGTGATTGGTTGACTGAAAGTGAGTGAATTCGAAACTTTTTGAAAGTTAAATGAGAGGGAATAAAAGGACTTTCCCAAACTTTCATTTTGCTTTTATGATCCTCGTGAATTCAAATTGTTTTCACCACAAAACCCTGGAGAGAAGATGACATGACTTCTTCCATTTATTTAAATGACAAGGGGTGTTGAAAATATTTGAATTTCATTTGGAAAATATTTCCAATTCTCAAACTTTATGCAACTCAATGATTTTCACGAGCGAAGATAAAATGACTTCTTCAAAACATATGAAATATGAGTTGGGAGTTTCAAAGAACTAAATTGAAAGTTCTTTTGAATTTATTTTCAATTTGGAGTTATTTGAGTTTTATTCAAATTATTTTTCTCCAAAAATAAAATATATGGAAAATAGGGTAACATGATTCCCTACATCAGAAAATTGGAGAGAAATAAATTTGAATTCATTTTGGTATTTTTAAAATGATTTTCGTTGGATTTTATTAGAGCAGCAGCATTGTTTGATTTATCTGAATTTGTGTGGATTTTATTTGACTCTAGGAAACCATGTTGTAGAAAATCTTTTTCTGAAAATTTTGATATATAATATGCCTATATAAAGTTTTAGTTTTATTTTCGTTTTTCAGTTTATCGCTTTCTGTTTAAAAAAAACAAATAACAAACTGCGCGTGCGCCTGAAACTAACTGTCGCCCACGTGCGCATCATAGTACCAGCGGGCGCACCATCATTTTTTTTCTTTTACTATATGGGCCAGGCCCAGCGGGCCATATTCCTTCCGCATATTTCTTTCCATAGTTTTTCTTTTTCTTTTCTATTGCTCAAAAAAAATTATAGTGTGCGCGGCCGGCCGAACAGCCTAAAGGCCTTTTTGGCCCATGGCGCACCTCCCATCTCTGTTTTGTATATTTTCGTCTATATTTAGTCCCACATTGCCTAGCTTTTGACCCCTAAACCTCTTTTCCACCTATAAATATAGACCCATAGAGCCTCCAAAAATCATCCGATTCGGGTTAAATCAATATTTTGATTTGACTAGATTCATTAAAAAATATTTTTCTCCTCTCGGGGCGACTTCTGGAAATTGTCTTCTCTCTCCGAAGTTGTCTTTTCTCTGCCTTATAAATGTATCTTTCTTTGTTTTTTTACTACTTCCGTAGCCTATTATTTTCTAGACTAGTATGATAAAATAATTAGATTACCAATTAGTCTACGTATTTATACGTTAGACCTAGAATTCTTTTAGCCGTAACTATTTTTCTTCTGTAAAACAGCTTGGCCCTGATTTTTCAAATAGCCATAACTTTTTACTCGTTCATCCAAATTAGATGAAACCAGCGCCTATAATTTCGTCTGGTTTTCACCTATCCAGTTAACCTGTCACGTCAATTTTTTGAAATTTTCAAATTTCAAAATTTGTTCAGATTCATATTCAAACTTCTTTTGTTCATAACTTAAGTTCCGTAACTCCGTTTGAGTTGATTCTTTTTGCAAATAAAAGCTCTTGACATAAACTTTATGATAAGGCCAAATACACATAATTTTGGTACTGTTAGAAATTGTTTTATGTTGCAAGAGTTATTTGCTTGGTTTTGATGTTTTCCGAATCGTTTTCTTCGTTCGGTCTGATGTTTTGAGTGATTGCTTATGTGTGGCTACTATTGCTTGATTACGATAGATTGACCGAAGTGTGGCGAGTAGAACTATCAAGAGTTTTGAGTGCGAATCATCTTCATCAACATTGCAGACAAGTAACACTTTGATCATACTTCTTCTCATACCCAGTTTTTATGCATTAGATCTATCCTCAAACACTTGCATGATTAGGATCTAATTAAATTGTGGGTTTTGGGAAGTAGATTGAGGTAGTACCTATTACCTGTTTTATTATCAAACCCTTGGGAGTTACTTCTACGTTTTCTTATTATGCCATGCTATGCTAGTAGACGTGGATTGGGTGAGTGTATCCATGACAGATGTGAGATTGTTATTTAATGGATTATTTAAGGTGGAAACTTAAACACACATCTGGGTGGATTGAGGCACCTGGTTTCTATCAGGATTTGCCTGTATTTCTTCGGACCGCCACCCAGGCTCAAAGGGATCATGAGATTATTCAAACTAGAAACTTCCGTGTGCAGCCACAAAGCATTATGGGCTCTGGCATAGTTGATTAAGTTGTGCGAACTCTTACGGGTAGACTAGCAGATGTAGGGGAAAGTAGGTGTACCGGTCTACCCAAATGTAAGGTGCTAGTGCTTCTGAAAGACTATGTCTCGGTCATCCGTTTCTCAAACATCATGTAGTGCGAGAAATCCAACGGAGGCGATCGAGTCTTGTGGGGAAAAGTGCACAAACCTCTGCAGAGTGTATAAACTAATCATGATTAGCCGTGTCCCCGGTTATGGACATCTTGAGTATCTAGTTCTTGGATTATCCTGTTGATCTCATCACGTTACTTAATATAATTTGTTTGGGTGTAATGAGTACTTTTAATTGGGATTGAGGATGCTGTCAACCATTCTCAATGTTTAACAACCACCATGATAGTTAAATAAATTTATTCCTTTGTAGTAGGGAAAAATTGGCTTTTCGCAAAAAACTGTAACCATAGAGCTTTTCCACCAGCCATATATGCATGTAGTATAGGCTTATTCTTTCATTACTCTCTGTGTGTTACATTTCCAGCATATTCCATGTGCTGACCCGTTTTCGGGCTGCAACGTTTCATGTTGCAAACTTTTCAGACGACGAGTAAGTGATACGTTAGGGTTACGATTTCTACACTCAACTTTGCCGTTGGTGTTGATGGGAATCCACAACCTTGTTGCTTCCGCTATATTTTGGATTGAGGTAATAGTATTTACGTTATTATATACACGTGATTTACCTCTGTTATAAATCCTTTGAGTACTGTGTGTGTCAGCATACCAATCCAGGGATGACACTTAAGCACAGAGACTTGATCCATTCGGGTCGGGTCGCTACAAGATGGTATCAGGGCACATGTTGACTGTAGGACGTGACCCTAGAAACTGGCAAGCCCATAGGGAAGATTTTTCTCTACAACTTCATTTTCAAAAAGATCTTTTACCTCTCTTCTCTTCTTAGCTTATTCAAATATCCCCTTTTAGTGAGACCATATCCCTTTTCCCTTTTGACCACTCAAAGATTCGACCGATGAGACCACTCCAAGGTGACAAGATATCGGACAACTAAGACCATTTGGAATAAATAGGATTTTACCGTGCATTATAATGACGGAAACTACAACAGTGAAGACTCCGAAGACTAGGAGAATTTGAAGGCTTTGAAGAATTTCCGGATTTGTATGACCTAGGAAGGTTATGCTTATGGAACTTGGCAGACTATGGAAGTTGTCAATACCCGAGATCAAGGTGTATCGAAGAAAGACTGGAACACGGAGCATCAGAATTCAAAAGTTTTGTCAAGAAACCCTAAAGCAGGAGATATGGAGAGATAGCTCATGGAAATGACAAGAGCAGAAACATGGATATTCATGACGTTATCGTCCATTTATGCTATTATCACCGTGATGGGTTAAGCATGCATATGCATGGAAGGATTGGATAGTAGAAGTCTGATGGAGCACCAATCAGTAAAAGATGAAGTTTTAACCTTAGCCGGTGTAACACCGGGATCTGGAGCATTACATCAAGGATTTCAAGATGGATATGCAGGAAGCCGTATTTGGCAAGGAAGTAGTTCATGAAGAACTCAGGACCCAGAAGCTGAAAGTAGCCAAGCTGGAGGAGCAAAACCTCGAGATACCGGAGATTTGTCAGGAACTGAAGGACAGTAGGACCGTGGATCATGTCAAGGATGTTGAAACCGGAAGTTTGGAATGCAAGTCCAGAATATTAAAGGACGTCACGAGAGACTCTGCGTCAATAGAGATGATATGGCAAAAGAACTTGAGAAGGACAAGCGTGATCAGAAGAAGCCATCAGAGACATGAACAAGACTTGATGAGTTTGGTGACATTCAAGATTTATTGACCTTTAGAAGACCCAACCCCTATTATATATCTACGTTAGATGCGATGATTGTGAGCTGTCATTTGTTTGATGTTTTTCCTACAGCCACAACAAAATCTGTCTTTTCAAAACAATTGTTTGCCTTGTGTGCATCCCTCTCGATCTCTCTTATCCCACCCCAAACCCATGGACCCAATAGAGGATGAATGGAGATGAGCTTGTATTTTCCTGGACCGATGAGTCAATTGGAGACAGTCTGATGGATTCAGAACATGGAGGATCAAATGGAGAATAACCCTATAGCCGGAAAGAATATGGCCCAACATGCTCTTCAATGCTTTGAAAGATGTTGCCACTACCTGGTATAAGATGTACCAAACCATCAATAGATGGCAAGGAGTAACCACTTGGGAAGAATTTAAGTGGACTTTGTTAAAGTCTTGACTAGTGTCCCAGAAGTTGAAGCCTTATGGAAAGGATATGAAGACACCTTGTGAATACAAGCTTTATGGAGAAATAGGACACAACCATAAAGAACAACAGGATGAATACCCTCATAAGCAGAGGATTACCAAAGGAGTAGCAGGGGATCTCAGGGAACTTCGGTTGGAGATTGTTCCCAAAGGTTTTGTTGCAGCAATGGAAGTTCAGTTTACATTGTTGGGAAAGATCTGTGAAGCTCAGAAGGATGACAAAGAGATTGCTGAGGTAAAAGAGAGGATGAGCAAAGGAAACGCCACAGATTTTCGTAAGGATGATCACGACACCTTATGGTTCGAGGACCCTGTAAATGTGCCCAATAATGCAAAGATCAGGGAGTTAATACTTTAGGAGGCTCATGACTCACCATACTCGATTGCCCTAGAAACACCAAGATGTATTTTGATTTGAAGTAGTGTTTCTGGTGGACTGGTATGAAGAAGGATATTGTCGAGTATGTAGTCGTATGTGACGTATCTCAGAGAGTGAAGGCAGAGCATCAGAAGCTAGTCGGATTACTACAGCCTATGCCGATACCTGAATGGAAGCAGGATAAGCTTGGCATGGATCTCATTACCGATTTCCCAGAACCCGAACGGGATATGATTCTATCTGGGTAGTAGTTGATTCGCTTGACCAAAGTGGCTCACTTTATCCCAGTGAAAACCACCTATACAAGTGCGAAGTTGGCTAAGATATATTTGACAAGGATCGTATGTCTGCATGGAGTTCCGAGGACCATCGTAGAGGAACACAGTTTACCTCAAAGCTTTGGAATCAGCTGCACCAGACTTTGGGTACTAGGCTAGAGTTAAGTACAGCCTTTCATCCGCAGACAGATGGATAAACCGAGAGAGTCAATTAGATTCTGGAGGACATGTTGAGAGTGTGTGCGCTAGAATTATGGATCTAGTAGTGATGATAATCTACCTTACGCGGAGTTCTCATACAACAACAGTTACCAAGCCAGTTTGAAGATGGCCCCTTTTGAAGCTTTGTATGGGAGAAGGAGCCAGATACCAATGATGTGGAACGAAGTTGGAGACCATCAATTGATTGGATCAAATGTGATCAAGGATGCAGAAGAGAATGTTAAGTTGCTTCGAGATAGACTGAAGGTAGCTCGGTCCAGGAAGAATAATTATGCAGATGCAAGAAGGTAGTCGATAAAATCGGAGACAGAGTATATCTTCGTGTGCCACCTCTGCGAGGAGTTAAACGATTTGGAGTTAAGGGAAAGTTAGCCCCGAGATTTGTAGGACCATACCGAGTTTTGGAGCGTATGGGAGAAGTGACCAACAAGTTGGAGTCACCCGAAGGACTGTCAAGAGTTCATGATGGGTTTCACGTTTCCCAGTTGAAGAAATGCCATGCAGAGATGGCCACTATTCCCTTGTAAGGACGCTTGACCCTGGAAAGGATAATGATGTTCCACGAAGTGGAGTATGGACTTCATAAGCATAAGTTTTTATCTCGGTATGTGGGATATCCCGTGAGAATGAAGAGATGAATTTACTATTGGATATAAAGGAGGTATGATGTTGGAGATATGGATCGATGGACATTCCATGATGAGTCTGAGTAATCATGTCCTAGTTTGGTGCCAACGAAGGAAGGAAAACACTACGATTGGATGGATTTAAGTATGCCAGGAAGTTGGATGTTGGGATAATGATCAGTTGCCCAGATGATGTGTTAGGATTTTAAGTGATGAGATGGGCCATAACCCACAGGCCCCAGGACCTGCCAAGAAGCCAGCACACTCTTGCTGAAGGAAAAACCCTGGAAGAAGTTACAATTTTGTCGACCGACGATCCTATAGGAGTTTACGCAAAACTAGAGAGTTGTTATGGAACGATAGATGTTTGTTTGGCTTGCAGAATCAATGGATTTATCCGAACTTGGTTCGTCGACAAGAGAAATTCTGCAATGCTTGTGAGGATGACCGAGTGTTAGAATGCGAGATTCGCTAAACCATGTACAAGGTAATGATTTGGGTGCGGGATGGATTGATCACCATACCGACTTATTCTTATTATTTGCTTTGCTATATGGGATGGTAAATCTGAGTGACTTACCTATAGTAGAGAGACGACGCTCAAAACCTTGTTTGAACCTTAGAATGGTATAAGCATTTTTGTTCCCCTTGTACAAGGCAGTTGTTGCCAACCGTAGAATATACGGTGAGGATCAACCCGGACCCGTTTTCTGCAGGAGAAACCATAAATTGATGACCACCATGAGATATCGATAGTTGTTTAGTATTGGCGCCAGACCCGTCAGCTATGAAGAACCAGTTTCGGGATAACCTTACCAAGAGGAAAGGACAAAAGTATTGAGGAAAAGGTTATGCCACTACCGGAAGAGCCCAGAGAAGGAATTCTTCCGAGAATTTGAGAAGACCGACACTGTAACCAATAAGGATGGAGTATATGAGTTTTGTTGGAACCGTAACCATGCTTCTAAGGGTGGTAGCACCCGAGACCCCGGAGATGATCGATGGATTTTGAGAAGACCCCCAAAACCTAACCTATTTCTTTCTAGCCTCTCTGAATCTCGAGGACGAGATTCATTTTAAGGGTGGTAGGTTTGTAACATCCCAAAATTCTAAATTTTGGAATGTTATAATAAATAGATAGATTTGATTGTTTGTTTGATTGTTGTGTGATTGGTTGACTGAAAGTGAGTGAATTCGAAATTTTTTGAAAGTTAAATGAGAGGGAATAAAAGGACTTTCCCAAACTTTCATTTTGCTTTTATGATCCTCGTGAATTCAAATTTTTTTCACCACAAAATCCTGGAGAGAAGATGACATGACTTCTTCCATTTATTTAAATGATAAGGGGTGTTGAAAATATTTGAATTTCATTTGGAAAATATTTCCAATTCTAGAACTTTATGCAACTCAATGATTTTCACGAGCGAAGATAAAATGACTTCTTCAAAACATATGAAATATGAGTTGAGAGTTTTAAAGAATTAAATTCAAAATTCTTTTGAATTTATTTTCAATTTGGAGTTATTTGAGTTTTATTAAAATTATTTTCTCCAAAAATAAAATATATGAAAAATAGGGTAACATGATTCCCTACATCAGAAAATTGGAGAGAAATAAATTTGAATTCATTTTGGTATTTTTAAAATGATTTTCGTTGGATTTTATTAGAGCAGCAGCAGTGTTTGATTTATCTGAATTTGTGTGGATTTTATTTGACTCTAGGAAACTGTTCATGCTGTAGAAAATCTTTTTCTGTACATTTTGATATATAATATGCCTATATAAAGTTTTAGTTTTATTTTCGTTTTTCATTTTATCGCTTTCTGTTTAAAAAAAACAAATAACAAACTGTGCTTGCTATGAAACTAACTACGCCCACGCATCGCATCATAGTACCAATGGCGCCCCATCATTTTTTTTCTTTTACTATATGGGCAAGGCCCAGCGGGCCATATTCCTTCCCCATATTTTTTTCCATAGTTTTTTTTCTTTTCTATTGCTCAAAAAAAATATTTTACAGTGTGCGCGGCCGGCCGAACCGCCTAAAGGCCTTTTTGGCTCATGGCGCACCTCCCATCTCTGTTTTGTATATTTTCGTCTATGTTTAGTCCCACATTGCCTAGCTTTTGACCCCTAAACCTCTTTTCCACCTATAAATATAGACCCATAGAGCCTCCAAAAATCATCCGATTCGGGTTAAATCAATATTTTGATTTGACTAGATTCATTTAAAAAAAATATTTTTCTCCTCTCCGGCGCGACTTCTAGAAATTGTCTTCTCTCTCCGAAGTTGTCTATTCTCTGCCTTATAAAGGTATCTTTCTTTGTTTTTTATTACTTCCGTAGCCTATTATTTTCTAGACTAGTATGATAAAATAATTAAATTACCAATTAGTCTACGTATTTATACGTTAGACCTAGAATTCTTTTAGCCGTAACTATTTTTCTTCTGTAAAATAGCTTGGCCCTGATTTTTGAAATAGCCATAACTTTTTACTTGTTCATCCAAATTAGATGAAACCAGCGCCTATAATTTCATCTTGTTTTCACCTATCCAGTTAACCTGTCACGTCAATTTTTTGAAATTTTCAAATTTCGAAATTTGTTCAGATTCATATTCAAACTTCTTTTGTTCATAACTTAAGTTCCGTAACTCCGTTTGAGTTGATTCTTTTTGCAAATTAAAGCTCTTGACAATAAACTTTATGATAAGGCCAAATACACATAATTTTGGTACTGTTAGAAATTGTTTTATTTTGCAAGAGTTATTTGCTTGGTTTTGATGTTTTCCGAATCGTTTTCTTCGTTCGGTCCGATGTTTTGATTGATTGCTTATGTGTGGCTACTATTGCTTGATTACGAGATTGATTGGAGTGTGACGAGTAGAACTATCAAGAGTTTTGGGTGTGAATCATCTTCATCAACATTGCAGGCAAGTAACACTTTGATCATACTTCTTCTCATACCCAGTTTTTATGCATTAGATCTATCCTCAAACACTTGCATGATTAGGATCTAATTAAATTGTGGGTTTTGGGAAGTAGATTGAGGTAGTACCTATTACCTGTTTTATTATCAAACCCTTGGGAGTTACTTCTACGTTTGCTTATTATGCCATGCTATGCTAGTAGACGTGGATTGGGTGAGTGTATCCATGACAGATGTGAGATTGTTATTTAATGGTTTATTTAAGGTGGCAACTTAAACACACATCTGGGTGGATTGAGGCACCTGGTTTCTATCAGGATTTGCCTGTATTTCTTCGGACCACCACCCAGGCTCAAAGGGATCATGAGATTATTCAAACTAGAAACTTTCGTGTGCAGCCACAAGCCATTACGGGCTCTGGCATAGTTGATTAAGTTGTGCGAACTCTTACGGGTAGACTAGCAGATGTAGGGGAAAGTAGGTGTACCGGTCTACCCACATGTAAGGTGCTAGTGCTTCTGAAAGACTATGTCTCGGTCATCCGTTTCTCGAACATCATTTAGTGCGAGAAATCCAACGGAGGTGATCGAGTCTTGTGGGGAAAAGTGCGCAAACCTCTACAGAGTGTATAAACTAATCATGATTAGCCGTGTCCCCGGTTATGGACATCTTGAGTATCTAGTTCTTGGATTATCCTGTTGATCTCATCAAGTTACTTAATATAATTTGTTTGGGTGTAATGAGTACTTTTAATTGGGATTGAGGATGCTGTCAACCATTCTCAATGTTTAACAACCACCATGATAGTTAAATAAATTTATTCCTTTGTAGTAGGGAAAAATTGGCTTTTCGCAAAAAGCTGTAACATAGAGCTTTTCCACCAGCCATATATGCATGTAGTATAGCCTTATTCTTTCATTACTCTCCGTGTGTTACATTGCCAGCATATTCCATGTGCTGACCCGTTTTCGGGCTGCAACATTTCATGTTGCAGACTTTTCGAATTTACTTAGTAAGTGATACGTTAGGGTTACGATTTCTACACTCAACTTTGCCGTTGGTGTTGATGGGAATCCACAACCTTGTTGCTTCCGCTATATTTGGATTGAGGTAATAGTATTTATGTTATTATATACACGTGATTTACCTCTGTTATAAATCCTTCGAGTACTGTGTGTGTCAGCATACCGATCCAGGGATGACACTTAAGCACAGAGACTTGATCCATTCGGGTCGGGTCGCTACATGAGTACTCGACTAACGCATTTCGAGAACATACACAAAATCCCAGCTATGGTCCTAGTGCATCTTCATAACTGAAGTCTCTTGCATTTCCCTACAAGTAATTGGATCTCATATGGAGATGTTTAGTGAAGTAGAATGGAAAAAGTCGAATGCAACTACACAAGAACTAGTCTCAGAATCGCTGCTCGAATGAGTTTTATGCAGATGTTAATCAAACATGGATATCGAATCGATACGTCTCCAACGTATCTATAATTTTTTATTGCTCCATGCTATACTGTCTACTATTTGGGACAATATTGGACTTTATTATCCACTTTTATATTATTTTTGGGACTAACCTATTAACCGGAGGCCCAGCCCAGAATTGCAGTTTTTTTGCCTATTTTAGAGTTTCGCAGAAAAAGAGTATCAAACGAAGTCCAAACGGAATGAAACCTTCGGGAACGTGATTTTTAGGAAGATTATGATCCGGGAGACTTGGACCCTATGTCAAGAAAGAAAAGAGGAGGCCACGAGGTAGGGGCGCGCCCACCCCCCCCCCCCAGGTCGCACCCTCCACCCTTGTGGGCCCCACGTTGCTCCACCGACGTGCTCCTTCCTCCTATATATACCTACGTACCCCCAAACGATCAGATACGGAGCCAAAAACCTAATTCCACCGCCGCAACCTTCAGTACCCACGAGATCCCATCTTGGGGCCTGTTCCGGAGCTCTGTCGGAGGGGGCATCCACCACGGAGGGCTTCTACATCATCACCATAGCCTCTCCGATGAAGTGTGAGTAGTTTACCTCAGACCTTCGGGTCCATAGTTAGTAGCTAGATGGCTTCTTCTCTCTTTTTGGATCTCAATACAATGTTCTCCCCCTCTCTCGTGGAGATCTATTCGATGTAATCTTCTTTTTGCGGTGAGTTTGTTGAGATTGATGAATTGTGGGTTTATGATCAAGATTATCTATGAATAATATTTGAATCTTCTCTGAATTCTTTTATGTATGATTGGTTATCTTTGCAAGTCTCTTCGAATTATCAGTTTAGTTTGGCCTACTAGATTGATCTTTCTTGCAATGGGAGAAGTGCTTAGCTTTGGGTTCAATCTTGCGTTGTCCTTTCCCGTGATGAGGGGGGCAAGGCAAGGCGTATTGAATTGTTGCCATCGAGGATAACAAGATGGTTTTTTTATCATATTGCATGAATTTATCCTTATACATCATGTCAACTTGCTTAAGGTGTTACTCTATTTTCTTGAACTTGATACTTTAGATGCATGCTGGATAGCGGTCGAAGAGTGGAGTAATAGTAGTAGATGCAGGCAGGAGTCGGTCTACTTGTCTCGGACGTGATGCCTATATACATGATCATACCTAGATATTCTCATAACTATTCTCAATTATGTCAATTGCTCAACAGTAATTCGTTCACCCACCGTAAAATACTTATGCTCTTGAGAGAAGCCACTAGTGAAATCTATGACCCCGGGTCTGTCTTCATCATATTAATCTTCCAACACTTGTTTATTATCTTTGCTTTTATTTTACTTTGCATCTTTATCACAAAAATACCAAAAATATTATCCTATCATATCTATCAGATCTCACTCTCGTAAGTGACCGTGAAGGGATTGACAACCCCTTATCATGTTGGTTGCGAGGAGTTATTTGCTTTGTGCAGGTACGAGGGACTCGCGCGTAGCCTCCTACTGGATTGATACCTTGGTTCTAAAAAACTGACGGAAATACTTACGCTACTTTGCTGCATCATCCTTTCCTCTTCAAGGAAATCCAACGCAGTGCTCAAGAGGTAGCAAGAAGAATTTCTGGCGCAGTTGCCGGGGAGTCTATGCAAAAGTCAACATACCAAGTACCCATCACAATCCCTTATCTCCCGCACTACATTATTTGCCATTTGCCTCTCGTTTTCCTCTCCCCCACTTCACCCTTGCCATTTTATTCGCCCTCTCTTTTCCGTTCGCCTCTTTTTCGCTTCTGTTTTGTTTGCTCGTGTGTTGGATTGCTTGTTTGTCACGATGGCTCTACCTAGATTTGGTGATCTTCACCTTAAAAGGTTAGAAGAGATCGAAAGCAACGTCGGGAGTTTTATGGTTTTGCAATTTGAGCATAATAATTTCTTCAGAAACGAGCTTAAGGAACAAAAAAGTTATATGAGTTATATGAATAAAGAGCTCGATGATATGTCTAAATAATTTGATGGTTTAAGATCCCAAATTGCTCGTCTTGAGAAGTTGACTGCTGAAATTTCGGATAAGCAGGCTACCTTAGTCAATAAGATGGCCGCTAAACCGGATTCTTATGAAAACCAAGATGAAGATCTAAAAGTTATTGATGTGTCCCCTATTAAATCTTTGTTTTGCAATATGAATCTTGATAATGATGAGACTGAATATGATCCACCTTTACCTAGAAGGCGTTCCAAAAATTCGGAGTTTTTAGATCTTGATGCTAAAATTGATGAAAGTGGGATTGAAGAAAAAAAATCCTAGATGTTGCTAAACCCACTATTTTGGATTTCAAGGAATTTAATTATGAAAATTTCTCTTTGATTGATTGTATTTCCTTGTTGTAATCCGCGCTAAATTCTCCTCATGCTTATAGTCAAAATAAAGCCTTTACCAAACATATCGTTGATGCCTTGATGCAATCTTATGAAGAAAAACTTGAGTTGGAAGTTTCTATCCCTAGAAAAATTTATGATGAGTGGGAACAAATTATTAAAATTAAGATTAAGGATCATGAATTCTATGCTTTATGTGATTTGGGTGCTAGTGTTTCCACTATTCCCAAAACTTTGTGCGATTTGCTAGATTTCCGTGATTTTGATGATTGCTCTCTAAACTTGCACCTTGCGGATTCCACTATTAAGAAACCTATGGGAAGAATTAGTGATGTCCTTATTGTTGCAAATAGGAATTATGTGCCCGTAGATTTTATCGTTCTTGATATAGATTGCAATCCTTCATGTCCTATTATTCTTGGTAGGCCTTTCCTTAGAACGATTGGTGCAATTATTGATATGAAGGAAGAGAATATTAGATTCCAATTTCCATTAAATAAAGGCATGGAACACTACCCTAGGAAGAAAATAAAATTACCATATGAATCTATTATGAGAGCCACTTATGGATTGCCTACCAAAGATGGCAATACCTAGGTCGATCCTTGCTTTTATGCCTAGCTAGGGGCGTTAAACAATAGCGCTTGTTGGGAGGAAACCCAATTTTATTTTTAGTTTTTTGCTTTTGCTTATGTTTAGGAATAAATCTTTGATCTAGTCTCTGGTTAGATGTGTTTTTATGTTTTAATTAGTGTTTTTGCCAAGTTAAACCTATAGGATCTTCTTGGATGATAGTTATTTGATCTTGCTGTAATTTCCAGAAACTTTCTATTCACGAAATCAATTGTTAAAATTCACCAGAACATGATAAAATAGTGATTCCAATTGTTGCTGATCAATAAGCAAATTTACTAGGTCTTCCTATTTTGGGTGATTTTTTGGAGTTACAGAAGTTTGCGTTAGTTACAGATTACTACAGCCTGTTCTGTTTTTGACAGATTCTGTTTTTCGTGTGTTGTTTGCTTATTTTGATGAATCTATGACTAGTAAAATAGTTTATAAACCATGGAGAAGTTGGAATACAGTAGGTTTAACACCCATATAAATAAAGAATGAGTTCATTACAGTACCTTGAAGTGGTCTTTTGTTTTCTTTCGCTAACGGAGCTCACGAGATTTCTTTTGAGTTTGTGTTGTGAAGTTTTCAAGTTTTGGGTGAATTTTTTTTGATGGATTATGGAACAAGGAGTGGCAAGAGCCTAAGCTTGGGGATGCCCATGGCACCCCCAAGATAATCTAAGGAAACCAAAAAGTCAAAGCTTGGGGATGCTATAGCGACCAGACCTCAAGCAGTCTGATCTCTGTGCATAAGTGTCATACCTGGATCGGTAATGCTGACACACACAGTACTCGAAGGATTTATAACAGAGTAGCAATCACACACTTATTACATCGAATGTCTCAAAAGAGAACTTATTACAATAAATATGCCTTAAGGCCATCTAATACGATAACAGCGGAAGGCTTGGAAGATAAAGTGAGTCCATCAACTCCAACGGCATCACTGAGTGAAAGACCACGACCTAAGGCTCCATACTCGTCGTCTGAAAAGTCTGCAACATGATACGTTGCAGCCCGAAAACGGGCCAGCACATGGAATATGCTAGCAATGTAACACCAAAAGATAATGAACAGAATAATGCTATCACTACATGCATATATGACTGGTGGAGGCTGTATGGTTAATACGTTTTGTGAAAAACCAATTTTTCCCTACTGCAAAGGAATAAATTTTATTTAACTATCATGGTGGTTGTTAAACATTGAGAAGATTCACCCAACTCAATCCCAATTAAGCATCATCATTAAAACCCAATCAAGTTATATTAAGAGTGATGGGATCCACATGATAATCCAAGAACTAGATACTCAAATTGTCCATAACCGGGGACACGGCTAACCATGATTAGTTCGTACACTCTGCAGAGGTTTGTGCACTTTTCCCCACAAGACTCGATCTCCTCCATTGGATTTCTCGCACTACATGATGTTTTAGAAACGGATGACCGAGACATAGTCTTTCAGAAGCGTTAGCACCTTAAGATTGGTAGACTGGTACACCTACATCCCCTACATCTGCTATTCTACCACTGTAAGAGTTCACACGACTTAATCAACTATGCTAGAGCCCATAATAGCTTGTGGCTGCACACAGAAGTTTCCAACATGAATAATCTTATGATCCCTTTGAGCCTGGGTGGCGGTCCATAGGAGAATCACACGGTACCCCGGGATTTCCAAAAAATACAGGCAATCACTGGAAAACCCAGGTGCCTCAATCCACCCAAATGTGTATTAAAGTTGCCACCTTAAGTTAACCATTAATTTAACAATCTCACATCTGTCATGAAAAACACTCATACCAATCCACATCTACGAGGATAGCATAGCAATATAAGCATAACGTAGAAGTAACTCCCAGGGTTTGATAATACAGAGGTGAATAGGTACTACCTCAACTACTTCCCAAACCCACAATTTAATTCACATCCTAACCATGCAATTGTTTGAGGATTGATCTAATGCAATAAAACTGGGTAGTAAGAGGTATGATCAAAGTGTTACTTGCCTTGCTGATGATCCGCGAAACCTAGTGATTCGTAGAAGCATGCTTCACACTCCAGGTACACTATCACAACAAACAAGCATATAATAAGCAATCAAGCAAGGGCACGGGTAAAACTCAAATAAAAGATCTAACCAGAAAGTTCAACTTAAGAACTCTGGTTTGCAAAAAGAATCAAATCAAACGAAGCAACAAAACTCAAACGGCGAAAGAAACAAGCTTCGTTTACTATTCTGTACTAAAGTCAAATTTTACAGTAGCAAAACCTTATTTAAGTTGGTTAAATGGAAAGAGGGTTTCGAGACGAAACTCTTCGCCTGATTCTGATAAACGAGCGAAAACTTATACTAAAACGAAAATCGGATCTGAAATCGCGATCGAAAATAATCGCGATCGAAAATAATCGTGATCGAGGCATATGAAACAACTCTTCCCTCCTGCATAAGTACGGCTCCAAGTCCTCGACGAGAAGCGTCGCAATACACTTCATAATCCTTGCGTTGATCTAGCAGAATCAGCGCTGGTGATGTAACCAAGCATCTCTTCAACTCCTGAAAACAGGCCTCACATTCCTCAGTCCAATTGAACTTGGTGTCCTTCTTTAACAACTCCGTCATGGGCTTTGCAATCTTTGAAAATTTCTCAATCAACCTCCGGTAGTATCCTGCGAGTCCAAGAGAACTCCGGGTCTCTCCAACTGTTGTGGGTGACTCCCAATTTGTCACAGTGACAACCTTGGTGGGGTCTACTGCTATTCCTTCTCCGGATATAACGTGTCCAAGAAATCCAACTTCTTTCAGCCAAAACTCACACTTGCTGAACTTGGCATATAACTGGTGTTCTCTGAGCTTACCAAGTACCAAACGCAAATGTTCTTTATGTTCTTCTTCATTCTTCAAGTAAACCAGAATATCATCAATGAACACTACGATGAACTTATCCAAAAACTCCATAAAAACTTTGTTCATCATGTTCATAAAATAGGCAGGTGCGTAAGTCAGACCAAATGACATAACGGTATACTCATACAGCCCATACCTTGTGGTAAAAGCTGTCTTAGGTATGTCCTGCTCTCGAATCTTCAATTGGTGATACCCTGATCGCATATCGATCTTGGAAAACACCTTAGCTCCTTGCAATTTATCAAACAAATCATTGATCATCGGCAGTGGGTACTTATTCTTGATCGTCACCTCACTCAATCCTCGATAATCAAAAACCATCCTTAACGTTCCATCCTTCTTTTCCACTAGAAGTACAGGTGATCCCCACAGTGACGAACTTGGGCGAATATATCGCTTATCCAGTAACTCCTTAATCTGCTTCTTAATCTCTTCCAAATCCTTTGCAGGCATTCTGTACGGTCTCTTAGATATTGGCCCTGTGCCTGGCAAAAGCTCAATAAAAAACACAATGTCTCTATCTGGTGGCATGCCTGGCAACTCTTCTGGAAATACATCTGGAAAATCCTTTACCACCGGTACTTCCTCCTATACAACTCCTGATATGGAATTTACTTGAGTCCTATTCGGCACATGCCGGGATACATACTTGATCCTTCTTCCCTCTGGGGTGGTGAGTAAAATTGTCTTACTGGCGCAATCGATGTTTCCTCCATACATCGACAGCCAATCCATACCCAGAATCACATCCAAACCTTGTGACTCCAATATTATCAGATCGGAAAGGAAAACATGCCTACCTATGGCTAATGGCATCTGAAAACATCCATGGCTTGCCATATATTCTGCTCCGGGTGAGGTTACTAGCATGGGTGTCTTAAAAACTCTAGTGGGCAACTTATATTTATCCACAAATCCCCTTGATATGTATGAATGCGATGAACCAGTATCGCAAAGTACAACTGCAGTAAATGACTTAACCAAAAACTTACCTATTACTGCATCTGGCTGTGATTCAACCTCCTCCATGTTAACGTAGTTCACCTGTCCCCTATTGAAAGGGTTGGGCTTCTTTCCAGAGCTTCTATTGCCATTTCCATTCTTAGCTTCAGGACATTCATTAGCATAATATCCGGTCTTCTGGCACTTGTAGCAAGTCACGTGGCTGAGATCCTTCTTAGCGGGTGTTGCCGGGTTGGAACGGTTCTGTCCGCTGCTTCCTCCATTACCATTACCATTCTTGGGGCCACTATGGTTGTGCGAACTTCCTCCATTATGAGTATGACCTCCATGGTTATGAACAAGTCCTCCCGAGTTCGGGTTGTAACGGGGTCTCTGCTGGGCTCCAGAATTATACTTCCCCTGTCCATACTTCCTCTTGCGGATGTCAATCTGCTGCTGCTTCCCTTCAAGCATGAGAGCTCTATCTACCAACTCCTGGTAGTTATTGAAATTTTCCACCATCAACTGCATGCTCAGCTCATCATTCAGTCCCTCCAAAAACTTCTCCTTCTTAGCAGCATCTCAGAGTAACGCTATCCGGGGCATAACGTGCTAACTTACTAAACTCATCCACGTATTGGCCAACAGTGCACCCTCCTTGGCGTAAGTTGCGAAACTCACGCTTCTTCATGGCCATAGCTCCTGCTGAAACATGGGCAGTGCGAAAAGCCTGCTGAAACTGGTCCCATGTCACAGTGTCAATAGGGTAAGTGACTATGAAATTCTCCCACCAAGATGCTGCGGGTCCATCAAGTTGATGTGCTGTAAAACGCACCCTCCCCGCATCTGTGCATCTTGCAGTAGTCAACTCCCTCTCAATCTTGCGGAGCCAATCATCTGCAACAATCGGCTCGGTGCTACTGGAGAACACCGGCGAATTCATCCTAAGAAAATGGGCTAAGTGGTCAACTTGTGGTGGTGGTGGTGGTGGATTGTTGTTGTTGTTGTTGTTGTTCCCCGGTTCTGATTCTGGACTAGTATCTGCATCAATGCATTTTGTTGCTGGATCAACTGAGTGAGCTCCGGTGGGAAAGCAAATCCATTGTCGCGTCTCGGAGGCATCTGCTGGGTTTAGAAAAGATGAGAAAACATAATAGAATGGGGTCTAGAGGGAAACACTACCCATATGCACATGATACAAACACAAACATTTCACTCAATCAATCAAACAAAGCATACAATCGGTCTAGTACTATCGTTACAAAAGTGCTCGGCTATGCTATATACATGGTGGAATTCTAGTATTGATTTGGTGGTCTACTAGAAAAATTGATCGGTCGAAGACTCCATGATATCTGCTCCAGCTTCATCAACATAATCATCATCACTATCATCAGGGTCCGAGTCGGTGTCGTCGATGATGATGTAGTTCTCCGGGCAAGTGGAACTGTCATCTTCTCCTCCTGGCGCGGGGTCTCCCATGAAAACTTGTAGCACTCCAAAAATTTTGATTTGGTTTTATCAAATTCTTTAATTAATTGGAAGGAGGTTATTTTAAAAAAATTCTAAAAGACTCTCCTTCTCAAAAAATTTCTTTTATGACAATTACTTTTATGGGTTCTTCCCAACCTTGATTTTGGTCTTGAAGATTTTTCATCTTGTGTTGGCTCAACACAAGTAATTTTGGAAGGTTTTTACAATTCCTTTTTATTAAAAAGGATTCCTAAATTTTTTGGATTTATTCTTCCCCATTCAAAAATTTCTCTCTTGCCATGACCTATGTTGAAAACTTTCTTCCAAAACACACCTCCCTACTTTGGGTCAAGTCAAGCATCAAGTCCAGCAAGGTTCAACTTCTCCTGGATTTTTATTTCTATTTGTTTTAACCTCAAAATATTCTTCTGCCATTTATTTGGACCTTAGTGATTTACAAAGGAACTACTAGATTTCCTTTGAGTTTTGGTTCCAAATAAATTCCTCTGGCTAGTCCTTAGTGCCCTCAACCTAGATCCATCAAGATCTGCTGGTCCACAGTTCAAAATTTTCAAAATTTGCTTGCTCCAAGTTTGGACCAGATTTGCCATTTTTGGTGAATTTCATTCTTTTTCTTTTCCAAAGATTCTGAGATAATTCAGACAGTCTCCAGAGGCATCAAGAGATCACCTCACCAAGATTCAGCTCAAGAAAATTTTTCCACGTGCTCAAATCATTTCATTGAACAGGTGGCCGACACGGTTCCCGTCAAGTTTCAGAAATTCAGTGTTAGGTTTCAGTGGCAGTGTCGTTTTCTTCAGAACCTCGGCGTCGATCACGCCAGTGCGCACGTTGGGTCCATGCTCACTGCTCCCCCTTCTTATCCAGTGCGCCGCATGGTTGCTTGGCCGGTTGCGAGTGTCGGTGGCGACGTGTCACGTCAACTCCGGCGCCTCCCGCAGTGGTAGAACCGCCCGTGGCGGCCAGCAGGGGCCAGCGCTGCAGTACAGCGCCGTCCAGCACCGCCCACGCCACCAGGAGCCTCCGCGTCGCCGTCCTCTTCTCTATGCGCGCTGCAGAACTGTCACCGTGGCTTGAGAGGCGCAGAGCACGCTCTCTACCGCCGACGAGCCCGTGAGCTCTGTTCCGTCGAAGCCACGAGAGCAGGCTAAATCCGATCAAGCTTAACTATTGAATGGAGCCAGTGGACCAATCTGCAGCTGCCGAGTCACCTAAGCCGTCAGCTCGACCACCACCTCGCCATAATTACTCGCCGGAGAAATCCCGTTCTCGGCAACCGCCTCGGGCCAGCTATAAATGGAGGCCCCGAGCTCGCCTTCGACCCAGCACCACTCCTCCACCTCACCAGAACCACGCCCAGCCACTAGGAGGACCTCGAGGAGGCCTTCTTCCCTGACTCCGGGCGCCCTGATCCGCTTCTGGCTCCGGCAAGATTCTCTCTAGTGAGTGAACCCCCGCTCCCCAAACTGTGCCAGTAGCATCCTAGTGCACCCGCTTGCCTGATTCGCGCTTCAATTTGGAGTTTGCAGCTCCCTTCGGAGAGGATCATCCTCGAGCAAACCACCGTCCGTCGGAGTGGAGGCCGCCCTCGACGCGGTGCTCGCCGACGACCAACTCCACCACCCACAGACATGGGAGAACTCCGTGAGTCCGTAGGTACCTTCCACTCCCCCTACCTCGCCGTGGATCGACGCTGGCGACCACCGCGAGCCTCGGGCGCCGGTGGGACTCTGTTCTAAATTTCAAACCTGACATGCGGACCCCTCGTCATCCTCTCCTCTTTTATTCGAAACGTTTTCTGAAAGCGCCTTCGGGCAAAGTACCTTTTCCCTTTGGGTCGGCGTTTTTCTAACCGAAGTGTTTTCTGTTTTTTTTCGAAACTAGCCCCTGGAAAGTTTCTGTTTCATCACAGATTAGTCCCTAGACTAAAACCTTTATAACTTTTAAATAAAAGATGATTTTGAGCTGATTTTTTTCTGTCATCTTTATTTTTCTATCTAGTTTTTTATCATATTTATTTCAAAAATATTTGGAACAATTTTTATGCGCGCACGGTATTTACGTTAGTATCCGATTTCTTTTATAACGTAGATACTGAAGGAAGTGACGAAGCCGCAAACTTCGCCGAGCTAGACTCCGACTACTCCGAACCAGGCAAGCATGTTTGAACCTTAGATATGATGAGTGTTTTTCATGATTGCTTGACTGGTTTTCTCATGACATGTTTATATAAGCATTTGTGAATGTTATATTTCTTGCAAAGCCAGCTGCAAGTGAGCTTCAAATTTGATGTGTTCATATGATGGTGAGATAACCTGATCATGTGGTGGCATGATAGGTTGCAAGATGGTGTGGTTGAAGCATGCCAGTTTTATGTCAACCATTTAACTCCAGTATTAACGTGGACCAAGTCTTATTCCAGTTCGTCCCCTTTTTGTGCCGCCACATGTCTTCTGCAAAGAATGCGGTTTAGTCAGTTGCAAACATCTTTCCTTGTACACACCAAATAGAGGGGCCGTGATGAGGGTTCCATGGCCCTAGATTAAAGCCCGTCATCCGGTCAGGGGCATGGGTGTTTCCGATTGGGACCGAGAGGGGGGCACCCCTTAGAGCGTGCGATATAAATTTGATCCCATGCTATTCGAGGTTGTAGCCTCCCCGTCTTAGAGTTTTCCTTGAACGTTGCCTAGGGTGATTCCTAGAAGTGGAAATGTGGAATGGGTGTGTACTGGTTAGATGTGTTTCTCCTAAAATACCGTAAACGGAACTAGTCCTTTGTGACTACTGAAATCCGTTGGCTGTGGTTAAAGAGTACAAACACTGCAGAGTCAAAACCATTCGAGTAACCATGTCCATGGTCAAGGACTTGAACAACATCTCAGTGTCAGTGTCAGTATTAGTGTCAATCTCAGTGTCAGCCCCAGTGACAGTCTCCGGAGAATAAGCATGAAACTGAGAGTGGTAAACCCGGCTAAATGTTATTCCTGTGGATAGACTAACCAGTTTATTGTCATGTACCGAGCATTTCCGTGTAATGATGTTACCTTCATGAGCTACTTGAATTCGAATGATGAGATATAAGCCCTTTATGTGATGTCGCTCAGACGTCCGACTGTGGCATTCTTGTTATTTACTTTTGATATAAGCCCTTTATGTGATGTCGCTTAGACGTCCGACTGTGGCATTATTGTTATTTACTTTTGATATAAGCCCTTTATGCGATGTCGCTCAGACGCCCGACTGTGGCATTCTTGTTATTTACTTTTGATATAAGCCCTTTATGTGATGTCGCTCAGACGTCCGACTGTGGCATTCTTGTTATTTACTTTTCATATAAGCCCTTTATGTGATGTCGCTTAGACGTCTGACTGTGGCACGTACTGTCATTTACGTTTTAATATAAGCCCTTTTATGTGATGTCGCTTAGACGTCCGACTGTGGCATGTACTGTCATTTACGTTTTAATATAAGCCCTTTTATGTGGTGTCGCCCTGACGCCCGACCGCGGCATGTTAATTTACTGTTTACCTTTCGAGGCGTCGCTTCAGACACCCGATCGGACTTCAGTTATTTTATTGGGATTTCGGGAGGACTACCGCCTGACTTCCTTTTTATTTAACATGCAGTGCAAATTTATTATCTGAGTGCGCATTACTAGTCTGCTCATGTGCTTCATGTTTCCATTTGTTATATCTTATGTCCAAACTGTCTTGCGAGTACATTCAAAGTACTCACCTGGCTTGTTGATTTGGCTAAATGTTGATGAAGGCGATCTTATGGATGAAGAGTACGATAGCGAGTTCGACGCCTAGAGGAGTCCCAGTCAGTCCCGTACGATCCTAGAGTTGGTCACTTGTATTATATACGCTTCCGCTACCCTAATAAAATCATCAAGCCTCACTCCGGTGCTCGATGAACTGTAAGATTTTGGAGTCATGTCACCCACTTCACTGTGACATATCGACCACCACTTTTATTACGAGTCAGTAGTTATGCCACCATACCCTTTGTGTCATATCCGCCATTATGTGTAATATCGGCATGCTTGTAATAAATTGTTGAGCAGCCTCAGCTCAACCCTGTATAATATTTAGTACTTATGGATTTCTGTATCAAGGATTTGTCTACCAGTAAGGAGGATTCTTCTATACTGGTCTGATAAAATGGTCGATTTTTCAATAAATATTTTATTGGAAAACCGGTCCTGACAACCTTTGTATCAGAGCTAGGCTAACTGTAGGAAGCCACTAGGTGCGATCGCTAATCGGTTATTAGCGTAATAAGTGCTATTTTAACATTTTGCAAATGTAGAAATTTTCTGTTAGTCATCATAAATTTATGATTTGACTATTCGGAATTTTTGTCTATCTTTGTAGATGGCTGGCAGCGACTGTGAGTCACAGGTGTTCGCCAATGTACTTGAGGGGTTTATCAAGCTTCTCATCTCCATCACCAAGGTCGCTATCGGGCCATCGGCTCGTCCCGAGTTCACACTCTACCAGCACAAGATCAACGACAGCGTGTCTATGCACCAGGCCGCGGTGCAATTCAAGGGAGGACGTTCTGAGTCGCACCACTTCCGATTTGTGGGAAGGGCCATGCCTACGGAGAGGCATGCCATGTAGATGGCTACCCGTGAGGCGATAGCTCGTCCCCGGGATGCCCTCCCTTCAATGAAGGCTCGTCGCTACCGCTACCTCCCATGCCACGTGCCATACACGTGTCACTATGCGTTCACTTGCGCTAGGGGGGGGGAGATGAGGCTATTGAAATGTTGGTTGAGTATCTCAAAGCTCTTGAGGCAGCTTTTGATAACCTCGTGGACGACCTTGTGGCTGCTCATATGGACTTAGTTCAGGGCTGTTCCGCCAATAGGAGGGAGCTCCTCCATACAGCACCACCACTAACTTACGTCTCGTCTTCAGCATCCTATACACCTGCCATCTTAGCCACCGCTCGCCGCCTGCCTACCACTGAGGAGTTTGACCAAGTCATTGCTCCTACTCCAGTCAGTGCTGCACCACCTGCCGCGCCTGCACCAGCTCCTCAACCCAATACTTCGCGCCTGGAGCCTATTAGTGAGGAGGAGGTTGAGTCTCCAGCATCGCTGGGTCTTTCCCTCGGCAGGCCGAGGGAAGTTTTTACCATCTCCGACTAAGTGCGCCTAGCAGCCGTACGATATACCAGCTTGTATGATATGTTCATATGTATATAGGTTTGGTGAGAAGTAGTTTGTGTGCGCATCATGTAGGAACTCGGAGAAGTGCACTAGCCTAAATAACATGTCAGGAATGTGTACGCACATCCTGAGTGATGTATTGTATAATTACGGCTTGCGTGTAAGATATGTACTGAGCGGTCCTTCTCCATGCGCAATCAAGTATTTTCTTGAAAAATCTTGAAGTTTTAAAAAATTATTTATTTATTTTTGCCACTCAGTTTTTCTCATAAGTTCTGCAAAAAATACCCCAAAGTGGAAAATGCCTCGTACCTGGACTCGTTCCATGCCAAGTCCGCCGGAAGAAAATTATGGTACCTAGACAAGTAACAATTTCACACAGGAGCAGTCAAGTCAGCAAGGCAGTGAAGCAACATTTTCTCAAGTATGCCGCCTTTATGAGCAAAGCCAGCAGCAGCATCAAGAAATGATGAACCATGTTATCAATATGGGAAATCACCGTGAACCATATCAGCAGCATTCCATATTGTTGGAACTACAAAAGACACGTCCCCAACGTTCTCTCACACTGATAGACCTCTTGAGGCCGATGATTGGCTTCGAGAATTGAAAGGAAGTTACTTATTGCACAATGTTCGGACCAAAGGTACTTTATGCACCTCACTACCTCACTGGAGCAGCTGCATCATGGTGGTAAAATTTCCTACACATGCACCCCAATGAAAATAACATCACCTGCGAAGAATTTAAAGAAGGTTTTCGTGGGGCGCACATTCCCAGAAGCATTATGAGGATCAAGAAAAGGGAGTTTGATGACCTCAAGCAGAGAAGCATGACAGTGACTAAGTACAATAGTCAATTTAGTCAATTATCTCGTTATGCCAACGAAGAGCATATGACTGAAAATAAAAAGATGGAAAAATTTCTGGACGGTCTGGCACCAGCACTTAAATGCCAGCTGGTCGTACACACCTTTCCGGATTTCAAAACACTTGTCGACAAAGCTATTACATTGGAAAATGAGCGCCGCAGCTTGGAGGATTTTCGCAAGCGCAAAAGGGACAAGACTACTCATGCTCGCAACAACCGGAACAAGACTGATTTTTAGAAAATTCGAGCGAACAAATCCACAAACATTGTTCCACGCCCAAACAAAAAATTTCATGCAAGAGACAAGGATTTTACATATCACCCAGGTGTTACTTGCTACGCTTGTGGAGAGGAAGGACACTATGCCAAATAGTGCCCAAAGCCAAGAAACTCGGCCCCCAAGCTGAACAACAGTGGAAATAATTCAACACCCAAGCGTAACAACTTCAACCCCAATAACAATCACAAGAAGGGTCACTTGAACCATGTGACCAAGGAGGAAGCACAGAATGCCCCGGATATCGTACTCGGTACGTTCCCTATCAACACAATACCTGCCATGGTTTTGTTTGATTCTGGAGCTTCTCACTCGTTCATTTCAAAGAAATATGCTTTGCAACATGATTTTTCAATGCTTCCCTTGGAAAAATCCATGACCATCAAGTCCCCCGGGATTAAGCAAGTCACTCAGAGTTACTGCCAAGGTGTGGTTATTGAGATTGAGGGACTAAAGTTTCAGGCAAACCTCATTGTATTGGAAAATAAGGGACTGGATGTTATCCTAGGAATGGACTGGTTAACCACCAACAAGGGATTTATCGACTGCTTCAATCGGACTGTAATTCTTACTCATCATCACGGGAAGACGATAAAAATTGCAGCTCAAGAAAGACCAATATCACGACAACAAAGGTTGAACAAGGTGGACATTTCAGAGTTAAGAAAAGTTCCACTGGTGGGTGAGTTCCCTGACGTATTTCCCGAAGAACTACCAGGCATGCCACCAGACCGGGAAATAGAGTTCATCATTGAACTAGCACCTGGAACCACCCCCATTTGCAAGAAACCCTATAGAATGGCACCCTCCGAGTTGGTAGAATTAAAGAAGCAAATAAAAGAATTACTGGACAAAGGATTTATACGGGCCAGCTCCTCACCTTGGGGTTCACCAGTATTATTTGCCAAGAAAAAGGATGGGACACTGAGATTATGTATAGACTATTGAGCACTCAACATGGCCACCATCAAAAACAAATATCCGATGCCACGGATAAATGATTTATTTGACCATCTCGCACAAGCCAAGCTTTTCTCAAAAATTGATTTGAGGTCGGGTTATCATCAATTAAAAGTACGGACAGAAGATATCCCTAAGACAACATTCACCTCCAGATACGGATTATATGAATTTACAGTAATGTCGTTTGGACTGACAAACACCCCCGCATATTTTGTCCACCTCATGAACAAAGTGTTTATGAAATTTATGGAAAAATTTGTTGTGGTGTTCATTGATGATATTCTGGTATAATCTAAGACACCAGATGAACATGCTGAACATCTCGGAATTGTACTAGGAGAATTAAGGAAACATCAATTATACGCCAAATTCAGCAAATGTGAATTTTGGTTAAGACAGGTTGGTTTTCTAGGCCAGGTATTGACCCAAGAAGGTGTTGTCGTGGACCCAGAAAAAGTCAAGGCCGTGATTTGGTCTGGAAACCACCACCAACGTAATGTATGTACGAAGTTTCCAGGAATGGCTGGGTATTACCAAGGTTTATTGAGGGTTCTCCACCATAGCAAAACCAATGACACAGCTTACTCAAGAAGGATAAGAAATTTGTATGGACTGAAGCTTATAGAAAAGTTTCCAAGAACTCAAAAGGAAATTAACAACAGCACCAAGATTTGTTGTACCGTATATACACAAAAGTTTTGAAGTATATTGTGACGCATCCCTAAGGGCCTCGGATGCGCATTAATGCAAGAAGGCAAAGTAGTCGACACGCCTGTGCAACTACGAAAGCATGAAGAAAATTATCCTACTCATGACTTGGAATTGGCGGCAGTCATTCATGCACTCAAAGAGTGGAGGCACTTTTTGCTTGGAAGTCGTTGTGAAATATATACGGACCATAAAAGCCTCAAATATATTTTCACACAACCAGAACTCAATTTACGACAACGGCGCTGGTTGGAATTAGTGAAAGATTATGATGTTGGCATTCACTA
Organism: Aegilops longissima; assembly: GCA_021605205.1. Classification (NCBI taxonomy): domain Eukaryota; kingdom Viridiplantae; phylum Streptophyta; class Magnoliopsida; order Poales; family Poaceae; genus Aegilops; species Aegilops longissima. Next base: position 143,851,025 of record CM038680.1, on the reverse strand, counting down.
CCATCGAGGAAAGGCGAATGTAGTGGCAGATGCTCTTAGTCGAAACCCCAGCTCGGGCAACGACAGTCTACATAACTTGAGACCTGAATTTCAGCAGGAGTTCGCCAAACTCAACTTGGTGATGGTCACTAAAGGCAATGTGTCAAATTTGGAAATACAGCCCACCCTAATGGAACAGATTAAGAAGGCTCAGCATGGACACACCAGCATCGAAGGCATAAAAAGAAAAGTGAGTCTGGGCAAGGCTTCAGAATTCGTCATAGACGCTAAGGGAATATTATGGTATGGAGACAGACTTTGCATACCAAATATAGAGGACCTCAAACAGCAAATTCTAGCTGAAGGCCACACCGCTCCATATTCAATCCACCCTGGAGGAACCAAAATGTACAAGGACATTCAGGAAAATTTTTGGTGGCACGGTATGAAGAGGGATATAGCCACATTCATTGCATGTTGTGATTCATGTCAGCGCACTAAAGCCGAGCACCAAAAACCAGCAGGACTATTACAGCCAAACAGGATACCTGAGTGGAAATGGGACGAAATTGGAATGGATTTTATTGTCGGAATACCTCGGTCACGACACGAAAATGATGCCATATGGGTCATCACAGATAGATTAACTAAGGTGGCACATTTCATCCCAGTAAAGACAACCCACACCACTCAGAAGCTTGCGAAACTTTATCTCTCCCGTATAGTTTGTCTGCATGGAATTCCAAAGACTATAATATCCGACAGAGGCACTCAATTTGTCTCTAGATTTTGGGATCATTTACAACAAGCTCTGGGAACTCAACTAGTATTCAGTACGGCATACCACCCTCAGACTGAGGATAAACTGAACGTGTGAACCAAATTCTAGAGGACATGCTGAGAGCATGTGTTCTCACCTATGGAACTAGTTTGGAAGAAAGCTTGCCGTATGCCGAGTTCCCATACAACAACAGTCACCAAGCCAGTCTACAAATGGCACCTTTTGAAGCCTTGTACGGGCGAAGATGTCGCACCCCATTAAATTGGTCAGAAACAGGAGACAGTCGTATCTTCGGCCCCGACATGCTCAAGGAAGCTGAGGAGAAAGTTAGACTAATCAAGGATCGACTCAAGACAGCCCAGAGCCGACAAAAGAGTTATTACGATCAAAAACATCGTGAAGTCAGCTTTGAACCCAGTGAATATGTGTATCTACGAGTATCTCCTATGAGGGGCCTGCAATGATTCAAAGTTAAAGGAAAGCTAGCACCACGGTTTATTGGACCCTTCTATGTGATTGCACGAAGAGGCACAGTGGCCTACCAGCTAGACCTACCCGAAGAACTATCAGACGTCCACGACGTGTTCCACGTCTCACAGTTGAGGAAATGTGTAAGCAACCCAGAGAAGCATGTATCTCATGAGAGCATTGACGTACAACCAAACCTCACCTACACGGAACGTCCAATAAAAATATTGGAGGAGTCTGAAAGGAGGACCCGTCAAAAAACAATTAAGTTTTTGAAGGTTCAGTGGAGCAATCACACCGAGGATGAAGCAACATGGGAAAGAGAGGAGTTTCTTCGGATAGAGTACCCACACCTATTTGAGGATCAGCTGAAATCTCGGGGACGAGATTTTTCCTAAGGGGGTAGGTGTTGTAGCACTCCAAAATTTTTGATTTGGTTTTTATCAAATTCTTTAATTAATTGGAAGGAGGTTATTTAAAAAAAATTCTAAAAGACTCTTCTTCTCAAAAAATTTCTTTTATGACAAGTACTTTTATGGGTTCTTCCCATCCTTGATTTTGGTCTTGAAGATTTTTCATCTTTTATGACAAGTAATTTTGGAAGGTTTTTACAATTCCTTTTTATTAAAAAGGATTCCTAAAATTGATGGATTTATTATTCCCCATTAAAAACTTTCTCTCTTGCCATGACCTATGTTGAAAACTTTCTTCCAAAACCCACCTCCCTACTTTGGATCAAGTCAAGCATCAAGTCCAGCAAGGTTCAACTTCTCCTGGATTTTTATTCTATTTGTTTTAACCTCAAAATATTTTTTTGCCATTTATTTAGACCTTAGTGATTTACAAAGGAACTACTAGATTCCCTTTGAGTTTTGGTTCCAAATAAATTCCTCTGGCCAGTCCTTAGTGCCCTCAACCTAGATCCATCAAGATCTGCTGGTCCACAGTTCAAATTTTTCAAAATTTGCTTGCTGCAAGTTTGGACCAGATTTGCCATCTTTGGTGAATTTCATTCTTTTTCTTTTCCAAAAATTCTGAGATTATTCAGACAGTCTCCAGATGCATCAAGAGATCACCTCAGCAAGATTCAGCTCAAGAAAAATTTTCCACGTGCTCAAATCATTTCATCGAACAGGTGGCCGGCACTATTCCTGTCATGTTTCAGAAATTCAGTGTTAAGTTTCAGTGGCAGTGTTGTTTTCTTCAGAACCTCGGTGTCGATATCGCCAGTGCGCGCGTTGGCGCCTTGCTCACTGCTCCCCCTTCTTATCCAGTGCGCCACACGGTTGCTTGGCCGGTTGCGAGCGTCGGTGATGACGTGTCGCGTCAACTCCGGCGCCTCCCGCGGTGGCAGAACCGTCCGTGGTGGCTAGTAGGGGCCAACCCTGCAGTACGGCGCCGTCTAGCACCGCCCACGCTACCAGGAGCCTCCGCGTGGCCGTCCTCTTCTCTGTGCGCGCTGCAGAACTGTCGCCGTGGCCTGAGAGGCGCAGAGCGCGCTCTCTGCCGCCGACGAGCCCGTGAGCTCCGTTCCGTCGAAGCCACGAGAGTAGGCCAAATCTGATCAAGCTTAACTGTTGAATGGAGCTAGTGGACCAATCCACAACAGCCCAGTCACCTAAGCCGTCAGCTCGACCACCACCTCGCCGTAATTACTCGCCGGAGAAATCTCGTTCTCAGCAACCGCCTCGGGCCGGCTATAAATGGAGGCCCCGAGCTCGCCTTTGACGCAGCACCACTCCTCCACCTCACCAGAACCGCGCCCAGCCACTAGGAGGACTTCGAGGAGGCCTTCTTCCCCGACTCCGGCCGCCCCGATCCGCTTCGGGCTCCAGCAAGATTCTCTCTAGTGAGTGCACCCCCGCTCCCCAAACTGTGCTAGTAGCATCCTAGTGCACCCGCTTGCCTGACCCGCGCTTCAGTTTGGAGTTTGCAGCTCCCTTCGGAGAGGATCATCCTCGACCGAACCACCATCCGCTAGAGTGGAGACCGCCGTCGACGTGGTGCTCGCCGACGACCAACCCCACCACCCACAGACGCGAGAGAACTCCGTGAGTCCGTAGGTACCTTCCACTCCCCCTACCTCACCGTGGATCGACGCCGGCGACCACCGCGAGCCTCGGGCGCCGGTGGGACTCTGTTCTGAATTTCAAACCTGACATGCGGGACCCCCTCGTCAGCCTCTCCTCTTTTATTCGAACGTTTCTGAAAGCGCCTTCGGGCAAAGTACGTTTTCCCTTTGGGTCAGCGTATTTCTAACCGAAGCGTTTTCTATTTTTCTTCTAAACTAGCCCCTAGAAAGTTTATGTTTCATCACAGATTAGTCCCTGGACTAAAACCTTTATAACTTTTAAACAAAAGATGATTTTGAGCTGATTTTTTCTGTCATCTTTATTTTTCTATCTAGTTTTTTATCATATTTATTTCAAAAATATTTGGAACAATTTTTATGCGCGCACGGTATTTACGTTAGTATCCGATTTATTTTATAACATAGATACCGAAGGAAGTGACGGAGCCACAAACTTCGCCGATCTAGACTCCGACTACTCCGAACCAGGCAATCATGTTTGAACCTTTGATATGATGAGTGTTTTTCATGATTGCTTGAGTGGTTTTATCATGACATGTTTATATAAGCATTTGTGAATGTTATATTTCATGCAAAGCAAGCTGCAAGTGAGTTTTGAAATTTGATGTGTTCATATGATGGTGAGATAACCTGATCATGTGGTGGCATGATAGGTTGCAAGCTGGTATTGTTGAAGCATGCCAGTTTTATGTCAACCATTTAACTCCAGTATTAACGTGGACCAAGTCTTATTCCCGTTCGTCCCCTTTTTGTGCCACCACATGTCTTCTGCAAAGAATGCCGTTTAGTCAGTTGCAAACCTCTTTCCTTGTACACACCAAATAGAGGGGCCGTGATGAGGGTTCCATGGCCCTGGATTAAAGCCCGTCATCCGGTCAGGGGGCATGGGTATTTCCGGTTGGGACCGAGAGGGGGCACCCCTTAGAGCGCGCGATATAAATTTGATCCCATGCTATTCGAGGTTGTAGCCTCCCCGTCTTAGAGTTTTTCTTGAACGTTGCCTAGGGTGATTCCTGGCAGCGGAAATGTGGAATGGGTGTGTATTGGTTAGATGTGTTTCTCCAAAAATACCGTAAATGGAACTAGTCCTTTGTGACTACTAAATTCCGTTGGCTATGGTTAAAGAGTACAAACTCTGCAGAGTCAAAACCATTCAAGTAACCATGTCCATGTTCAAGGACTTGAACAACACCTCAGTGTCAGTGTCAGTCTCAGTGTCGATCTCAGTGTCAGCCCCAGTGACAAGTCTCCGGAGAATAAGCATGAAACTGAGAGTGGTAAACCCGGCTGAATGTTATTCCTGTGGATGGACTAACCAGTTTATTGTCATGTACCGAGTATTTCCGTGGAATGATGTTACCTTCATGAGCTACTTGAATTCGAATGATGAGATATAAGCCCTTTATGTGATGTCGCCCAGACGTCCGACTGTGGCATTCTTGTTATTTACTTTTGATATAAGCCCTTTATGTGATGTCGCTCAGACGTCCGACTGTGGCATTCTTGTTATTTACTTTTGATATAAGCCCTTTATGCGATGTCACTTAGACGTCCGACTGTGGCATTATTGTTATTTACTTTTGATATAAGCCCTTTATGCGATGTCGCTCAGACGTCCGACTGTGGCATTCTTGTTATTTACTTTTGATATAAGCCCTTCATGTGATGTCGCTTAGACGTCCGACTGTGGCACGTACTGTCATTTACGTTTTAATATAAGCCCTTTTATGTGATGTCGCTTTGACGTCCGAGTGTGGCACGTACTGTCATTTACGTTTTAATATAAGCCCTTTTATGTGGTGTCGCGCTGACACCCGACTGCGGCATGTTAATTTATTGTTTACCTTTCGAGGCTTCGCTTCAGACACCCGATCGGACTTCAGTTATTTTATGTAACATCCCAAATTTCCTATTTGGTATGTTTTACAATTATAGCTAAGCATCTATGCATTCTGTTTGAATTTGAGTGGCATTTGAAGTTTTGGGGTTTTGGAATTTGAATTCAAATTTTGGCAAGTGGAAATCATTTCAAAAACTATGCCTGATAAATACTTGAGAAAAAGTATGAGAGGAGTAAACATGACACTCCAAAAATATCAGAGGAAAAACATTGCCAAAAGTTTTGAATTCAAATTTGAGTTTTATTTGAATTTTGAAAAAAATGAATTTTTATAAAGTTTGGATTTTGCCCCTGGAAAAATGTTCAAATGATAGGGAATATTCCCCTGATCATTTTGATATATATATGTCCTATATAAAATATTTATATTTTATATTCTATCTCTATTTTATTTTTTCAAAAAATAAAATTTGAAAAAAAAAAACCCAGCGCCACCAGCCGACCGCCCAGCCAAGACTGGCGACGACCACCAAGGCCCACCAGCGGCCAAGCCCACCAGCGCCACCCAACCGCCCGACTTGCCCCCTCGCCCGAACCAGCTCCGGGTCGGCCGACCGACCGGGTCCCCCGCTTCCCCTCTCCGACGGTGGACCCCACCGTCACCTACCTCGCCCACGCCACCCCTTGGCGCCGCCGCTCCGAATCCCGCGGATCCGGATTCGCCATGATCTCTCCCGATTGCCCCCTCGTCCAAGACGACGCCCTCGCCTATAAATACCCCTCCCCTCACCCCATTCCCCCCTCGCCCCCTCACCGGATCTCTCTCTCCCTCCGCACGCGCTCGCCGGAGTAGCCGAACGCCGCCGCCGCCATTAACCTCGTCGCCGTCGCCCTAGCCCTCCCCGAGCTCACCCAACTCCACCAACCGGACCCCCTCGTCGTGCCGCACCCGCCGGAGCTCCCCGCCATCGCCCCCGACCACCGGAGACGCCGGAGTACTCGCCGCCCGAGCCGCCATCGCCGTCACCGTCCGGTACGTCGCCGGAGTTCCACCCCGCCGTCCGATCTCGTTTCAACGGATAGGATTAGATCCCCCCGAAGGGGTATGTTCATTTAAATAGACCGGTTTTTATCCCGGTTAAGTTCCGGTTTATTTTTAGTTAGGGTTTTTATTTGAGCCGGCCCGATTCGTTTAAACCCTAGGCCCGTTTAGTTAAGTTACGCCTGTATGCTAGTTAGCCCATTAGGCCGTTTTTCTTTTATTTTCGTTTTCTGTTTTAATGAATAGTTTCAGATTTGAAAAGTTCATATCTTTTAATCTACTTAATATTTTTAAGTGATTCTTTTTTGTTGGTTTGCAAATTTCCTATAGTTTCTGTAGAAAATATAATTAGCCATGTTAAAATTATTTAGAATTGCTTTATTTTAGATTTAGTCAGAATAGTAATTCTGCTATAAAATGAGTTAGGAAAATTATTTTTAGTGATTCTTTTGTCACAACTTTGTTTTGACATTGCCTAACCGTAGGAATTTATTTGGGCATTTTAGGATTAATAAAAAATAGTTTCTATCAGAATCATGCTATTCTTAATTAATTAACTAGCTACTGTTTTCCTATTATTTTAATTAGCAAATAAATTTATTTTTCACATGACTATTCTAGGTTAGTTTCTGTCACTTTAGAGCATGAACTTTTATTTATAATAAATAAAACTTTTATTTTATTTTTCTTACTAAAATTTGCTTTAGGCCTAATAGGAGTTTTATAATAGCTTTTAAATTGATTCTTTTTGCTCCTAGTTGCTTAATGCATTCTTTTCTGTTAAGTTAACATAAACCCATGCTTAGGTTATGTTGAGAAAAATTTTGTTGGGTAAAACTATTTTTTGTTGTTGTTGCTAGATGTAGGAAAACTTTGAGGTGGATTTCTTCGAGTTTTCCTTTGGGTTTGATTCGTTTGTTTTGGTGTGTTATGTTACTATGCTATTGTGTTAAGTGATCATATGCTATATGCTTATTGTGATTATTGTTTGTCTCGGTAGAATTTCCGGAGTGCGAAGCTTGCTACTACGAGTCCCTAGCTTACGAGGATCGTCAGCAAGTCAAGTCATTGATCATGTTTCTTTTCAATACCCATGATTTTTATTGCATTAGAGATATACCTTCCCACCATTGCATGCAGTAGGTGAAATTTTGAAGTTATGTTCTTGAGTAGTATCATGAGGTAGGATGAACCAATTCCCCTTGTTACCATGACCCGGGACGAAGTAGTTTACTTTTGCTATGCTCGTAGACGGGGTTGGTTGAGTGAATTCATAAGGGAGATGTGAGAGTCAATGATGATGACAACCCCATGAACTTCAAGATCAAGATGGACTTCGGAATTCACTACTGGGTGGAGGACGGTTGACGGGCACCTTGGAGAACCCAGTGGTTGGCCTGGATGCATGGAGAAGTGCCATGACATCTTGCGAAAGCTTCACCCAGCCACGAAGAGACGGATGGATGCCCCATTGACCGAAGCTTACCTGCAGCCGCAAGCCATTATGGGCTCTGGCTGGGTCAACCCTAGTAGTGACGCTGGCTGGACGGTACTACGAGATGTAGAAGAACGGTAGGATTGGATGGGTACCGGCAGTGGCCATAAGAACTCTTCGGAAGACCCTGTTTCATTCATCCCGTCTTCAAACACCCTGAAGTGCGAAGACTTAAAAGGAGGGAATGATTCTTGCGGGTAAAGTGCGCAAACCTCTGCAGAGAAAAGATCTAATCGATTAGCCGTGTCCCCGGTTACGGACAATTTGAGCCTCTGGAACTTGGAAGTATTCGGAAATCTCAACACTACAATTAATAAATTAATTGAGGGGTTATGACTTAATAATTTGGGAGTGAGACATTGGTTGGCGGAACCATCTCAATAACTACCAACAATTTTGTAGTATTTGCAAGCAAGTCCACTGTAGTAGGGAAAAAACTGGCTTTTCGCAAAGTGATGAAACTTAGAGCCCCACAGCCAAAATGCATATAGTGTTAGTAATTTTATTATTGTTATTCTCTCTTCATGACTTGCCAGCATATTCAAAATGCTGACCTACACGGCTGCAACGTCTTATGTTGCAGAGGAGTATTCCGATCAGGAGTGAGGCTACGCTCCGCGCTTGGCGATTGCCCTTTGGAGTCGGATGGACTCGCTATTCTTCTACGCTTCCGCAGCTTTACTAGTTTATTTCTCATGAGTTGGCCTTCGAACGAATTTATTCTCTTGTAATAAAGACTCTATATGAGAATCGTGTAATAAATTCAGGTGTGATTGAACTTTGATTATTTCATCGATGTCTTGTGAGTACCAAAGATGATCTTGGGATGGTATGCATACGTAGATTTGACCGATTTTGGGTCAGTCGCTCTGAGATGGTATCGAGCACACGCTGACCGTGGGGCGAACCCCTAGGATCGGAAAGCCATAGGAAGAGACTATTTACTTTATATCCTTATCATTCCGTAATTCTCCCTGTTCATTTCGACTTCTCTCCGATTTTCAACATTCTAGATGGCCACGAGTTCACCCCAGTTTTGCTACGGAGTTTTGCTAGCCAGATGAGACGATGCCCTTCGCGGAAGCTGGTCCAGATGGTGAAGAAGCTGAAGATTGCTCGCCCTCGATCACCGGAAGCCTACCAATGCACTTCCGACGGATACCCGCTGATTGAAGTGCATATTCCAGGAGAACCTTCGGAGGACATACAGAGCCTATTGACTTTGAGTTTACCGACTTCAACTGGATCCTCGGAAGGGACATGGCGATCTATCGTGCACTTGGACATCTCCGAGAAGAGTACAGGGCCGAGCTCGATCCATCAAACCTCGCCATGGTTTCTCGCAGAGCAAGGAATGGAGATATCATCCGTGCATGAGAGGACGACTCCATTCTCTCTTATGTCCAAGACTTGGAGTGTCTCCTCGAAAACGGGAGATCCGGACTCGCCAGAACTCAAGGTACACAGAGGCTGTTGTTCCGTGAACTGAACTGGAGGAGAAGGCACACGCAGACTTCCTTAACCATGAGGAAGAAATCGCGGACTTCATGGAGAGTCGTCGACACGAAGATGAAGGTTGCCGCATTAGAGGAAAAGATGGACTTGGGAGAGGACCTTTTTCCGAGTGGAGATGACGGACCTCTCGTGAGCAATGATCAGGATTACGAAGGGAGTTCCACCGAGAAAGCCGCAAGAGGAGGCGCCAGAATGAGAGGGCGCCACACTGGAGGACATCGCACTGAGGACGCAAGGATTATTGATGAAGACATTTAGTCGACCACCATGTTATTTTACTTTTTCGTCGATCAGTTAGGCCGACATTTTCGATTAGTTGTGAGCATTTTGTAATCGTGATTGAACCATGTTTGAGTGGATGAATAAATGATTGGTGTGTTTATGATTGTGCATTCATATGGGTAGTGTTATTTCTCATTAGACCATTGTTCTATTCTAATTTTCTCATCCACTCCAAAACACCAGATGCCTCCGAGACGTGACCCTGGTCTCAACTTCCCGCCGGAGCTCACCCAACTGATCCAGCAGCAGAATGCCCTCATGCAGATGCTCATTCAGAATCAGAACAACAACAACAACAACAATCCACCGCCACCACCCCCTGTTGACAACTTGACTCGATTCCTAAGGCTGAATCCGCCAGTGTTCTCTAGCAGCACTTAGCCGATTGTGGCCGATGATTGGCTCCGCAAGGTCGGAAGAGAGTTAATCACTGTTGGATGCACGATGCAGAGAAGGTGCGCTTTGCCGCACATCAACTTGATGGACCTGCAGCTTCTTGGTGGGAGAACTACACCGCCACTTATCCCATCGGCACCATCACGTGGGATCAGTTCCAGCAGGCCTTCCGCACCGCTCATGTTTCAGCTGGAGCCATGAGTCTGAAGAAGCGTGAGTTCCGCAACTTACGCCAGGGGAACCGTACTGTGGCGCAGTACGTGGATGAGTTCAGCACGTTAGCTCGCTATGCCCCGGATGATGTGGCCACAGATGCCGCAAAGCAGGAGAAGTTTCTCGAGGGACTTAATGACGAACTGGGTATGCAGCTTATGGTGGCTACCTTCACCAACTACCAGGAGCTGGTAGACAAGGCCACCATACTTGAAGGCAAGCAGCAGCAGATTGATAGCCGCAAGCGGAAGTACAGCCAGGGGAAATACAACTCTGGAGCTCAGTAGAAGCCCCGATATGCCCCATACTCAGGAGGGCATACCCATCACAACCATGGAGGACATAACCATGGAGGGAATGGGAACAACCGCAACCAGGACAACAAGTCAGGCAATGGCAATGGCAATGGACACGGTAATGGCAACCAGATCGCCCTGCCCGGCTCAAGGATCTGAGTCACATCACTGCTTCAAGTGCCGTAAGTCGGGCACTATGTCACCGACTGCCCGGAGGCCAAGCAGAGGAATGGAAACGGCAATGGAAGCTCAGCGAAGAAGCCCAACCCTTTCCCTCGTGCTCAGGTGAACCACATTGACGTGGAGGACGTCTATGATCAGCCAGACACTGTGGTTGGTAAGTTTTTATTGAATTCACGTTCAGATTGGTACTCCTTGATTACGTGCAACGATTCATTCATATCAAGGGTAGTTGTGGAAAAGTACGGGTTGCCCACTAAAACCCTTAGAAGCCCCCTTCGCGTCAGTTCCGCAGGAGGAGAAATGATGGCAGGTTTAGGCTGTCATGCAACCCTCAACATCGGAAATCATAAATTTCCCGCAGACCTCATAGTATTGGAAACCCAGACCTTGGATGTAATCCTAGGCATGGATTGGTTGACGAAGTTTGAAGGAAACATAGATCGCCCGCAGAAGTCGATTCTGCTCACCACCCCAGCGCGTAAGAGGATCAAGTATGTATCCGGCGTAGCGGATGAAGAATCAGGTGAATTCCCTCACGGGAGTTGTTCAGGAGGAAGTGCCAGTAGTGCAAGATTTTCCCGATGTGTTTCCGGAGGAATTACCAGGAATGCCACCGGACAGGGACATTGAATTTCTGATTGAGTTATTACCCGGCACAACCCCAATATCCAAGAGACCTTATCGTATGCCCCCGAACGATTTGAAGGAGATCAAGAACCAAATTAATGAGTTATTGGAGAAAGGATACATTCGACCAAGCTCATCACCTTGGGGAGCCCCAGTTCTTTTGGTAGAGAAGAAGGATGGAACCTTGAGAATGGTTGTGGACTATCGTTCGTTGAACGAAGTGACCATCAAGAACAAGTACCCTCTGCCGATGGTTAATGATCTGTTTGATCAGCTAGTTGGAGCCAAGGTATTCTCCAAGATCGATCTTCGATCAGGGTATCATCAGTTGAAGATCCGTGAAAAGGATATACCCAAAACAGCATTCACCACCAGGTATGGTTTATATGAGTATACCGTCATGTCATTTGGATTGACTAATGCCCCTGCATACTTCATGAATTTGATGAACAAGGTGTTTATGGAATATCTGGACAAGTTTGTCGTGGTGTTCATCGATGATATACTGATTTTCTCCAAGAGCGAGGAAGAGCATAAGGAACATTTGCGTCTAGTTCTAGAGAAACTTCGAGAACATCGCTTGTATGCCAAGTTCAAGAAATGTGAATTTTGGCTGAAGGAAGTTGGATTCCTCGGACATGTTATTTCAGGAGAAGGAATAGCAGTTGACCCCGCCAAGGTTGAATCAGCCACCGATTGGCGCCGCCCACCTCAGTCAAGGAGATCCGCAGTTTTCTCGGACTCGCAGGATATTATCGAAGGTTCATTGAGAACTTCTCGAAGATTGCCAAGCCCATGACTGAGCTGTTGAAGATGGAAGCCAAGTACATTTGGACCGAGGATTGTGAAGCCAGTTTTCAGGAATTGAAGAAGCGTTTGGTCACAGCCCCAAAGCTGATTTTGCGGACATACACAAGGATTACGGTATATTGTGATGCTTCTCGTCGAGGACTCGGAGGAGTACTCATGCAGGAAGGAAAGGTTGTAGCTTATACCTCCGCACAGCTCGACCTCACGAGATGAATTATGCCACACATGATTTGGAGTTAGCAGCCGTAGTGCATGCACTCAAGACACAGAGACATTTCCTTATCGGAAACCATTGTGATGTTTACACATCACAAGAGCTTGAAGTATATTTTCACGCAGAAGAGTTGAACCTCGAGCGAGAGGAGATGGCTAGAGTTAATCAAGGACTATGACATGAGATTGCATTATCACCCAGGGAAAGCTAATGTGGTAGCAGATGCTTTGAGCCGTAAGAGTTATGTGAATACTCTTATAGCAGGAGGATTACCTCAGGAGTTAGTCGATGACCTCGAGATCTCCGATTGGAGATAGTTCCGAGAGGATATGTTGCAACTCTGGAAGTTCAGTCCACTTTGGCCGAAAGGATCCATGAAGCCCAGAAGTCGGACAAGGAAATTGACGAGATAAAGCAAAGGATGAATGAAGGAAAAGCTAAAGGGTTCCGTAATGATGAATACGGAGCTATATGGTTCGAGGACCGTATTTATGTGCCCAATGATCCCGAACTCAGGAAGCTGATTCTTCAAGAGGCTCATGACTCACCGTACTCGATTCACCCCGGTAACACCAAGATGTATCTGGATTTGAAGGAAAGTTTCTGGTGGACAGGTATGAAGAGGGATATTGCCGAGTACATAGCAGTATGCGATGTTTGCCAACGAGTAAAGGCAGAACATCAGAAGCCAGCAGGGTTACTTCAACCTTTGCCGATTCCCGATTGGAAATGGGAAAAACTTGGAATGGATTTTATCACAGGATTACCCAGGACCCGTTCAGGTTATGATTCTATCTGGGTAGTGGTTGATCGTTTGACCAAGGTAGCTCACTTCATTCCCGTGAAGACTACCTATACCAGTGCTAAGTTGGCCAAGATATACATGACCAGGATCGTATGTCTGCATGGAGTTCCGAGGAGTATCGTGTCAGATAGAGGAACACAATTTACCTCAAAGTTTTGGAATCAGTTGCATGAAACTTTGGGTACGAGGCTAGAGTTCAGTACAGCTTTTCATCCGCAGACAGATGGATAGACCGAGAGAGTCAATAAGATTCTGGAGGACATGTTGAGAGCTTGTGTGCTAGACTATGGATCTAGCTGGGATGATAATTTGCCATACGCAGAGTTCTCATACAACAACAGTTATCAATCCAGTCTGAAGATGGCCCCTTTCGAAGCTCTATACGGAAGGAGGTGCAGAACACCATTACTGTGGGATGGTGTTGGAGATCGATCACTTTTCAGTTCCGACCTTATCAGAGATTCCGAAGAGAAAGTCAAGCTGATTCGGGATAGACTCAAGATAGCACAGTCGAGACAGAAGAGTTATGCCGACAGTAAACGCAAGGAAGTAACTTACGAAGCGGGAGACCGAGCATATCTTCGTGTGTCTCCACTTCGTGGAATCAAGAGGTTTGGTGTCAAAGGAAGTTAGCACCCGATTCATTGGCCCTACAAAATCCTCGAACGACGTGGAGAAGTTGCTTACAAGTTGGAATTGCCGGAAGGATTGTCCGGAGTTCATGATGTCTTCCATGTTTCTCAGCTGAAGAAGTGTCATCCCGACATGGCCGATATTCCGTTGAGGCCATACAGCTTGACAGTGATCTGACTTATAAGGAGAAACCCGTCCGAATTCTCGAGACTGCGAGTAGAGTCACCCGCAGCAAGATCATCAAGTTTTGCAAGGTGCTGTGGAGTCATCACTCCGAGAAAGAAGCCACCTGGGAGCGAGAAGAAGACCTTCTTCGAGACCACCCGCACCTATTTGCTAGCCAACCCGAATCTCGAGGGCGAGATTCATCTTAAGGTGGGTAGGTTTGTAACATCCCAAATTTCCTATTTGGTATGTTTTACAATTATAGCTAAGCATCTATGCATTCTGTTTGAATTTGAGTGGCATTTGAAGTTTTGGGGTTTTGGAATTTGAATTCAAATTTTGGCAAGTGGAAATCATTTCAAAACTATGCCCGATAAATACTTGAGAAAAGTATGAGAGGAGTAAACATGACACTCCAAAAATATCAGAGGAAAAACATTGCCAAAAGTTTTGAATTCAAATTTGAGTTTTATTTGAATTTTGAAAAAATGAATTTTTATAAAGTTTGGATTTTGCCTCGAAAATGTTCAAATGATAGGAATATTCCCTGATCATTTTGATATATATATGTCCTATATAAAATATTTATATTTTATATTCTATCTCTATTTTTTTTTTTCAAAAATAAAATTTGAAAAAAAAAAAATACCCAGCGCCACCAGCCGATCGCCCAGCCAAAGACTGGCGACCCACCAGCCGAGGCCCACCAGGCGGCCGAAGCCCACCAGGCGCCACCCAACCGGCCCGACTTGCCCCCTCGCCCGAACCAGCTCCGGGTCGGCCGACCGACCGAGTCCCCCGCTTCCCCCTCTCACTGACGGTGGACCCCCACCCGTCACCTACCCCTCGCCCACGCCACCCTTCGCGCCGCCGCTCGCCGGATCCCGCCGGATCCGGGATTCGCCGCGGATCTCTCCCCCCGATTGCCCCCTCGTCCAAGACGACGCCCTCGCCTATAAATACCCCTCCCCTCACCCCATTCCCCCCTCGCCCCCTCACCGGATCTCTCTCTCCCTCCGCACGCGCTCGCCAGAGTAGCCGAACGCCGCCGCCGCCATTAACCTCGTCGACGTCGCCCTAGCCCTCCCCGAGCTCACCCAACTCCACCAACCGGACCCCCTCGTCGTGCCGCACCCGCCGGAGCTCCCCGCCGTCGCCCCCGACCACCGGAGACGCCGGAGTACTCGCCGCCCGAGCCGCCGTCGCCGTCGCCGTCCGGTACGTCGCCGGAGTTCCACCCCGCCGTCCGATCTCGTTTCAACGGATAGGATTAGATCCCCCCGAAGGGGTATGTTCATTTAAATAGACCGGTTTTTATCCCGGTTAAGTTCCGGTTTATTTTTAGTTAGGGTTTTTATTTGAGCCGGCCCGATTCGTTTAAACCCTAGGCCCGTTTAGTTAAGTTACGCCCAGGGCGTTAGTTAGGCCCATTAGGCCGTTTTTCTTTTATTTTCGTTTTCTGTTTTAACAGAATAGTTTCAGATTTGAAAAGTTCATATCTTTTAATCTACTTAATATTTTTAAGTGATTCTTTTTTTGTCGGTTTGCAAATTTCCTATAGTTTCTGTAGAAAATATAATTAGCCATGTTAAAATTATTTAGAATTGCTTTATTTTAGATTTAGTCAGAATAGTAATTCTGCTATAAAATGAGTTAGGAAAATTATTTTTTAGTGATTCTTTTTGTCACAACTTTGTTTTGACATTGCCTAACTGTAGGAATTTATTTGGGCATTTTAGGATTAATAAAAAATAGTTTCTATCAGAATCATGCTATTCTTAATTAATTAACTAGCTATTGTTTTCCTATTATTTTAATTAGCAAATAAATTTATTTTTCACATGTGATTGACTATTCTAGGTTAGTTTCTGTCACTTTAGAGCATGAACTTTTATTTATAATAAATAAAACTTTTATTTTATTTTTCTTACTAAAATTTGCTTTAGGCCTAATAGGAGTTTTATAATAGCTTTTAAATTGATTTTTTTTGCTCCTAGTTGCTTAATGCATTCTTTTCTGTTAAGTCAACATAAACCCATGCTTAGGTTATGTTGAGAAAAATTTTGTTCGGTAAAACTATTTTTTTTTGTTGCTAGATGTAGGAAAACTTTGAGTTGGATTTCTTCCAGTTTTCCTTTGGGTTTGATTCATTTGTTTTGGTGTGTTATGTTACTATGCTATTGTGTTAAGTGATCATATGCTATATGCTTATTGTGATTATTGTTTGTCTCGGTAGAATTTCCAGAGTGCGAAGCTTGCTACTACGAGTCCCTAGCTTACGAGGATCGTCAGCAAGGCAAGTCATTGATCATGTTTCTTTTCAATACCCATGATTTTTATTGCATTAGAGATATACCTTCCCACCATGCATGCAGTAGGTGAAATTTTGAAGTTATGTTCTTGAGTAGTATCATGAGGTAGGATGAACCAATTCCCCTTGTTACCATGACCCGGGACGAAGTAGTTTACTTTTGCTATGCTCGTAGACGGGGTTGGTTGAGTGAATTCATAAGGGAGATGTGAGAGTCAATGATGATGACAACCCCATGAACTTCAAGATCAAGATGGACTTCGGAATTCACTACTGGGTGGAGGACGGTTGACGGGCACCCTGGATGCATGGAGAAGTGCCATGACATCTTGCGGAAAGCTTCACCCAGCCACGAAGAGACGGATGGATGCCCCATTGACCGGAAGCTTACCAGTGCAGCCGCAAGCCATTATGGGCTCTGGCTGGGTCAACCCTAGTAGTGACGCTGGCTGGACGGTACTACGAGATGTAGAAGAACGGTAGGATTGGATGGGTACCGCGGTGGCGGAAGAACTCTTCTAAGACCCTGTTTCATTCATCCCGTCTTCAAACACCCTGAAGTGCGAAGACTTAAAAGGAGGGAATGATTCTTGCGGGTAAAGTGCGCAAACCTCTGCAGAGAAAAGATCTAATCGATTAGCCGTGTCCCCGGTTACATACAATTTGAGCCTCTGGAACTTGAAAGTATTCGGAAATCTCAACACTACAATTAATAAATTAATTGAGGGGTTATGACTTAATAATTTGGGAGTGAGACATTGGTTGGCGGAACCATCTCAATAACTACCAACAATTTTGTAGTATTTGCAAGCAAGTCCACTGTAGTAGGGAAAAAACTGGCTTTTCGCAAAGTGATGAAACTTAGAGCCCCACAGCCAAAATGCATATAGTGTTAGTAATTTTATTATTGTTATTCTCTCTTCATGACTTGCCAGCATATTCAAAATGCTGACCTACACGGCTGCAACGTCTTATGTTGCAGAGGAGTATTCCGATCAGGAGTGAGGCTACGCTCCGCGCTTGGCGATTGCCCTTTGGAGTCGGATGGACTCGCTATTCTTCTACGCTTCCGCAGCTTTACTAGTTTATTTCTCATGAGTTGGCCTTCGGCCGAATTTATTCTCTTGTAATAAAGACTCTATATGAGAATCGTGTAATAAATTCAGGTGTGATTGAACTTTGATTATTTCATCGATGTACTGTGAGTACCAAATGATCTTGGGATGGTATGCATACGTAGATTTGACCGATTTTGGGTCAGGTCGCTACATTTTATTGGGATTTCGGGAGGACTACCGCTTGACTTCCTTTTTATTTAACATGCAGTGCAAATTTATTATCTGAGTGTGCATTACTAGTCTGCTCATGTGCTTCATGTTTGCATTTGTTATATCTTATGTCCAAACTATCTTGTGAGTACATTCAAAGTACTCACCTGGCTTGTTGATCTGGCTAGATGTTGACGAAGGCGATCTTATGGATGAAGAGTATGATAGCGAGTCCGACGCCTAGAGGAGTCCCAGTCAGTCCCGTACGATCCTGGAGTTGGTCACTTGTATTATATACGCTTCTGCTACCCTAATAAAATCATTGAGCCTCACTCCGGCGCTCGATGAGCTGTAAGATTTTGGAGTCATGTCACCCACTTCACTGTGACATATCCACCACCACTTTTTTTACGTGTCAGTAGTTATGCCACCATACCCTTTGTGTCATATCCGCCTTTATGTGTAATATCTGCGTGCTTGTAATAAATTGTTGAGCAGCCTTAGCTCATCCCTGTATAATATTTTGTACTTCTGGATTTCTGTATCAAGGATTTGTCTACCAGTAAGGAGGATTCTTCTATACTGGTCTGATAAAATGGTCGATTTTTCAATAAATATTTTATTGGCAAACGGTCCTGACAAAACTCCTAGCTTCTTTGTCAGGTCGCCATTCTTCTCCACTAGTGCGACGATTTCCTCCATATAATCCTCGCGTGTAGCCTTGAGTTCTTCCTCCAGTTCCGTAATCCTTGTCATTGCTTTCTTCAAATCCATCATGCCTGCGCACATCTGGTTCTCCTGGTGATGAATGTGCTGGTTCAACTCTTGGATGAAAGAGGCAATCGATCTATCTTTCCTGGTGCTGATCATCTCCCATTGCTCGTCTCGGCGCCCACAAATCTAGTAGATAGTCTCCTTGAGATTATTGTGGTAGATTTCACCAATGCGTCCCATGGTAATGTGAGCTGCCATACTCTTTCCTAGACTCTAGGTGGGTGCATCGAAAGAAAACTCTATGGGCTCCGTGACTGGCGTGAATGTCCTTCCTGGAACTTGAACTTGTATCATCCAGCGCTCCTCTTCTGGTAAAGTGGCATTGTAGGTCCCGGTGAAGCTTGGTATTCCTATGTTCAGGTACCTAGCAACTTCCTTCAAGTGGCATCCAAAAGGGGTGTCTTCATCCGGTTGCATGAATTTTATCCTTGCATCCACCATCCTAAAGAGTAGAAAATGGACAGGAGTTAGAAATGAGAAGAGAGTAGTGATCTAGGGCTTTAGCTTAGTGGTCGTGTCCTACAGTCAGCGTGTGCTTTTATACCATCTTTGTAGCGACCAGACCTCAAGCAGTCTGATCTCTATGCATAAGTGTCATCCCTGGATCGGTAATGCTGACACACACAGTACTTGAAGGATTTATAACAGAGTAGCAATCACACACTTATTACATGGAATGTCTCAAAAGAGAACTTATTACAATAAATATGGCTTAAGGCCATCTAATACGACAACAACGGAAGGCTTGGAAGATAAAGTGAGTCCATCAACTCCAAACGGCATCACTAAGTGAAAGACCACGACCTAAGGCTTCTTACTCGTCGTCTCAAAAGTCTGCAACATGATACGTTGCAGCCCGAAAATGTGTCAGCACATGGAATATGCTGGCAATGTAACACCAAAAGATAATGAACAGAATAATGCTATCACTACATGCATATATGACTGGTGGAGGCTGTATGGTTAATATGTTTTGCGAAAAGCCAATTTTTCCCTACTGCAAAGGAATAAATTTTATTTAACTATCATGGTGGTTGTTAAACATTAAGAAGGTTCACCCAACTCAATCCCAATTAAGAATCATCATTAAAACCCAATCAAGTTATATTAAGAGTGATGATATCCACATGATAATCCAAGAACTTGTCGGGGAAGTTGATCGTGTCCCACGAACACCTATGGGACGTAGGTCCCTTGTGGTCCGGAGGGGGGCGGAGAATGCACGAAGAGCGGATCGAAGCGATGCACACGAGCAGATTTACCCAGCTTCGGAGCTCTCCGGAGAGATAACACTCCTACTGCTGCTTGGTGGATTATATTGTGTTCTTGCTAGGGAGCAATGGAGCTACAAAATCTAGCCTGAGCGAGTGTGGCCTCGTGTGGGTTGAGTGAATCGAATGAGCCGAACCCCAACCCTTTCTACATTGCACATGGGCCTCCTTTTATAGGCACAAGGGGTCACCACAGGTGGCAACACGTATGAGGGTACAAATGTAAAAACGGTGGTTGGTACACCAACTTGTACAGTGTACAGTGATCTATACCTAATTCTGACGGCAAGGGACAAGAGTCATAAATGCCCGTCTCAGTCGCCTGAATAGTGCAACAGGGACCGTCAAGTGCGCCTCCGTTCGCCACGATGGTGGCTTGTCAGCGCCGCTTATCGCTGCTCCCCGCTGGCTGCACAGCCCATCGACACGCGTTCCTGGGAAAGCCCCACGGCGACACGTTGGCGGATGAGCTGGGCGGAGATGAAGAGAGTTGCTGCGCGGCAAGCGCCTTGCAGCGCGCAGAGCCCTTGTCGCGCTTGGGAGCTCGACGGTCACAAAGCCTTCCCGGCAAGCTCCTCTTGCCGGGGCCTTGTTTCCTTCGTGCCTTGAGTGGCCTTCTCGGCAAGCTCCTCTTGCCGGGGCCTTGATCACTTTGTTCTTGAATGGCTCCAAAGGAGCCGCGGAAGATCTTGACGGTCACCAGGCCAGCCCAGCCGCTGGTGTGCTGCATCTGCCGTGCAGACGAGTTGAGGGGTACTAGGGTACCCTACTCTAGTACACCGACAGAGCCCCGGCCTGGGCCACACACGGCGCCAAGCTTTGTTGGGCCAGGCCCAAAAGCGAGTGCATGGGCACGCGCGGTCTGGATTACGCCATTACTCGTCCTGGACCCACCACGCCTCCCACGAATGGCACGCACCGGACGTGGCGTCGTGGGGGAGATCGTGGGGCTTTCTTTAATGGGAAAATCGGAACGCCCGCCCCCTCTCCCTCCTTATAAGCAGGGGTGCAGGGCGAGCGCCCACTTGCCATTGCTGTCACATAAAAACCACCGCCGCTTCCCCTTTCTTCTCGAGCCCAAAGAGAAGCGGCGCCCGCCTCCCCATTGCCACCGGTGCCACCAACGCCGTCGGATTCCTCCACCACCTCCGCCATGGCTCCGAAAGCCGATAAGGGCAAAGGGGTGAAATCAGCCGAGGCGCAGCGGCTCGCGGCGCTGCGGAAGGAGAAGGCCCTCTTTGATCCGTTGCTCGACAGGAAGGAGCTGCGGGAGCTGTATTACCTTTTCTGGTCGACGGCGACGCGTGCGCACCCGCGCACGAGGGTGATCTCCGCCGCCACGTCCGAGAAGGTTTCCTTCGGGTACCCCTTTTTCGCACTTTTCTTCCACTGCGGGCTCTGCCCGCCCTTTTCCGAATTGTTTTGTGATGTCATGAATACATATGGCCTCCGCCTCCTTGATTTTACCCCCAACGCCGTCCTCACCATGGCCGTTTTCGCACACTTCTGCGAGAACTTTGTCGGGGTCCACCCAAATGTAGCACTTTTCCGCCATTACTTCATGCCCCACGTAGAGAGAGGAGAGCCGCTTGCCGGAGGAATTGCATGGATATCTAGGATCGGAAAGAAGGAAGCATATCTTGACGGAGAGCTGCGCAGCAAGTGGGAGGAGTGGAGAGCTGACTGGTGTTGGATCTTAGAGGAGGACCCGCAGCCTTTCACCGCCTGCGCCAAAACCCCCATAGTCTTGGGCAGCGATTGGAGCAACTTGGCGCCGGAGGACGCCAAGTTGAAGATTTCCGTGACTAGGATCTTGCGTCTCAGACATGCCGGGCTGACCGTAGGAGCAATTGGCACGAACTTCCTTCGCCTCCGCATTACGCCCTTGCAGGAGAGGGGGAGGCCTGCTTGGGAGTTCCAGAACGCGGCGGACATCATGAGGCTGCGCCCGGGTCTGAATTGGAACTTTACCGTCCTGGAGCTGGATGGCATGCTGCGGAGCTGTTCAAGCTCGATGCAGATCACCCCAAGTGGTTCATGTTGCCGAGGGAGTCGTGCCTTGTGCAACAACTGCGTCGCTTGACCGCATCCGCGATGATGCCGTTGTGCGATTCCCATGGAATCGTTCCAACTTGGCAGAGCCCGCCCGACGAGGTCGTGCAGCAGTTCTTGACGACTTAGAAGAAGTGCCGATCCGTGCCGACGAAGCGAAGCGGCTCACCCGCGACACCACCGAGCAGGAGATGGCGCGACGCCACAAGGTTGGAGGAGGCGGCGAAGCTGCTGCCGCTGGCGTGTTTGGGTTCACTGTCGAGGAGGCAGAGACAGCCGAGGCGGCAAGCCTTGCCGACCGAGAGGAGTTTGCTGATGAGGAGGAGCAGGCCGAGCCCGACAATGAGCCGAGCGAGCCTGCCGGGGGCGCCTCTCCTCCGCCGTCAAGTAGCTTGCCGCAGGAGGAGCCCGCTGCCCCGCCAAGGAGACGCCTCCGCAAGACTGGAGAAGTGGCGGGGCGGCATACGGCCCAACAGCCGCCTCGCCGTCCGACGCGCTCCACCGCGGCAAGCACTGTTGCTGCGGGAGCGCCTCATGCCGCCACGGCGACGGGAGCGGGTTCTTCTGGAGTCACGGCCCCCGCGCCCGCCAACCGTCTGAGGGAATCCTCTCCTCCAATTCGTCGCGCCGGAGCGGAATTTGATCTCTCCGCCCTCAGCTCCGAGGAAGAAGAGGAAGAGTAAGATCTTGTCGCTGCTACTTGTAATCCTTCAATTTACTGCTTTAACTTGTATCTGACTTGCTTCACTCTAAACCTTATCCTTCTTCAGGACGCTGGCTCCGAGGGCGTCGAAGAGGGCCAAGACCCCGGTGGTTGTCGTCTCAGACGATTCCCACAATGGCGAGAGGAGGCATGTCAGGACTCCTTGCGGATCCGGCAACCCTTCAACAGAGCAGCCCCCAGCATAGCCCTCAGCGTAAGTATTTGGTTTATTTCTTACGGTTAGGCGTGCTTGGGTGCTCCTTCGTCACTGATATCTGGCTTGTTGAATTATGTAGGAGTAGAGCAGCCTCATCAGGAGGTCCCGGAGGTCGTTCCCGAGGTTCAGCCTCATCAGGAGGCCCCGGAGGTCACCTCCGAAGTTCTGCTTGCTTCAACTACGCCACCAAGGGAGAAATCTCCGCCAAGGGAGCGCTCTCCGGCAAGGGAGGCCTCTCCGACAAGGGGAGATTCTCCGACAAGGGGCAGCGCCGGCGACCCTCCGGTGGTGGAGACCGCGGCAACAGACCCCACTGCAGGTAATCTTCTTGCTTGAGAATTTCCCTTGGGTTCTTTTCTTATGTTCTTCTTTTTCGAACATTTGCTTGACTTGTTCTTTCTTTTTCTGATCGTCAGATCCATCTGCGGAGAGCCGATGGAGACTGAGGCTGCCGGCGAGGAAGACGCTCGTGGCAATAATGACGACGACGCCAACATGGAGGAGGAGGCCGGCGTCGATGGGTCCACCGGCGAGGAGGCCGCCAAGGCTGCTGGCGCAGAGGCCGGGGAGGGGTCCGACGATCGCACTGACGCCCTCGGGCCGCAGGAGCGCCAGGCGCTGCACCGACCGCCGATCCCCCCGCCACCGATGCCGCCGCCCGGACTCAAGAGCCCCAGCCCGCGCCTATCGAAGGCGGTGAAGGTGTCTTCATCAAGATTCCGTGGGCGTCAAGCTCCGGGCACCGGTCGAAGGAGACCTTGACGTGGAGCTGCTCGCCTCTGCTGGGCCGTCGCTGGTTGACCGCCAAGCAGCAGCGATGGCGAGTCGAGGAGGAGCGATTCTTTGAAGAGGTTCTTGTCGCTCTACCGCGCCCGACAAGCCAAATCTGAGTCGCGGGAAGCTCTTGTCGCGAGGGCGGAGCTGACATGGAGAAGCGCAGAGAGGAGCTCCGGCGCCAACAAGGAAACTCTCGGGATATAGCAGAGGCGCGGGAGCAGCTTGCTGAGGAGCGCACGGCTTTCATCTTGGAGAAGGCCGAGGTCGAGGAGCAGCAAAGGCTTGCCGGCGAGAAGCTCTCCGTGCAAGAAGGTGAGTTGGCGCAGCGGAAAATCAACCTCGACAGCTATGAGGAAGATCTCGCCGCGCGCGAGCAATCAATTGGTGGGCCACTCCAAGAGGCAAAGGATTCCGCCGCAGCTGCCGAGGCCGCCAAGAAGGAATTGGAAATGAGGGTGGCCCAGCTGGAGGCCACCCTCCAGAAGAGCGCCGAGGAGGTCACCGGGCTGAAGCGGGAGCGCGAGAAGGACGCCTACACTCTTGGCGAGCTGCAGGGTCGTTTCGCCGAAAAGATCAAGGAGCTCGACGCCGCCAAGGACTCCAAGGCGGATCTGGAGCTGAAACTGACCACCCTGACGGAGACGCTGAACGGCGCCAAGGAGCGGGAAACGGGCCAGCTGGAGAAGATCAAGGCCAACGAGGAACTGCTATCGAATGCTATGACCGCGCAGAATAATCTCAGGGATAGCATAATGCACTGGACAGAAGGTCTCGTGGACACTGCCGCCGCCATCCATAATGAGTTGATGGAGCTGGGGATGGTGGATCTTGGGTACTCCACCGACGAGAATCTCCAACCCAGCGTCAAGCTCAGCCTGTTCTTCAAGGGCGTGTTGGCGGGTTTCCAGCGGCTTCGGGAGGAGATCCCAAAGCAACTAGCCGAGGAGTCGCGCCAAGTCTGCGCCGGGGCTCTTCAGAAGGTGCTGATGAAGGTGGCCTTCCGCAACCCAGGCGTCGACTTCACCAAAGTCCTCAAGTCCCTGCCTCCATCTGCCGACGTCGAAGCACTCAAGGCCCTTGTCGCACCCATTGTGGACAGGGTGAGTGGAGTCAAGAGGCTCGATGGCGACCGTGTGGATTAGGCCGCCAAGCTTATCTTTCTCTTGTCGCTATAGATCATATTTAGGCGAAAAATCTATTAGATCTGCGACAAGCTATTTTGTAATATACTCTATCTTAGGCATCGATTGCAATGTTATTTCCTCTACTTGATTTATTCCCTTGTACGTTTGTGCCCTACGCTTTTAGGGAACTTGTCGGTGCGAATACCTTTGCCGCGAGCGCTGAGTGCGGAACTTCAGCAGCCTGCTGGCGATGCTGCCTCCGACAAGCAACCTTGTCGCAACTAGTTGCAACACACTTAAGTTGTTGAGCGGACTCGAAACAAAGTAAGGGCGCAAGCTAGTCGCGAGTCGGTTCCTCCACGCACAGGTTTTCCATACAAAGTACTATCGTTCGAGGAAGATAACTTAAAAATATAAAAACTGATTGCTTAAACTTAACAACTTAGCTTTTCTGTCGTTCACTTCCCGGCAAGGCGATAGTTCCTCGAGCGACGCTTGGTGGCCCACACCATTATCTTCTCCTTCCCCCCCGGTTAATTTGTGGGTGGATGAACCTTCCTCGTGTTTGAGAAGAAAGAAGAGAAAATAAAGTTATGGAGCCTAGTGGCTCGTTATTGCTTACCGGGTGTGGATGCTGCACAAAATGTCAGATAATACATGCATAATAATGATGAAAGCATGAAATTGACCGATTGTGCGCAACACATAAGCTTCTTGATGCACGGGTCTGCGCCCGGCTTTGTACAAAGGATTACATGCAACAGCGACAAGACTTGTACAAAAGGGTGGTTGCCGGAACGGGTCCCGGCAACTGCGCCCTATGGGTAAAACTTACGAAGATGCTCTATATCCAAGGAGTTGCTAACCGGAACGCCATCTTCGGTCTCAAGGCGGACAACGCCGGGCCTAGTGACTCGTTTCACCCGATAGGGGCCTTCCCACTTCGGCGTCAACTTGTTGGAATTCTTGGCGGATTGAGCGCGAAAGAACAAGGTCGCCTTCCACGAAGCTTCGGCATTAACTGCGGCTATGGTAGCGGCGCAAAGCTTGCTGGTAACGAGCAGCTCGTCTGAGAGCTCAAGACGATCTTCCTCGAGGAGCAGCGCGTCATCTTGTCGCAGCTGCTCTTGCTCAAGCTCATCATAGCGAGTACTCGAGGTGATCCGTATCTGAGTTCCGTGGGAGAACTGCTTCGCTCCATATACTAGAGCAAAAGGTGTCCGGCGGTGGCTCGATTTGGCGTCGTCTGATCGACCAAAGAACCACCGCAGCTCCTCAATCCAGTTTCTTCCGCACTTGTGCAGCCTGTCCGAAAGTTCGATCTTGAGTCCTCGCAGCACTTCATCATTTTCCTCTCTCGCTGACCATTGCTTCTCGGGTGAGCAATGTAGCAAAGCAGACCTTGGCGCCAAGATCTTGGACGTATTGCATGAAGGTGCGACTCGTGAATTGTGTGCCATTGTCGGTGATGATCCGGTTAGGTATCCCAAAACGGCAAACAATTGACCTGAAGAACTTGACTGCTGACTGAGCTGTCACCTTCCTCACTGGTTCCACTTCCGGCCACTTTGTGAACTTGTCGATCGCGATGTACAAGTACTCAAAGCCCCCGACAGCTCGGGGGAAGGGGCCGAGGATGTCGAGCCCCCACACCGAAAATGGCCAGGATAAAGGGATCGTCTGGAGAGCTTGAGCTGGTTGGTGTATCTGTTTTGAATGGAACTGGCACGCTTCACACTTGGTTACTTGTGCCGTTGCATCCTCGGAGGGCTTCGGCGGAAGAAACCTTGCCGAAAGCTTTGCGGCAAGTGCTCTTCGCCATGTGGTGACCACATATGCCTCCATGTATCTCTGCCAACAGCTTCAGTCCATCTTCCCGGCAAATACACTTCAATTTCACTCCGTTGAGTCTTCTTCTGTACAGGATGTTGTCAACAAACTGATACATACTTGATTGCCGGGCTACTTTTTCTGCTTCTTCTTGCTCTTCGGGAAGTTCTCCTGTCTGAAGGAAATGGACGATTTGTTGCGCCCATGTTGGAGCTTGCGGCTTGATAACAAGGACTAAAGGCACATCTGCCACTGCGGGAACATCAGCTTCCACGGCAAGAACCTGCGGTTCTGCCGGAGCTTGATGATCCCCGGCAAGCTTGCCGGAGCTAAGCTTGTCGGGAGCGTCTGCTTCAACGAAACAAACCCTAGGGTTTGTCGGAGCAGACTGCTCCTCAGTGATATTTGCGTTGATTTTAGGGACCTTCTTGGCGGCGGCTCCAGGGAGCTCTGCCGGAAAGTAGTCACCGGAAACCAACTTTCTCTTCTTGCTCTGTCCTGTTGATGGCGTTACAGTTGGCTGAGTCAGCTTGAGCACAAAAATTCCTGGTTCCACAGGTAACATAAGTGCGGCACATTTTGAGAGGCCATCAGCAATATCATTCTGAGCTCTTGGAACGTGTTCCATTTGCAGGCCTTCAAAGTGCTCTTCTAGCTTTCTCACTTCATCAACGTATGCTTCCATCAACGGACTCTGGTAATCTTTGTTCACTTGGCGGATGACAAGTTGCGAGTCACCCCTGACGATAAGCTTCTTGATCCCAAGGTCCACTGCAATTCTAAGACCGGCAAGCAAACCTTCATACTCTGCAGTATTGTTTGTCGCTTGCTCCTTGGGAAAATGCATTTGGACTATGTACTTGAGGTGCTCTCCCGTGGGTGGGATAAGCAGCACGCCGGCCCCGGCGCCTTGCAGCGAGAAGGCACCATCAAAGTACATCAGCCACTCTTTACTTGCTTCTTTGGCGGGGATGCTCGTCTCGGGTATTTCTTCATCTTGCGTTGGCGTCCATTCTGCTATAAACTCTGCCAATGCTCTGCTTTGGATAGTTGAAGTGCTTTCAAACTTGAGGCCAAAGCTTGACAGTTCTAGTGCCCACTCGACAATTCTGCCTGTTGCTTCTGGATTTTGCAATATCCTCTTCAGCGGAAAGCGAGTGACAACTGTTATCTCATGTGCTTGGAAGTAATGGCGCAACTTTCTCGAGGCCATGAGGAGGACGAAAAGCAACTTCTGCACACCGGAATACCTTGACCTAGCCCCCTGTAAAAGGGAACTGACAAAGTAGACTGGGCGTTGCACCATCCTTTTTTGTATCTTGTCGCAATCCTGTGCAGATCCGTCCTTGTCGGGACCAGAGCTTGACGGCGAAGCCCCCTGCTTGTCGCTGGATGCGTCTGCCTCGGTTGCCGGCTCATCATCTGCCTCCCTCTCTGCTACTAACGCAGCACTAACCACTTGATTGGTTGCTTCTATGTACAGCAGCAACTTCTCTTGTGGCCTAGGTGCGACAAGTATTGGAGTGGAGGACAGGTACCTCTTTAAGCCCTGCAGCGCAGCCTCCGCTTCGGGAGTCCATTTCATTGGACCTGCCTTTTTCAAAATTTTGAAAAATGGCAGGGCGCGCTCAGCTGACTTAGAGATAAACCTGCTGAGAGCAGCCACGCAACCGGCAAGCCTTCTAACATCCTTGACGCGCTTTGGTGCTTCAATCTGCTCAATGGCCTTGATCTTGTCGGGATTGGCTTCAATCCCCCTCTGAGACACGAAGAACCCGACTTCTGACATCCTTGACGCGCTTTGGTGCTTCAATCTGCTCAATGGCCTTGATCTTGTCGGGATTGGCTTCAATCCCCCTCTGAGACATGAAGAACCCGAGAAGCTTGCCGGAAGGGACTCCAAACACGCACTTCTCGGGGTTGAGCTTGAGGTTGATCTTGCGCAGATTTGCAAAGGTCTCATCTAAGTCTTGAACCAGAGTTGCTTTATCCTTGCTCTTGACCACTATGTCATCCATGTAAGCTTCTACATTTCTGTGTATTTGTGGTTCAAAGGCTTCATGGACTACTCTTGCAAACGTTGAACCAGCATTCTTCAAACCGAAAGGCATCCGTATGAAACAGTATGTGCCACATGGTGTAATGAATGCGGTTTCTCTTCATCCTCTTCGCCATGAAGATCTGATGATATCTGAATATGCTTCAAGAAATGAAAGCAAATCACATCCGGTGTGGAGTCAACAATCTGGTCTATCTGGCGGCAAGGGAAATGGGTCTTTGGGACAAGCTTTATTAACATCTGTAAAGTCGTCTGAGTCTCCATTTCCGTTTGCCTTCGTACAACTACGGATTGGCCAACCACGTGGGATGGAGCACTCCTCTAACAAGGCCTGCTGCTTCCAACTTCTTGATCTCTTCTGCTATGAATTCTTGGCGCTCCACTGCCTGTTTCCTAACTTTTTGCTTGATGGGCCGTGCGTGAGGACAGACAGCTAGGTGGTGCTCAATTACTTTCCTAGGAACGCTGGGGATGTCAGATGGTTGCCATGCAAACACATCGACATTCGCCCAGAGAAAGCAACGAGCTCGCCTTCCTATTTAGGGTCAAGCGTGGCACGATGGTGAAGGTACCACCAAGCCGTCCTCCTTAGTGGGCACCTTCTTGGTCTTGGCGAGCTGCCATCTTCTTCTTGCACTTGCCGGTGGAGCTCGATGGTGCGTCCTCGACAGTAGCGCAGCACTCCGAAGAGGTGCGCTTGCCGGAGTGGGCATCAGAGTTCTTTCCGGACAAGGTGGTCTTCTTCTTCCCCCCGGGAGCTTCAGCGGCAAGTGGTTTGCTCTCTGTGGCGGCTGCTGCATCCCGGTAAATCCTGTCGGCACAGATAAGCACATCCTTCTTGTCGCCATGGACAGAAATGACGCTTATCGGGCCGGGCATCTTGAGCAGGTTGTAGGCGTAATGAGAGGCTGCCATGAACTTGGCGAGTGCTGGACGACCAAGTATTCCATTGTAGGGAAATGGGAAATCGGCAACGTCAAATGTGACCCTCTCAGTCCTAAAATTCAGTTCACTGCCAAATGTTACCGGCAGTGTGATCTTCCCTTTTGGCTTGCTCCTTCCTGGGTTGATTCCTTGGAAAGTACCAGTCTCTTCGAGCTCGTTGTTGGGGATCTAAAGCTTCTGGAGCACTGCGGAGGAGATCAGATTCAGGCTGGCCCCACCGTCAACCAACATCTTTGTGACCTTGAGGTTGCGGATAGTTGGTGATACCAACATCGGCAAGCACCCGACCGCAGTGATGCGATCTGGGTGATCCTCAATGTCAAAGATGATGGGCGTGCTGGACCACTTCAGAGGTTTGCGCGACTCTATGGATGGCTCTGCTGCATTAACCTCACGCATCCATTGCTTGAGTTGGCGGTGCGAGGTATGCAGAGAAGCACCACCGTCAACGCAAAGGACCTCCGTTGCCTTCTGAAACTCCTGCTCGTCAGCTTCGTCGTCTTCCATGTCTTTGTCATTGTCATCTTCGTCTTCTTCCCTGTCGCGACCGCGGGGAGGTCTGTCCCCTTTCCAATGCTTGGCCTTGCCGCGGCGTCCTCCCCGGCCGGGTCTCTTTTTACTAGCCTTACCAGTACCTTCCTGGGCCTTCTCCTTGTCTCGCCGCTCGTATTCAGCCCTCTGTAGCTCAACAAGCTGCTCGACTTTCTTGCAGCTCTGGAGATCATGGCCCTTGGTGCGGTGGATCTTACAGTACTGTTTGTTGGAGCTGTCAGGCTTGTCGGTGGCCGCCACAGCTTGGCGGTCGGTGTCAGCGACAACCTCCTTGCCGGAGCCACCAGCCTTGGCTTTGTTGGCGGCACTATCCTTGCCGGACTGCTCGACAACTAGTACTTCCTGGCTTTTCTTCTTCCTGTTGTTCCGCCGTCGGCTCTTCCTTGCTGGGGCGGTTTCCTCACTGTCAGATTCTGCTCCCACATTCTCTCCTGGGAGTCTTCTTCCTTCTTCAGCCCGTGCACACTTGTCGGCCAAGGCATATAGTTCACTGACGTCCTTGACCTTGCACATCGCCATCTCCTCCCTCATCCTGCGGTTACGCACATTTTGATGAAATGCGCTGATCACCGCGGCAGGGTGGACATCCGGGATGTTGTAATGCACACGGCTGAATCTCTAGATAAATTTGCGCAGGGACTCTCCCTCCTTCTGGGCAAGCAGGTGAAGGTCACTTTCTTGGCCATGAGGTTTGTGGCCGCCTGTGAAGGCGCCGACAAACTGATGGCACAAATCTGCCCAAGAAGATATGGAGCTGTCCGGTAAGTGCATGAGCCAAGATCTGACGTTTGGCTTGAGCACCAGGGGAAAGTAGTTGGCGAGGATCTTGTCGTCTCGTCCCCCCGCAGCCTGCACCGCGATGGTGTAGATGCTGAGGAACTCCGATGGGTGTGTCCTGCCATCATACTTCTCGGGTACATCTGGCTTGAAGTTTTTCTTGTCGGGCCACTGGACTTGCCGCAGCTCACGGGTGAACGCAGGGCAACCTACCGCGTACGACAAGTCGCCTGGGTCCCCTGGCGCATGCATATCAACAGTGGGCCCGACGCGTTGGTCAGACTGACGCCGTGCTTCTCTTCGGCGCTCGATGCGAGTTCGAGCGTCTTCGTCTTGCCGTTCTCGAAGAACTTGGCACTGGTCGCGACGAGCTCGCGGATCCGACGACGTAGTGGAGTCGCTGTCGAGGTGGATCCGACAAGTCGGTAATCTTGGCCTTCGGGAAGGGGAGTGCACGGTGGCTGCACCCCCGCAGGTCTCGTCACCACCGGCTCGTGCCTTGTCGCCTTGCCGCGGCTGCGAGGCGCTTGGTTGCCGCGGGACGTCGCCGTTGGCAAAACCGATAAGACTCTGGATCGTGGCCCTCCATTCGTCGACCTTGTCGGCCGTTGGAGGGTAGTCTAGAAGTAGCTGAGCTCTTGCCAAGGCTTCCACTAGAGTGGTGGGTGGCAACGGCGTACGGAGCGAAGAACGGGATGTGCTCGGACTCCTAACCAAGTTAGGAGGAGCAGCATCCTGCTCAAGCGACCGTACCCCACTCGTTCCGGCATGCTGGCGTGCATGCGGGTCTCGAGGGCCTCGGGATCCTCCAGCTTGGCCTTGATCTATCGAACGTATGGTGCTGCGAGCACCATGACGCTGTCTTTCCTGCGCCTCTTGGGAAGGACGCGGTGCGGATTCGGACGCCGAAGCTTGCGCCGCCTTGTCCTTGGACCTGGCAGCGTTGTGAGCTCTCTCGTCGGCGCCGGTTCCTCCGCCAGTGTCTTCCCCACCACTCGTCTGCTCCGGTGGTGGTGGGTTGGATGCGGACGGTCCTGCTGCCGCCGAAGTCTTCTTCTTCGGTGGAATGCTGAGATGATGATGAAGATTGTTGCTCGTGTGAACGCTGGATCGGGTTCACACAACCTCGACGCCCCCTACCTGGCGCGCCAAAGATGTCGGGGAAGCTGATCGTGTCCCACGAACACCTATGGGACGTAGGTCCCTTGTGGTTCGGAGGGGGCGGAGAATGCACGAAGAGCGGATCGAAGCGATGCACACGAGCAGATTTACCCAGCTTCGGAGCTCTCCGGAGAAATAACACTCCTACTGCTGCTTGGTGGATTATATTGTGTTCTTGCTAGGGAGCAATGGAGCTACAAAACCTAGCCTGAGCGAGTATGGCCTCGTGTGAGTTGAGTGAATCGAACGAGCCGAACCCCAACCCTTTCTACATTGCACTTGGGCCTCCTTTTATAGGCACAAGGGGTCACCACATGTGGCAACACGTATGAGGGTACAAATGTAAAAACGGTGGTTGGTACACCAACTTGTACAGTGTACAGTGATCTATACCTAATTCTGACGGCAAGGGACAAGAGTCATAAATGCCCGTCTCAGTCGCCTGAACAGTGCAACAGGGACCGTCAAGTGCGCCTCCGTTCGCCATGATGGTGGCTTGTCAGCGCCGCTTATCACTGCTCCCCGCTGGCTGCACGGCCCAGTGACACGCATTCCTGGGAAAGCCCCGCGGCGACACGTTGGCGGATGAGCTGGAGCGGAGATGAAGAGAGGTTGCCTGCCGCGGCAAGCGCCTTGCATGGCGAGCCTTTGTCGCGCTTGGGAGCTCGACGCTCACCAAGCCTTCCCGGCAAGCTCCTCTTGCCGGGGCCTTGTTTCCTTCGTGCCTTGAGTGGCCTTCCCGGCAAGCTCCTCTTGCGGGGGCCTTGATCACTTTGTTCTTGAATGGCTCCAAAGGAGCCGTGGAAGATCTTGACGGTCACCAGGCCAGCCCAGCCGCGGGGTGCTGCAACTGCCCGTGCACGAGTTCGGGGTACTAGGGTACCCCTACTCTAGTACACCGACAGAACTAGATACTCAAATTGTCCATAACTGGGGACACGGCTAACCATGATTAGTTTGTACACTATGTAGAGGTTTGTGCACTTTTCCCCACAAGACTCGATCTCCTCCGTTGGATTTCTCGCACTACAAGGTGTCTGAGAAATGGATGACCGAGACATAGTCTTTCAGAAGCGTTAGCACCTTACGATGGGTAGACCGGTACACCTACATCCCCTACATCTACTAGTCTACCACTGTAAGAGTTCACACGACTTAATCAACTATGCTAGATCCCATAATAGCTTGTGGCTGCACACGGAAGTTTCCAGCATGAATAATCTTATGATCCCTTTGAGCCTGGGTGGCGGTCCATAGGAGAATCACACGGTACCCCGGGATTTCCAAAAAATACAGGCAATCACTGGAAAACCCAAGTGCCTCAATCCACCCAGATGTGTATTAAAGTTGCCACCTTAAGTTAACCATTAATTTAACAATCTCACATCTGTCATGAAAAACACTCAAACCCAATCCACGTCTACGAGCATAGCATAGCAATATAAGCATAACATAGAAGTAACTCCCAGGGTTTGATAATACACAGGTGAATAGGTACTACCTCAACTACTTCCCAAACCCATAATTTAATTCAGATCCTAACCATACAATTGTTTGAGGATTGATCTAATGCAATAAAACTGGGTAGTAAGAGGTATGATCAAAGTGTTACTTGCCTTGCTGATGATCCGCGAAACCTAGTGATTAATAGAAGCACGCTTCACAGTCCGGGTACTCTATCGCAACAAACAAGCATACAATAAGCAATCAAGTAAGAGCACGGCTAAAACTCAAATAAAAGATCTAACCAGAAAGTTCAACTTAAGAACTCCGGTTTGCAAAAAGAATCAAATCAAACGAAGCAACAAAACTCAAACGGCGAAAGAAACAAGCTTCGTTTACTATTCTGGACTAAAGTAAAATTTTACAGTAGCAAAACCTTGTTTAAGTTGGTTAAATGGAAAGAGGGTTTCGAGACAAAACACTAGGCGCTTGAATCGCCTGATTCCGATAAACGAGCGAAAAGTTATACTAAAACAAAAATCGGATCTGAAATCACGATTGAAAATAATCGCAGAAAATCCGAGAAAAAGAAAAAACTGACGAACAGGCTAACGAACGAACGTTCGCTGTCTGCGGCTAAATGGTGAAAACCGTTCATAAAAACGAACGTATGGACGAACGTCCGCTAAATAACTAAACCGGAAAAAATTAAAACCAAACTGGATCTAATAATAATAAAACGGATCTAGGGTTTTCGAAAAAAACCATACGGTTTTCTCACGAAAACCGAGGCGGCTACCTCGGGTCCGGCGGGTCAGCGGCGGCGTGGCTCTGGCGAGTGGCGGCGCGGTGGTGCTGGCTCTTGCGCGACGCGGGCGAAGCGGTGGTGCAGGTCTTGACAGGCGACGCATGACGTCATGGGTTGTCTTGGGCGGGCAGCGGCGCGGCGCGGCGGCAATGATCGGGCGGGGTTAGGGTTTTGGGGCTGGCGGGTTGACGGGCCTCGGGGCGGCGACTTATAAAGGCCTGGCCCGAGAAGTCCTGGCCGGATACGACCCTAAGTCGGTCGCGCGTTCTTTTTAAATAATTCAGACGTGCAGAAAAAGAAAGAAAAGAAATACTAAACGGACTCCAAAAATCCCGAAATAAATTTGCCCCGTTCTCTAAAAATAAGCAGGACAAGATGAACAATTTTGAAAAATGCATATTTTTCCTAATTCAAATAAAATAGTGATAAAACTCCGAATAAAAATATTATTTGATTTTAATATTAAATCCCTGATATTTTTTATTTTGAGAAAGTCATTTTATCCCCTCTCTTTTATTTTTAATAAAAGAAATATTTCATAGAAAACTTATTAAAATCAAACGACCCTCTTTTCATAATTCGAGAAAAACTCAAATATGAAAATAACGAAATCCCCAACTCTCTCCGTGGGTCCTTGAGTTGCTTAGAATTTCTAGGATCAACCAAAATGCAATAAAATATGATATGGAATGATGATCTAATGCATAACATTCCAAATTGAAAATTTGGGATGTTACAGATGCCCCGGAAGGCATCCCCTCTTTCGTCTACTTCCATCGGTAACTTTACTTGGAGCTATATTTTTATTCGCCACATGATATGTGTTTTGCTTGGAGCGTCTTGTATGATTTGAGTCTTTGCTTTTTAGTTTGCCACAATCATCCTTGCTGTACACACCTTTTGAGAGAGCCATACATGATTTGGAATTTGTTAGAATACTCTATGTGTTTCACTTATACCTTTTGAGCCATATAGTTTTGTTCTAGTGCTTCACTTATATCTTTTAGAGCACGGTGGTGGATTTGTTTTATAGAAACTATTGATCTCTCATGCTTCACTTAGATTATTTTGAGAGTCTTAAATAGCATGGTAATTTGCTTAATAATCCTAATATTCTTGTTATTCAAGATTTGTAGAACTTTCTTTTGAGTGCGTTGAATACTAAGAAAAGTTTGATGCTTGATAATTGTTTTGAGATATGAAGATGGTGATATTAGAGTCATGCTAGTTGAGTAGTTGTGAATTTGAGAAATACTTGTGTTAAAGTCTGTGATTCCCGTAGCATGCACGTATGGTGAACCGTTATGTGACGAAGTCGGAGCACGATTTATTCATTGATTGTCTTCCTTATGAGTGGTGGTCGGGGACGAGCGATGGTCTTTTCCTACCAATCTATCCCCCTAGGAGCATGCGCATAATACTTTGCTTTGATAACTTGTAGATTTTTGCAATAAGTATATGGGTTCTTCATGACTAATATTGAGTCCATGTATTATATGCACTTTTCTTCCTCCCATCTGTCGGTATACTAGAGTAGGGGTACCCTAGTACCCCGAACTTCGTCTGCAGGCGATTCTGCGCATACAGCGGGCTGGCCTGATGACCGCCAAGGCCCTCAGCGGCTCCTTGAGCCGATTCAAAACAAAGTAGTCAAGACCCGACAAGAGGGGCTTGCGGGAAAACCACTCGGTATGCGAAGGAAACAAGGCCCGGCAAGAGGAGCTTGCCGAGAAGGCTTGGTGGGCGCCGAGCCCCAGACGCGACAAGGTTCTGCGCGGCAAGGCGCTTGCCGGGCGGGCGACCTCTCTTCATCTCGCTCCAGCTCACCCGCCAGCGTGTCACCACAGGGCTCTCCCAAGCACGCGCGTGTCGACGGGCTGTGCCGCCAGCGAGGAACAGCGACAAGCGGCGCCGCAAGCTACCATCGTGGCAAGCGGAGGTGCACTTGACGGTCCTGTTACACTATTCGGGCGGCCGAGGCGGGCATTGATGACTCTTGTCCCTTGTCGTCGAGTTAGGTATAGATTACTGTACACTGTGTACAAAGCGGTGTACCAACCTATGTTTTTACTATCTTACCCTTGTCTACTTGCCACATGTGGTAACCCCTTGTGCCTATAAAAGGAGGCCCGAGTGCAACGTAGAAAGGGTTCGGCTCAGCTCCGGCTTAGTTCATCCTACTCATACGAAACCACACCTAGGCTAGGTCTTGTAGCTCCCATTGCTCCCTAGCAAGAACACAAGATAATCCACTAAAGCAGCAGTAGGAGTATTATCTCTTCGGAGAGCTCCGAAGCTGGGTAAGCCTGCTCGTGTGCACCGCCTTGATCCGCTCTTTGTGCAATCTCCGCCCCCCCTCCGAACCACAAGGGACCCAGTCAGGTCCAATGAAATGGACTCCCGAAGCGGAGGCTGCGCTGCGGGACTTGAAGAGGTACCTGTCCTCCGCTCCAATACTTGTCGCACCTAGGCCACAAGAGAAGTTGCTGCTGTCTATGGCAGCAACCAATCAAGTGGTTAGTGCTGCGTTAGTAGCGGAGAGGGAGGCGGATGATGAGCCGGCAACCGAGGTAAGCGCATCCAGCGACAAGCAAGGGGCTCCGCCGTCAAGCTCTGGTCCCGACAAGGACGGACCAGCACAGGGTAGCAACAAGATACAGAAGAAGATGGTGCAGCACCCAGTCTACTTTGTCAGTTCCCTTTTGCAGGGGGCTATATCAAGGTACTCTGGTGTGCAAAAGCTGCTTTTCGGCCTCCTCATGGCCTCGAGAAAGCTGCGCCACTACTTCCAAGCACACGAGATAACAGTTGTCACTCGCTTTCCGCTGAAGAGGATATTACAAAATCCAGAAGCAACGAGCTCGCCTTCCTATTTAGGATCAAGCGTGGCACTGATGGTGAAGGTACCACCAGTGCCGTCCTCCTTGGCGGGCACTTTCTTGATCTTCGGCGGAGCCGCCATCGTCTTCTTGCACTTGCCGGTGGGGCTCGATGGTGCGTCCTCGACGGTAGCGCAGCACTCCGAGGAGGTGCGCTTGCCGGAGTGGGCAACTGAGCTCTTACCGGACTTGGTGGTCTTCTTCCCTCCGGGAGCTTCAGCGGCAAGTGGTTCGCTTTCTATTGCGGCTGCTGCTTCCCGGTAAATCTTGTCGGCACAGATAAGCGCGTCCTTCTTGTCGCCATGGACAGAAATGACGCTTATCGGGCCGGGCATCTTGAGTAGGTTGTAAGCATAATGTGAGGCGGCCATGAACTTGGCGAGCGCTGGACGGCCAAGTATGCCATTATAGGGTAATGGGAAGTCGGCGATGTCAAACGTGACCCTCTCAGTTCTGAAGTTGAGCTCGCTGCCGAACGTTACCGGCAACGTGATCTTCCCTTTGGGCTTGCTCCTTCCTGGATTGATTCCTTGGAAAGTACCAGTTTCTTGAGCTCATGTCGAGGATTTGAAGTTTCAAGCACCGCAGAGGAAATCAAGTTCGACCGGCCCGCTGTCAACCAGCATCTTTGTGACCTTGAGGTTGCGGATGGTTGGCGAGACCAACCGGCAAGCACCCGACCGCAGTGATGCGATCGGGTGATCCTCAATGTCAAAGATGATGGGCGTGCTGGACCACTTCGAGGTTTGCGTGACTCTATGGAGGTTCTGCTGCATTCACCTCACGCATCCATTTCTTGAGTTGGCGGTGCGAGGTATGCAGAGAAGCACCACCGTCAACACAAAGGACCTCTGTTGCCTTTTGAAACTCTTGCTCGTCTGCTTCATCGTCTTCCATGTCCTCATCATCTTCATCCTCTTCCTCTTCCTTGTCGCGGCCGTGGGGAGGTCAGTCACCTTGCCGCTGCTTGGCCTTGCACAAGCGTCCTCCCGACCAGGTCTCTTCTTACTTGCTGCACCTGCACCTTCTTGAGCTTTCTCCTTGTCTCGCCGCTCGATTCGGCTCTCAGAGCTCAACAAGCTGCTCGACTTTCTTGCAGCTCTGGAGATCGTGGCCCTTGGTGCGGTGGATTTTACAGTACTGCTTGTCGGAGCTATCGGGCTTGTCGGCGGCCGCCACAGCTTGGCGGTCGGCGTCAACGGCAACCTCCTTGCCGGAGCCACCAGCCTTGGCTTTGTTGGCGGCCCCATCCTTGCCGGACTGCTCAACAACTAGCACTTCTTGGTTTTTCTTCCTCCTGTTGTTTCGCCGCCGGCTTTTTCTTGCCGGGGCGATTTCCTCACTGTCAGATTCTGCTCCCACATTCTCTCCTGGGAGCCTTCTTCCTTCTTCATCGCGTGCACACTTGTCAGCCAGGGCATAGAGCTCGCTGACGTCTTTCACTTTGCACATCGCCATCTCCTCCCTCATCCTGCGGTTTCGTACATTCTGATGAAACGCACTGATCACTGCAGCAGGGTGGACGTCTGGGATGTTGTAATGCACACGACTGAATCTCTGGACAAACTTGCGCAGGGACTCTCCCTCCTTCTGGGCAAGCTGGTGAAGATCACTTTCTTGGCCATGGGGCTTGTGGCCGCCTGTGAAAGCACCGACAAACTGGTGGCACAAATCTGCCCAAGAAGATATGGAGCTGTCCGGCAAGTGCATGAGCCAAGATCTGACGTTTGGCTTGAGCACCAGGGGAAAGTAGTTGGCGAGGATCTTGTCGTCTCGTCCCCCCACAGCCTGCACCGCGATGGTGTAGATGCTGAGGAACTCCGATGGGTGTGTCCTACCATCATACTTCTCCGGCACATCTGGTTTGAAGTTTTTCTTGTCGGGCCACCGGACTTGCCGCAGCTCACGAGTGAGCGCAGGGCAACCTACAGCGTCTGACAAGTCGCTGGTTCCCCGGGCGCATGCATATCGACAGTGGGCCCTGCGCCTTGGTCGGTTGTGGCGCGCTTCTCTTCGGCGCTTCGTCACGGGTTCGGCGTCTTCTTCTGCCGTTCTCGAAGAACTTGGCGCTGGTCGCGACGAGCTCGCCGATCCGACGACGATGTGGAGTCGCTGTCGAGGTGGATCCGGCGATTCGGCGATCTGGGTCTTCGGGAAGGGGAGTGCACGGTGGCTGCACCCCCGTAAGTCTCGTCTCCATCTGCTCGCGCCTTGTCGCCTTGCCGCGGCTGCTAGGCGCTCGGTTGCCGCGGGACGTCACCGTTGGCGAAGCCGATGAGACTTTGAATTGTGGCCCTCCATTCGTCGACCTTGTCGGCCGTTGGAGGGTAGTCCAGGAGCAACTGAGCTCTTGCCAAGGCTTCCGCTGGTGTGGCTGGCGGCAACGGCGTACTGAGCTCTTGCCAAGTTAGGAGGAGCAGCATCCCGCCCAAGCGACCGTACTCCGCTCGTACCAGCATGCTGGGGTGCATGCGGGTCTCGAGGGCCCCGGGATCCCCCAGCTTGGCCTTGGTCCAACGAGCGTATGGTGCCGTGAGCTTCACGACGATGTCTGTCTCGCGCCTCCTGAGAAGGACGCGGTGAAGATTCGGACGCCGACGCCTGCCCTGCCTTGTCTTTGGACCTGGCGGCGTTGTGGGCTCTTTCGTTGATGCCTGCTCCTCCGCCAGCGTTTCCCCCACCACCTGACAGCTCCGCTGGTGGTGGGTTCGACGCGGACGGCTCTGCTGCTGTCTAAGATTTCTTCTTCGGCGCCATGTTGACGAAGATGTTGATGAAGCTGCTCGTGTGACCACCGGATCGGGTTCACACAGCCTCGACGCGCCCCCTACCTGGCGCGCCAAGGATGTCGGGGAGGGCTGATCGTGTCCCACGAACACCTACGGGAGCTGGGTCCCTTGTGGTTCGGAGGGGGCGGATATTGCACAAAGAGCGGATCGAGGCGATGCACACGGGCAGGCTTACCCAGCTTCGGAGCTCTCCGGAGAGATAATACTCCTACTGCTGCTTTAGTGGATTATCTTGTGTTCTTGCTAGGGAGAAATGGGAGCTACAAGACCTAGCCTGGGTGTGGTTTCGTGTGAGTAGGATGAACTAAGCCGGAGCTGAGCCGAACCCTTTCTACGTTGCCCTCGGTCCTCCTTTTATAGGCACAAGGGGTTACCACCTATGGCAAGTAGACAAGGGCAAGATAGTAAAAACAAAGGTAGGTACACCACTTTATACGGTGTACGAGAATCTATACCTAACTCGACGGCAAGGGACAAGAGTCATAAATGCCCGTCTCAGTCGCCCGAACAGTGTAACAGGGACCGTCAAGTGCACCTTCGTTTGCCACGATGGTAGCTTGTCAGCGCCGCTTGTCGCTGTTCCCCGCTGGCGGCACAGCCCGTCGACACGCGTGCTTGGGAGAGCCCCGTGATGACACGTTGGCGGGTGAGCTGGAGCGGAGATGAAGAGAGGTCGCCCACCCCGGCAAGCGCCTTGCCGCTGCGGGAACCTTGTCACGTCTGGGGGCTCGGCGCCCACCAAGCCTTCCCGGCAAGCTCCTCTTGTCGGGGCCTTGTTTCCTTCGCGCCCTGAGTGGTCTTCCCGGCAAGCTCCTCTTGCCGGGGTCTTGACTACTTTGTTCTCGAATGGCTCCGAAGGAGCCGCTAAGGATCTTGGCGGTCATCAGGCCAGCCATGCCGTGGGGCGCTGCAACTGTCCGTGCACGAGTTCGGGGTACTAGGGTACCCCTGCTCTAGTACACCGACACTCTTGAGAGAAGCCACTAGTGAAATCTATGGCCCCCAGGTCTATCTTCATCATATTAATCTTCCAACACTTGTTTATTATCTTTTATTTTTACTTTGCATCTTGTTTATAATCTTTGCTTTTTTACTTTGCATCTTTATCACAAAAATATTATCCTATCATATCTATAAGATCTCACTCTCGTAAGTGACAGTGAAGTGATTGACAACCCCTTATCGCGTTGGTTGCGAAAAGTTATTTTCTTTGTCCAGGTACGAGGGACTCACGTGGAGCCTCCTACTAGATTGATACCTTCGTTCTAAAAAACTGAGGGAAATACTTACGCTACTTTGCTACATCATCCTTTCCTCTTCAAGGAAATCCAACGCAGTGCTCAAGAGGTAGCACTGACTCATACGGAGTCCTTTTTGGCTCCACAAGTAGCCAAAACGTTTGAGACGACCAGATGCTCCAAAGGATTCTTTCATATGGAACTTTTGGAGAACTTTTCTTAAGGAGTTCGTTCAGAAACTTGTATGGAAACTTTCTTAATGAGCACTCGACAAAGGCATTACGAGAACATACACAAAGTCCCAGCTATGGACCTAGTGCATCATCATAACTGAGGTCTCTTGCATTTCCCTACAAGTAATTGGATCTCATATGGAGATGTTTAGTGAAGTAGAATGGAAAAAATTGAATGCAACTACACAAGAACTACTCTGTAACTGTCGTTCGGAATCTTTTTTGCGCAGTGTTAACTGAAACATGAATATCCGACTCATACGGAGTCCGTTTTGGCTCCACAAGTAGTCAAAACGCTTGTGATGACCAGATGCTTCAAAGGATTCTTTCACAGGGAACTTTTGGAGAACTTTTCTTAAGGAGTTTGTTCAGAAACTTGTATAGATACTTACTTAATGAGCACTCGACAAACGCATTTCGAGAACATACACAAAGTCCCAGCTATGGACCTAGTGCATCATCATAACTGAGGTCTCTTGCATTTGCCTACAAGTAATTGGATCTCATATGGAGATGTTCAGTGCAGTAAAATGGAAAAAATCGAATGCAACTACACAAGAACTAGTCTCATGAATCGCTGCTCGAATCAGTTTTATGCATGTTAATCAAACATGGATATCTGACTCATACGGAGTCCGTTTTGGCTCCACAAGTAGTAAAAACATTTGTGACGACCAGATGCTTCAAAGGACTCTGTCATAGGGAACTTTTGGAGAACTTTTCTTTAGGAGTTCGTTCAGAAACTTGTCTAGAAACTTTCTTAATGAGCACTCGACAAATGCATTTCGAGAACATACACAAAGTCCCAGCTATGGACCTAGTGCATCATCATAACTGAGGTCTCTTGCATTTCCCTACAAATAGTTGGATCTTATATGGAGATGTTGAGTGAAGTAGAATGGAAAAGAAAATCGAATGCAACTCCATAAGAACTAGTCTGTAACTGTCGATCGGAATCAGTTTTGCGCAGTGTTAACTGAAACATGAATATCTGACTCATACGCAGTCCGTTTTGGCTCCACAAGTAGTCAAAACGTTTGTGACGACCAGATGCTTCAAAGGATTCTTTCACAGGGAACTTTTGGAGAACTTTTCTTAAGGATTTCGTTCAGAAAATTGAATAGAAACTTTCTTAATGAGCACTCGACAAACGCATTTTGAGAACATACACAAAGTCCCAGCTGTGGACCTAGTGCATCCACATAACTGAGGTATCTTGGATTTCCCTACAAGTAATTGGATCTCATATGGAGATGTTTAGTGAAGTAGAATGGAAAAAATCGAATGCAACTACACAAGAACTAATTGGATCTCATATGGAGATGTTTAGTGAAGTAGTGAATGGAAAGGATTCTAATAGGGAACTTTTGGAGAACAACTACTTGTATGGAAACTTTCTTAAGAACTAGACAAACACATTTCGAGAACATACACAAAGTCCCAACGATGGACCTAGTGCATCATCATAACTGAGGTCTCTTGACTTTGCCTATCTCATATGGAGATGTTTAGTGAAGTTAAATGGAAATAATAGATTGCAAACATGGATATCTCAGACTCAATCAGTTTTGCGTAGTGTTAACTGAAACATGGATATCTGACTCATACGGAGTCCGTTTGGGCTCCACAAGTAGTCAAAACGTTTGTGACGACCAGATGCTTCAAAGGATTCTATCATAGTGAACTTTTGGAGAACTTTTCTTAAGGAGTTCGTTCAGAAACTTGTCTAGAAACTTTCTTAATGAGAACTCGACAAAGGCATTTCGAGAACATACACAAAGTCCCAGCTATGGACCTAGTGCATAATCATAACTGAGGTCTCTTGCATTTCCCTACAAGTAATTGGATCTTATATGGATATGTTTAGTGAAGTAGAATGGAAAAATCGAATGCAACTACATAAGAACTAGTCTGTAACTGTCGTTCGGAATCATTTTTGCGCAGTGTTAATTGACACATGGATATCTGACTCATACGTAGTCCTTTTGGCTCCACAAGAAGTAAAAACGTTTGTGACAACCATATGCTTCAAAGGATTCTTTCATAGGGAACTTTTGGAGAACTTTTCTTAGGGTATGGAAACTTCATTAATGAACTTTTGGAGAACTTTTCTTAAGGAGTTTGTTGTAGAATGGAAAAAATCGAATGCAACTACATAAGAAACTTGTATGGAAACTTCATTAATGAGCACTCGACAAAGGCATTTCGAGAACATGCACAAAGTCCCAGCTATGGACCTAGTGCATCATCATAACTGTGGTCTCTTGCATTTTCCTACAATAAATTGGATCTTATATGGATACGTTCAGTGAAGTAGAATGGAAAAAATCGAATGCAACTACATAAGAACTAGTGTGTAACTGTCGATCGGAATCAGTTTTGCGCAGTGTTAACAGAAACATGGATATCTTACTCATACTAAGTCCATTTTGGCTCCACAAATAGTAAAAACATTTGTGACGACCAGATGCTTCAAAGGATTCTATCATAGGGAACTTTTGGATACCTTTTCTTGAGGAGCTCATTCAGAAACTTGTATAGAAACTTTCTTACTGAGCACACGACAAATGCATTTCGAGAACATACACAAAGTCCCAGCTATAGACCTAGTGCATCATCATAACTGAGGTCTCTTGCATTTCCCTACAAGTAATTGGATCTCATATGGAGATGTTTAGTGAAGTAGAATTTAAAAATCGAATGCAACTGCACTAGAACTAGTCTGTAACTGTCGTTCGGAACCATTTTTACGCAGTGTTAACTGAAACATGGACATCTGACTCATACGGAGTCCTTTTTGGCTCCACAAGAAGTCAAAACGTTTGTGACGACCATATTCTTCAAAGGATTCTTTCACAAATAACTTTTGCAGAACTTTTCTTAAGGAGTTCGTTCAGAAACTTGTATAGAAACTTTCTTAATGAGCACAACACAAACGCATTTCGAGAACATACACAAAGTCCCAGCTATGGACCTAGTGCATCATCGTAACTGAGGTCTCTTGCATTTTCCTACAAGTAATTGGATATCATATGGAGATGTTTAGTGAATTAGAATGGAAAAAATCGAATGCTTCTACACAAGAACTAGTTTGTAACTGTCGTTCAGAATTAGTTTTGCACAGTGTTATTTGAAACATGGATATTTGACTCATACGGAGTTCGTTTTGGCTCCACAAGTAGTAAAAACATTTGTGACGAGCAGATGCTTCAAGGGATTCTGTCATAGGGAACTTTTGGAGAACTTTTCTTGAGGAGTTTGTTGAGAAACTTGTATAGAAACTTTCTTAATGAGCACTCAACAAATGCATTTCGAGAACATACACAAAGTCCCGGCAATGGACCTAGTGCATCATCATAACTGATGTCTCTTGCATTTCCCTACAAGTAATTGGATATCATATGGAGATGTTTAGTGAAGTAGAATGGAAAAAATAAATTGCAACTACACAAGAACTAGTCTGTAACTGTCGTTCGGAACCATTTTTTGCGCAGTGTTAACTGAAACATG
Organism: Aegilops longissima; assembly: GCA_021605205.1. NCBI lineage: Eukaryota > Viridiplantae > Streptophyta > Magnoliopsida > Poales > Poaceae > Aegilops > Aegilops longissima. The sequence continues at coordinate 143,806,468 of CM038680.1, read as the reverse complement.
GACATCTGACTCATACGGAGTCCGTTTTGGCTCCACAAGATGTCAAAACGTTGGTGACGAGCAGATGCTTCAAAGGATTCTTCCACAGGGAACTTTTGGAGAACTTTGCTTAAGGAGTTCGTTCAGAAACTTGTATAGATACTTTCTTAATGAGCACTCGACAAACGCATTTCGAGAACATACACAAAGTCCCAGCTATGGACCTAGTGCATCATCATAACTGAGGTCTCTTGCATTTCCCTACAAGTAATTGGATCTCATATGGAGATGTTCAGTGCAGTAAAATGGAAAAAATCGAATGCAACTACACAAGAACTAGTCTCTAACTGTCGTTCGGAATCAGTTTTGCGCAGTGTTAACTGAAACATGGATATCTGACTCATAGGGAGTCCGTTTTGGCTCCACAAGTAGTAAAACCGTTTGTGATGACCAGATGCTTCAAAGGATTCTTTCATAGGGAACTTTTGGAGAACTTTTCTTTAGGAGTTCGTTCAGAAACTTGTCTAGAAACTTTCTTATTGAGCACTCGACAAATGCATTTCGAGAACATACACAAAGTCCCAACTATGGGCCTAGTGCGTCATCATAATTGAGGTCTCTTGCATTTCCCTACAAGTAGTTGTATCTTATATGGAGATGTTTAGTGAAGTAAAATGGAAAAAATTGAATGCAACTACACAAGAACTAGTCTGTAACTGTCGATCGGAATCAGTTTTGCGAAGTGTTAACTGAAACATGGATATCTAACTCATACGCAGTCTGTTTTGGCTCCACAAGTAGTGAAAATGTTTGTGACGACCATATGCTTCAAAGGATTCTTTCACAGGGAAATTTTGGAGAACTTCTCTTAAGGAGTTCATTCAGAAAATTGTATAGAAACTTTCTTAATGAGCACTCGACAAACGCATTTTGAGAATATACACAAAGTCCCAGCTATGGACCTAGTGCATCCACATAACTGAGGTCTCTTAGATTTGCCTACAAGTAATTGGATCTCAAATGGAGATGTTTAGTGAAGTAGAATGGAAAAAATCGAATGCAACTACGCAAGAACTAGTCTGTAACTGTCGTTCGGAATCAGTTTTGCGCAGTGTTAACTGAAACATGGATATCTGACTCATCCGGAGTCCCTTTTGGCTCCACAAGTAGTAAAAACGTTCGTGACGAGCAGATCCTTCAAAGGATTCTGTCATATGGAACTTTTGGTGAACTTTTGTTGAGGAGTTAGTTCAGAAACTTGTATAGAAACTTTCTTAATGAGCAATCGACAAACACATTTCTAGAACATACACAAAGTCCCAGCTATGGACCTAGTGCATCATCAAAACTGAGGTCTCTTGCATTTGCCTACAAGTAATTGGATCTCATATGGAGATGTTTAATGAAGTAGAATGGAAAAAATCGAATAAAACTACACAAGAACTAGTATGTAACTGTCGTTCGGAACCATTTTTGCGCAGTGTTAACTAAAACATGGACATCTGACTCATACGGAGTCCGTTTTGGCTCCACAAGATGTCAAAACGTTGGTGACGACCAGATGCTTCAAAGGATTCTTTCACAGGGAACTTTTGGAGAACTTTTCTTAAGGAGTTCGTTCAGAAACTTGTCTAGAAACTTTCTTAATGAGCACTCGACAAAGGCATTTCGAGAACATACACAAAGTCCCTGCTATGGACCTAGTGCATCATCATAACTGAGGTCTCTTGCATTTCCTTACAAGTAATTCGATCTTATGTGGAGATGTCTAGTGAAGTAGAATGGAAAAAATCGAATGCAACTACATAAGAACTTGTCTGTAACTGTCGTTCGGAATCATTTTTGCGCAGTGTTAACTGAAACATGGATATCTGACTCATACGTAGTCCATTTTGGCTCAACAAGAAGTAAAAACATTTGTGACGACCATATGCTTCAAAGGATTCTTTCACAGGGAACTTTTGGAGAACTTTTCTTGAGGAGTTTGTACAGAAACTTGTATGGAAACTTTCTTAATAAGCACTCGACAAACACATTTCTAGAACATACACAAAGACCTAGCGATGGACCTAGTGCACCATCATAACTGAGGTCTCTTGCATTTTCCTAAAAGTAATTGGATCTCATATGGAGGTGTTTAGTGATGTAAAATGGAAAAAATGGAATGCAACTACACAAGAACTAGTCTGTAACTGTCGTTCAGAATCAGTTTTGCGCAGTGTTAACTGAAACATGGATATCTGACTCATACGGAGTCCGTTTTGGCTCCACAAGTAGTCAAAACGTTTGTGAAGACCAGATGCTTCAAAGGATTCTATCATAGTGAACTTTTGGAGAACTTTTCTTAAGGAGTTCTTTCAGAAACTTGTCTAGAAACTTTCTTAATGAGCACTAGACAAATGCATTTCGAGAACATACACAAAGTCCTAGCTATGGACCTAGTGCATCATCATAACTGAAGTCTCTTGCATTTCCCTACAAGTAATTGGATCTTATATGGAGATGTTTAATGAAGTAGAATGGAAAAAGTCGAATGCAACTACATAAGAACTAGTCTGTAACTGTCGTTCGGAATCATTTTTGCGCAATGTTAACCTGAAACATGGATATCTGACTCATACGTAGTATGTTTTGGCTCCACAAGAAGTAAAAACGTTTGTGACGACCATATGCTTCAAAGGATTCTTTCACAGGGAACTTTTGGAGAACTTTTCTTAAGGAGTTCGTTCAGAAACTTGTATGGAAACTTTCTTAATGAGCACTCGAGAAAGGCATTTCGAGAACATACACAAAGTCCCAGCTATGGACCTAGTGCATCATCATAACTGAGGTCTCTTGCATTTCCCTACAAGAAATTGGATCTTATATGGAGAGGTTCAGTGAAGTAGAATGGAAAAAAAATCGAATGCAACTACACCAGAACTAGTATGTAATTGTCGATCGGAATCAGTTTTGCGCAGTGTTAACTGAAACATGGATATCTTACTCATACTGAGTCCATTTTGGCTCCACAAGTAGTAAAAACATTTGTGACGACCAGATGCTTCAAAGGATTCTATCATAGGGAACTTTTGGGGAACTTTACTTGAGGAGTTCGTTCAGAAACTTGTATAGAAACTTTCTTAATGAGCACGCGACAAAAGCATTTCGAGAACATACACAAAGTCCCAGCTATAGACCTAGTGCATCATCATAACTGAGGTCTCTTGCATTTCCCTACAAGTAATTGGATCTCATATGGAGATGTTTAGTGAAGTAGAATGGAAAAAATGGAATGCAACTACACAAGAACTAGTCTGTAACTGTCGTTCGGAACCATTTTTGCGCAGTGTTAACTGAAACATGGACATCTGACTCATACGGAGTCCGTTTTGGCTCCACAAGTAGTCAAAAAGTTCGTGACGAGCAGATGCTTCAAAGGATTCTTTCACAGAGAACTTTTGGAGAACTTTTCTTAAGGAGTTCGTTCAGAAACTTGTCTAGAAACTTTCTTAATGAGCACTCAACAAATGCATTTCGAGAACATACACAAAGTCCTAGCTATGGACCTAGTGCATCATCATAACTAAGGTCTCTTGCATTTTCCTACAAGTAATTGGATCTCATATGGAGATGTTTAGTGAATTAGAATGGAAAAAATCAAATGCTTCTACACAAGAACTAGTCTCAGAATCGCTGCTCGAATTAGTTTTCTGATGTTAAGCTCAAACATGGATATCTGACTCATACGGAGTCCGTTTTGGCTCCACAAGTAGTAAAAATGTTCATGACGAGAAGATGCTTCAAGGGATTCTGCCATAGTGAACTTTTGGAGAAATTTTCTTGAGCAGTTTGTTGAGAAACTTGAATAGAAACTTTCTTAATGAGCACTCAACAAATGCATTTCGAGAACATACACAAAGTCCCAGCTATGGACCTAGTGCATCATCATAACTGAGGTCTCTTGCATTTGCCTACAAGTAATTGGATCTCATATGGAGAAGTTCAGTGAAGTACAATGGAAAAAATCGAATGCAACTACACAAGAACTAGTCTGTAACTGTCGTTCGGAACCATTTTTGCGCAGTGTTAACTGAAACATGGACATCTGACTCATACGGAGTCCGTTTTGGCTCCACAAGAAGTCAAAACGTTTGTGATGACCATATGCTTCAAAGGATTCTTTCACAGGGATCTTTTGGAGAACTTTTCTTACGGAGTTCGTTCAGAAACTTGTATAGAAACTTTCTTAATGAGCACTCGACAAACGCATTTCGAGAACATACACAAAGTCCCAGCTATGGACCTAGTGCATCATCATAACTGAGGTGTCTTGCATTTGCCTATAAGTAACTGGATCTCATATGGAGATGTTTAGTGAAGTAGAATGGAAAAAATCGAATACAACTACACAAGAACTAGTCTGCAACTGTCGTTCGGAACCATTTTTGCGCAGAGTTAACTGAAACATGGACATCTGACTCATACGGAGCACTTTTTGGCTCCACGAGATGTCAAAACGTTTGTGACGACCATATGCTTCATAGGATTCTTTCACAGGGAACTTTTGGCGAACTTTTCTTAAGGAGTTCGTTCAGAAACTTGTATAGAAACTTTCCTAATAAGCACTCCACAAACGCATTTCGAGAACATACACAAAGTCCCAGCTATGGACCTAGTGCATAATCATAACTGAGGTCTCTTGCATTTTCCTACAAGTAATTGGATCTCATATGGAGATGTTTAGTGAAGTATAATGGAAAAAATCTAATGCAACTACACAAGAACTAGTCTGTAACTGTCGTTCGGAACCATTTTTGTTCAGTGTTAACTGAAACATGGACATCTGACTCATACGGAGTCCGTTTTGGCTCCACAATAAGTCAAAACGTTTGAGACGACCAGATGCTTCAAAGGATTCTTTCATAGGGAACTTTTGGAGAACTTTTCTTAAGGAGTTCGTTCAGATTCTTAATAAACACTCGACAAACGCATTTCGAGAACATACACAAAGTTCCAGCTATGGACCTAGTGCATCATCATAACTGAGGTCTCTTGCATTTCCCTACAAGTAATGGGATCTCATATGGAGATGTTTAGTGAAGTAAAATGGAAAAAATCGAATGCAACTACACAAGAACTAGTCTCTAACTGTCGTTCGGAATCAGTTTTGCGCAGTGTTAACTGAAACATGGATATCTGACTGATACGGAGTCCGTTTTGGCTCCACAAGTAGTAAAAACGTTTGTGACGACCAGATGCTTCATATGATTCTATCATAGTGAACTTTTGGAGAACTTTTCTTAAGGAGTTCATTCAGAAACTTGTCTAGAAACTTTCTTAATGAGCACTCGACAAACGCATTTCGAGAACATACACAAAGTCCCAGCTATGGACCTAGTGCATCATCATAACTGAGGTCTCTTGCATTTCCCTATAAGTAATTGGATCTTATATGGACATGTTTAGTGAAGTAGAATGGAAAAAATTGAATGCAACTACATAAGAACTAGTCTGTAACTGTCGTTCGGAATCATTTTTGCGAAGTGTTAACTGAAACATGGATATCTGACTCATGCAGAGTCTGTTTTGGCTCCAGAAGTAGTCAAAACGTTTGTGACGACCAGATGCTTCAAAGGATTCTGTCATAGGGATCTTTTGGAGAACTGTTCTTAAGGAGTTCGTTCAGAAACTTGTATATAAACTTTCTTAATGAGCACTCAACAAACGCATTTCGAGAACAAACACAAAGTCCCAGCTATGGACCTAGTGCATCATCATAACTGAGGTCTCTTGCATTTCCCTACAAGAAATTGGATCTTATATGGAGACGTTCAGTGAAGTAGAATGGGAAAAAATTGAATGCAACTACACAAGAACTAGTCTGTAACTGTCGATCGGAATCAGTTTTGCGCAGTGTTAACTGAAACATGGATATCTTACTCATATTGAGTCCATTTTGGCTCCACAAGTAGTAAAAACATTTGTGATGACCAGATGCTTCAAAGGATTCTATCATAGGGAACTTTTGGAGAACTTTTCTTGAGGAGTACGTTCAGAAACTTGTATAGAAACTTTCTTAATGAGCACGCGACAAAAGCATTTCTAGAACATACACAAAGTCCCTGCTATAGACCTAGAGCATCATCATAACTGAGGTCTCTTGCATTTCCCTACAAGTAATTGGATCTCATATGGAGATGTTTAGTGAAGTAGAATGGAAAAAATGGAATGCAACTGCAAAAGAACTAGTCTGTAACTGTCGTTCGGAACCATTTTTGCGCAGTGTTAACTGAAACATGGACATCTGACTCATACGGAGTCCGTTTTGGCTCCACAAGTAGTCAAAAAGTTCGTGACGAGCAGATGCTTCAAAGGATTCTTTCACAGAGAACTTTTGGAGAACTTTTCTTAAAGAGTTCGTTCAGAAACTTGTATAGAAACTTTCTTAATGAGCACTCAACAAATTCATTTCGTGAACATACACAAAGTCCCAGCTATGGACCTAGTGCATCATCATAACTAAGGTCTCTTGCATTTTCCTACAAGTAATTGGATCTCATATGGAGATGTTTAGTGAATTAGAATGGAAAAATTAAATGCTTCTACACAAGAACTAGTTCTGTAACTATCGTTCGGAATTAGTTTTGCACTGTGTTAACTGAAACATGGATATCTGACTCATACGGAGTTCGTTTTGGCTCCACAACTAGTAAAAACGTTCGTGACGAGCAGATTCTTCAAGGGATTCTGTCATAGGGAACTTTTGGAGAACTTTTCTTGAGGAGTTTGTTGAGAAACTTGAATAGAACCTTTCTTAATGAGCACTCAACAAATGCATTTCGAGAACATACACAAAGTCCCAGCTATGGACCTAGTGCATCATCATAACTGAGGTCTCTTGCATTTTTGTACAAGTAATTGGATCTCATATGGAGATGTTTAGTGAAGTAGAATGGAAAAAATCGAATGCAACACAAGAACTAGTCTGTAACTGTCGTTCGAAACCATTTTTGCGCGGTGTTAATGAAACATGGACATCTGACTCATACAGAGTCCGTTTTGGCTCCACAAGAAGTCAAATCGTTTGTGACAACCATATGCTTCAAAGGATTCTTTCACAGGGAACTTTTGGAGAACTTTTCTTAAGGAGTTCGTTCAGAAACTTGTATAGAAACTTTCTTAATGAGCACTCGACAAACGCATTTCGAGAACATACACAAAGTCCCAGCTATGGACCTAGTGCATCATCATAAATGAGGTCTCTTGCATTTGCCTACAAGTAATTAGATCTCATATGGAGATGTTTAGTGAAGTAGAATGGAAAAAATCGAATGCAACTACACAAGAACTACTCTGCAACTTTCGTTCGGAACCATTTTTGCGCAGAGTTAACTGAAACATGGACATCTGACTCATACGGAGCACTTTTTGGTTCCACAAGAAGTCAAATCATTTTGATGACCAGATGCTTCAAAGGATTCTTTCACAGGGAAACTTTGGAGAACTTTTCTTAAGGAGTTCGTTTAGAAACTTGTATAGAAACTTTCTTAATAAGCACTCCACAAACGCATTTCGAGAACATACACAAAGTCCCAGCTATTGACCTAGTGCATCATCATAACTGAGGTCTCTTGCATTTTCCTACAAGTAATTGGATCTCATATGGAGATGTTTAGTGAAGTAGAATGGAAAAAATCGAACGCAACTACACAAAACTAGTCTGTAACTGTCGTTCGGAACCATTTTTGCGCAGTGTTAACTGAAACATGGACATTTGACTCATACGGAGTCCGTTTTGGCTCCACAAGAAGTCAAAACGTTTGTGACGACCAGATGCTTCAAAGGATTCTGTCATAGGGAACTTTTGGAGAACTTTTCTTAAGGAGTTCGTTCAGATTCTTAATGAACACTCAACAAAAGCATTTCGAGAACATACACAAAGTTCCAGCTATGGACCTAGTGCATCATCATAACTGAGGTCTCTTGCATTTCCCTACAAGTAATGGGATCTCATATGGAGATGTTTAGTGAAGTAGAATGCAAAATATCGAATGCAACTGCACAAGAACTAGTCTGTAACTGTAGTTTGGAATAAGTTTTGCGCAGTGTTAACTGAAACATAGATATCTGACTCATACAAAGTCCGTTTTGGCTCCACAAGTAGTCAAATGTTTGTGGCGACCAGATGCTTCAAAGTATTCTTTCACAGGGAACTTTTGAAGAACTTTTCTTAAGGAGTTCATTCAGAAACTTGTATAGAAACTTTCTTAATGAGCACTCAACAAACGCATTTCGAGAACACACACAAAGTCCCAGCTATGGACCAAGTGCATCATCATAACTGAGGTCCCTTTCATTTGCCTACAAGTAATTGAATCTCATATGGAGATGTTTAGTGAAGTAAAATGGAAAAAAATCGAATCCAACTACACAAGAACTAGTATGTAACTGTAGTTCGGAATCAGTTTTGCGCAGTGTTAACTTAAACATGGGTATCTGACTCATACGGAATCCGTTTTGGCTCCACAAGTAGTCAAAATGTTTGTGACGACCAGATGCTTCTAAGGATCCTTTCATAGGGAACTTTTGGAGAACTTCTCTTAAGGAGTTCGTTCAGAAACTTGTCAAGAAACTTTCTTAATGTGCACTCGGCAAACGCATTTCGAGAACATACACAAAGTCCCAGCTATGGACCTAGTGCATCATCATAACTGAGGTCTCTTGCATTTCCCTACAAGTAATTGGACCTCATATGGAGATGTTTAGTGAAGTAGAATGGAAAAAATAGATTGCAACTACACAAGAACTAGTCTGTAACTGTCTTTCGGAATCAGTTTTGCGCAGTGTTAACTGAAACATGGATATCTGACTCATGCAGAGTCCGTTTTGGCTCCAGAAGTAGTCAAAACATTTGTGAAGACCAGATGCTTCAAAGGATTCTGTCATAGGGAACTTTTGGAGAACTGTTCTTAAGGAGTTCGTTCAGAAACTTGTCTAGAAACTTTCTTAATGAGCACTCCATAAACGCATTTCGAGAACATACACAAAGTTCCAGCTATGGACCTAGTGCATCATCATAACTAAGGTCTCTTGCATTTCCCTACAAGTAATGGGATCTCATATGGAGATGTTTAGTGCAGTAGAATGGAAAAAATAGAATGCAACTACACAAGAACTAGTCTGTAACTGTCGTTCGGAATCAGTTTTATACAGTTTTAACTGAAACATGGATATCTGACTCATACGGAGTCCGTTTTGGCTCCATAAGTAGTCAAAACGTTTGTGATGACCAGATGGTTCAAAGGATTATTTCACAGGGAACTTTTGAAGAACTTTTCTTAAGGAGTTCGTTCAGAAACTTGTATAGAAACTTTCTTAATGAGCACTCGACAAACGCATTTCGAGAACATACACAATGTCCTAGCTATGGACCTAGTGCATCATCATAACTGAGGTCTCTTGCATTTCCCTACAAGTAATTGGATCTCATATGGCAATGTTTAGTGAAGTAAAATGAAAAAAATCGACTGCAACTACACAAGAACTAGTCTGTAACTATCGATCGGAATCAGTTTTGCGCAGTGTTAAATGAAACATGGATATCTGACTCATACGGATTCAGTTTTGGCTCCACAAGTTGTCAAAACATTTGTGACGACCAGATGCTTCAAAGGTTTCCCTCATAGGAACTTTTGGAGAACTTTTCTTAAGGAGTTCATTCAGAAACTTGTCTAGAAACTTTCTTAATGAGCACTCGACAAACGCATCTCGAGAACATACACAAAGTCCCAAGTATGGACCTAGTGCATCATCATAACTGAGGTCTCTTGCATTTCCCTACAAGTAAATGGATCTTATATGGAGATGTTTAGTGAAGTAGAATGGAAAAATTGAATGCAACTACACAAGAACTAGTCTCAGAATCGCTGCTCGAATCAGTTTTGTGCAAAGGTTAATCAAACATGGATATCTGACTCATACGGAGTCCATTTTGGATCCACAAGTAGTCAAAACGTTTGTGGCGACCAGATGATTCAAAGGATTCTTTCACAGGGAACTTTTGAAGAAATTTTCTTCGGGAGTTCATTCAGAAACTTGTCTAGAAACTTTCTTAATGAGCACTCGACAAACGCATTTCGAGAACATACACAAAGTCCCAGCTATGGACCTAGTGCATCATCATAATTGAGGTCTCTTGCATTTCCATACAAGTAATTTTATCTTATATGGAGATGTTTAGTGAAGTAGAATGTAAAAAATCGAATGCAACTTCACAAGAACTAGTCTATAACTGTCGTTTGGAATGAGTTCTGTGCAGTGTTAACTGAACCATGGATATCTGACTCATACGGAGTCCGTTTTGGCTCCACAAGTAGTCAAAACGTTTGTGACGACTAGATTCTTCAAAGGATTCTTTCATAGGGAACTTTTGGAGAAATTTTCTAAAAGAGTTCATTCAGAAACTTGTATAGAAACTTTCTTAATGAGCACTCGACAAACCAATTTCGAGAACATACACAAAGTCCGAGCTATGGACCTAGTGCATCATCATAACTGAGGTCCCTTGCATTTCCCTGCAAGTAATTGGATCTCATATGGAGATGTTTAGTGAAGTAGAATGGAAAAAATCGATTGCAACTGTGAGGCCCCCGATTCAATCGTACACTAATCATGCACGCAAACGTGTACGATCAAGATCAGGGACTCACGGGAAAATATGACAACACAACTCTAAAACATAAATAAGTCATACAAGCATCATAATACAAGCCAGGGGCCTCGAGGGCTCGAATACAAGTGCTCGGTCATAGACGAGTCAGCGGAAGCAAAAATATCTGAGTACAGGCATAAGTTAAACAAGTTGCCTTAAGAAGGCTAGCACAAACTGGGATACAGATCGAAAGAGGCGCGGGCCTCCTGCCTGGGATCCTCCTAACTGCTCCCGGTCGTCGTCACCGGCCTACACGTAGTAGTAGGCACCTCTAGTGTAGTAGGAGTCGTTGTCGAAGGTGGCGTCTGACTCTTGGGTTCCATCGTCTGGTCGCAACAATCGGGTAAAGAAAGGGGGAAAAGGGGGAACAAGGCAACCGTGAGTACTCATCCAAAGTACTCGCAAGCAAGGAACTACACTACATATGCATGGGTATATGTGTAAAGGGCCATATCAGTGGACTGAATTGCAGAATGCCAGAATAAGAGGGGGATAGCTAATCCTGTCGAAGACTACGCTTCTGGAAGCCTCCGTCTTGCAGCATGTAGAAGAGAGTAGACTGAAGTCCTCCAAGTAGCATCGCATAGCATAATCCTACCCGGCAATCCCCTCCTCGTCGCCCTGTTAGAGAGCGATCACCGGGTTGTATCTGGCACTTGAAAGGGTGTGTTTTATTAAGTATCCGGTTTTAGTTCTCATAAGGTCAAGGTACAACTCCAAGTCGTCCTGTTACCGAAGATCACGGCTATTCGAATAGATAAACTTCCCTGCAGGGGTGCACCACCTAACCCAACACGCTTGATCCCATTTGGCCGGACACACTTTTCTGGGTCATGCCCGGCCTCAGAAGATCAACACGTCGCAGCCCCACTTAGGCCAACAGAGAGGTCAACACGCTGGTCTAAACCTAAGCGCACAGGGGTCTGGGACCATCGCCCTTAGCACACCAGCATGTTGCATGGGCGGCCGGAAGCCGAACTAGCCCCCTTAATACAAGAGCAGGCTTACATTCTAATCCGGCGTGCGCCGCTCAGTCGCTGACGTCACGAAGGCTTCGGCTGATACCACGACGCCGAGTGCCCATATGTTTCCCACGTAGTTGGTTAGTGCGTATAGACCAAATGGCCAGACTCAGATCAAATACCAAGATCTCGTTAAGCGTGTTAATGATGTAACCGCGGACACCGACCAGGGCCAGGCCAACCTCTCACCTAGGCGGTCTCAACCTGCCCTGTCGCTCCGCCACCAAGATCCACACAGAGGGCCGTTTGGACAAAGGTCCTTTCGGCCCCCAATCCGTGAATCCCTCGCGGGTGCTCCACGAGCCGACCCGACTTTAGTCACCACATGTATCATGTATAAAGTATATAGTATATACCCGTGATCACCTCCCGAGTGATCACGGCCCGATAGTATAGTACAACAGTCAGCGGGTGGAAAACTAGCATCCTATACTAAGCATTTAGGATTGCAGGTAAAGGTAACAATAGTAGTAGCAAGGACAAGCTATGCATCAGGATAGGATTAACGGAAAGCAGTAACATGCTACACTACTCTAATGCAGGCAGTACAGAGAAGAATAGGCGATATCTGGTGATCAAGGGGGGGCTTGCCTGGTTGCTCTGGCAAGGAGGGGTCGTCAACTCCGTAGTCGAACTGGGCAGCAGTAGCATCAGTCTCGCAGTCTACCAGAGGGAAGAGGGGGGGAAGAAACAGTAAATACAATGCAAACATAATCATGACGATGCATGACATGACAATGAGCGGTCTTAGGTGTGCCCTAACGCGCTAGTAGGTGATACCGACGAAAGGGGGAAACATCCGGGAAAGTATCCCCGATGTTTCGCGTTTTCGGACAAATGAACCGGAGGGGGAAATTTGCTAGTTTACTATTCTAGGGATGTGTGGCGGATGAACGGGATGCTTATCCGGATTCGTCTCGTCGTTCTGAGCAACTTTCATGTACAACGTATTTTCATCCGAGTTATAGATTATTTTATATTAATTTTCAAAGTTTTTAAATGATTTCCTAATTTCTGGATTTAATTTAATTCGAAACTAAATTAATATTTGAATGCTATGGGTACACAGGAAGTGTACCCAGCCATATGCAATAGAGGCTGGCATGGGGCCCAGTTGACTTGGTCAACTGCACAGCCAGCAGAGGCTGACTGGTGGGCCAGTGTTGAGTCAGCAGAACAACGGCCCCACTGGTCAGTGAGAGAGTTTAAGAACATGTTTTATTTAACTTAAACTAATTAGCTAGTGGGCCTAACGTGTAAGTGGCTATTAACTTAACAATTTAACCTAGCCATTTTATTTAGTGGTGGGGGCCTGCGTGTCATTGACACTGGGTTGTTAGATTAGTTAAATAGATTATTTATGTTTAGGTTAATTAGGGAGGGTTCACATATCAGTGCCTGTTTAGGTGTTCGGTTAGTGCTAAAATAGGGGTTAGTCACGCGCCACTCAGCACGTTAATGGCGGTGATGCCGAGCTTGCTGGCGACGTCCACGCACTTGTTCTGGCGACGGTTTGTGATGCGGCTGGAGCTATAGGTGCGTCGCGAGGAGGCGCGCCCATGGTGGTTGCGGGATGGCTAGCGGCAGGAGGCCGAGGCGTCGGGAGGGCACGTAGGGGGGGTGCCGTGGCGGCAATGGCTGAAGCGGCAACAGGCGAGGGCGGCCAGCGCATGTCAAAGCAACAACGGCGGCCGGAACGGGCGACGGGGACAGGGAGAGAGGGAAGTGCTCACGGGCGGTGTAGGGGAGTGGCAACAAGCTCGAGGAGGAGGACGGGGACGACGGCGGTACGGCGAGGTTGGCGAGGTGGAGTAGCTTCAGACGGCATCGGGCGATGAGGCGCGGCATTGAGGTGGTTCCAGGGACGGCGAGCGGCGGCGTTGTCGAGGGCGCCGGCGACGTCGGGACGACCGCCTCCCGATCCAAATCGGGCAGAGGGGGCGAGGGAGAGGGAGGGTCGGCGAGGAGGAGGTCAAGGACGGCCTGCCCGGTGGGGAGGCGGCGGTTCCTCGGGCACGGGCGCGCCGACGAGGTAGAAGCGGGGCGACGGCGGGCGACGGGGTCGCCTGCCCCCGATCCAGATTGGGGGAAGCGAGGGAGGCGTGGGGGAGAACAAGTGGGGTAGTGGGGGGTTGTGCGCTAGGGTTTCAGGGGTGGGGAGGGTTAATAGGCGCTGCTGGGCCGGCCTGGTTGGCCCGACGGCTAGCTGGGTCGAGGCCTAGTGGGGGTGGGTCCTTCTCCTTTCTTTTTGCTTTGTCTTACTTCTTTTCTTTATATTTATTATTTCATGTTTTATTTTTGTTACATTTATTTTAGTTTTAGTAAAATATACACTTAGCACCTAAATTAGTATTTCAACTTAGTCCACGGTCACAAAAGTCTAGACCCCAAATAACTTAGTTAGACATTTTATGAATTATAAAAAGGCATTTAATTAATGGTTTTGCTACTGTTTAAATCATCATAGTTCAATGAAGCATTTTATAAAAGCTTGGTTTCTCCACCATAATTACCTATACATTTTCTGGCATGATCCGAACATTTTAGTTTCATTGTTTGAAAACTTTTTTTGTTTGCCTAATTTTTTAATTTGGATTTGAATCGGTTTCAAACTAATGCGAGATCGACAATAGTAATTGAGCTGACATGGCGTCATTAGGAGAGGTTCACTGTAGGTTAAGTATTCAGGCGTCACAAATCTCCTCCACTACAAGAAATCTCGTCCCGAGATTTATGTAACATCCCAAAATTCTAAATTTTGGAATGTTATAATAAATAGATAGATTTGTTTGTTTGTTTGAATTGTTGTGTGATTGATTGAGTGAAATTTGAAACTTTTTGAAAGTTAAATGAGAGGGAATAAAAGGACTTTCCCAAACTTTCATTTTTGCTTTCTGATCTCCGTGAATTCAAATATTTTTCATCAAAAACCCTGAGAGAGGATAACATGACTTCTTCCATTTAAATGAAAAGGGTGTTGAAAATATTTGAATTTCATTTGGAAATATTTTCTAATTCATAAACTTCATGCAACTCAGTGATTTTCACGAGCGAGGATAAAATGACTTCCTCAAAACATATGAAATATGAGTTGGGAGTTTCAAAGGATCAAATTCAAGTCCTTTTGGAATTATTTTTCAATTTGGAGTTATTTGGATTTTATTCAAATTATTTTCTCCAAAAATAAAATACATGGAAAATAGGGTAACATGATTCGCTACATCGAAAATTGGAGATAAATAAATTTGAATTCATTTTGGTATTTTAAAATGATTTTATTGGATTTTATTAGAGCTGAAGCACTCTTTATTTTATTTAAATTTGTGTGTATTTTATTTAATGCTATAATAATGTCCATGTTGTAGAAAATCTTTTCTGCAAATTTTGGTATATTATATGCCTATATAAAAGTTTTAGTCATTTTGTTTTTTTTATTTTAGTTTTCTGAAAATTTTGTTTAAAAAAATCCATGGCGCTTGGGCCAAAGGCCCAAGCCGCCACTTGCCACCGGCCGCCACAAGGCCAACACCATCGCACGCACTAAGGGAAGCCAGGAGCACCGCTCCTTTTTCCTAATACTAGTAGGATTTGATCCCGCTTGCTTTATTCCGATTTGTTTCTAGATCTTTTCCTTTGTTTCCTAATCCTAATCTATTTCTTGTCCCCTACCCCAAGCAAACCCTCCCTCCCCACTATAAATATCCAAGCACCCCCTCCAACACATCAAACCAACACCTCTCCTCTCCTCTCCTCTCTGCTCCTCTCTCAGCAGCAGCAGCAGCAACACCACCGCCGCCGCCAAGTGCCGCCGCCCTCGACCTCTCCTGAGGTTTATATGATCTCCTCTCCACCGTCCCGTGATCTCCTTTCCTCTAGGAGCAACTGCAACATCGGATCCGGTCTTCTTCCCCAACTCCGACGACTACTCCGTGAGATCAAAGAAATCCTGTAATTCATTTTTTTCAGAAAATAGCAATCTTAGAAAATTCATATCTTTTAGAGTTTTTAGTATTTTTGAGTGATTCCAATTGCTATGTGTCACAAATTTGCTGAAGTTTCTGTTAGTTCAATTGTATTTCATATTTGAGCAGTTTAAATTTGTGTTTAGATGAATTTTCTCAAATCACTAGATTTGAGATATTTTGAGCTAGGAATATTATTTTGACCGATTTTTTTGCTCCTGGTCTCTAGGACCTTTGTTTATACAGTAGTATTTAGTATTTTATTTTCAGGTTAATTTAAATTAGGTTTTAGCAAAACAGTACTGTTTTAGTATTAGTTCTGTTTTAGCTTTTTCTTTATTGTTTTATTAGTTTTAAAGTATTTCTTTTGTCACTTTTGACAAAATTAGTTGTGTTTCTGTTAGACAACAGGAGAAAATTTATTTTCATTTTAAAATTTATTTTCCTTAGTTTTGTATGAAACCTTCTATAGGTCATAGTTAGAGTTTTATAAAAGCTTTTTATTTGTTTCTTTTTGCAAATAAAATTTTATGGAAAAAAATACTTTCTGTTAAATTAGTTATTTTACATTTTATTTTCTGTTAATTTATTAGTTTAGTATTTTAATTGTTGTTAAGTTTTACTTACGGCAAAACTATATTAGATGTTTGTAGCAAAGTCATAGATCTTCGTTAGTAGTTTTTCTTTGTAGTTTTATTTGAAGTTTCTTTTGATTTTGTTTGAGTTTTACTATCGATTTTCCTTGCTGTTTTGATTGTTATTTCGAGTGCTAAAATTGTTTGCTAGGATGTTTGCTTATGTGAATGCTATGTTTGACTATATAGATTTTCAACGGAGTGACGAATAGTTCTACCAAGTCTTTATTCTGAGAGCGTTATTATCTTCATCAAGTAATACCAGGCAAGTTCACTTTGACCATGCTTTCATACCTATGTTTTATTGCATTTAGTGGCATCTTTGCAACAACCCTCAGTAGTCTTATTGAATCCTTGTAGTTGAGTAGTATGCATGAGGCAGGAACCCATCACCCTGTTACCAAGCCCGGGACGTTCAATGTACTGACCTACACGGCTGCAACGTATCATGTTGCAGATATTTCCTCGACGAGTAAGAGTTACGATACAGGGTTACGGTCTACACTCAACCTGCCGATGGCGTTGATGGGACTCCACACCCGTTTGATTGTTTCCGCTGAGTATTATGAGGTATATATCATTTTACGTTATTTATACATGTGATTGCACTTTGATATATACATTGATGTACTGTGTGTGCCAGCATACTGATCCAGGGATGGCACGGATACACAGAGGCTTGACCATCTAAGGTCGGCCGCTACAAATATGGTATCAGAGCACATGTTGACTGTAGGACGTGACCCTAGAAACCGGAAAGCCCCTAGGACCGAAAATCTCTAAAACTTTATTTTCAAAAGACTCTTACTTCTCATCTCTTCTGATTTTATCAAATAAACACTCTCACCTCAAATAGTTAGAATATACCCCTTTTCCCTTTTGATCACATGAAGAATCAACTGAAGCCGCTCCAAGAAGGACAGGATATCGGATAACTGATGGCCTCTTCAAAGTAACCAGGATTTCACCATGCATTAGAAGAGTTGAAGTTGCAACAATTGAAGACTCTAAAGACTTGAAGAATTTGAAGTTCTGAAGAATTATTTGACCTTTAGAGACCAAACCCCTGTTATACACCTACGTTAGATGCGATGATTTGTGAGCTGTCATTTGTTTGATGTTTTCCAACAGCCACAAAGTAAAACCCGCTTCTTCAAAAACTATTGTTTGTATTGTGTGTATCCCTCCCCACCTCTCTCATATCTCATCCCAATACTTTTGGACCCAGTAGATGATGAATGAAGTTGGACCGGTATTCTCTGGACCAAAAACCCAGCCGGAGGCAGAGCTATGGATTCAGAACATGGAGAATCACTTCGGGAGCAATTTGGTTTCAAGGAAGGATGAAGTATCGTACGCTCTTCAGTACTTTGAAGGAAGTGCTGCAACATGGTGACAGATGCATCAAGCTATACAGGGATGGAATGGAGCAAGAACTTGGGAGGAATTCAAGAAGACCCTGTTGAGATCACGTCTCATCCGGAAGCACTATGATAACCCTAAGAAGAAACCTTGTGCCTGCAAGATTTATGGAGAATTAGGACACACCGGGAGGAACACAAGGATGGATGCCCTCATTGTGAGGAGAAACACCCAGTGAGGAATGCCCAACTAGTCGGTGACTTGTTTCTTGTGTGAAGGAACCACCCACTACCCGACCCAAAGGTCACATTTACCCCATGGTGCAACAAACTATTCAGAGCAGGAAGAAGGACTGAAAGAAGCCCTCCGAGAAGTTATGAAAGAACCTGTGATGAAGGAATGTGTTGAAGACCCGATGGAGAAGGCCTCAACAGATTTTACTCCAATGCCTGCTATTCATGTGGAGAATAAGGACATTTTTCGCAGATTTGCACCAAGGAAAGAAAAGAGTATCTGGATATTTCCGACAACAGAAGTGAAGTTTGACCCTCGGAAATAGAAGCTCTGATCATTACAGAGAAATCCAGAAGAGAAAAGAAGGCAACCCTGAACAACACAATTTTCGCAGAGAAGGACCTGAGTCATATCACTTGTTACAGTGCAAGGATTTAGGTCATTACGCTAGTAAATGTCCAGAAAAGAAGCCAAGAATCCAAGGAGCCTACATAATCACAAAGAAGCCCCGAGACATGTCGGAAGTCTTTTGTTTTCATTGCAAGGAAGCAGGACATTATGCTACTAAATGTTCCTACAAGAAGGAAGCTGGAGTTGAGTAGTTGGAATTTTGATATGGATAATAAGAGTGGTAGAAACCAATTTTTTTTTCATGAGTACAATAAGTTGAGTTATGTAATGGGTGCTCAGAGTTTGTAATGGATTCATGAAATCAATAAAGTTAAGGTGACATGTTTTCATATGTTTAATTGTATGAGTTGTTACTCTATGAACACGGATTTTGACCATTTTCGAGGATATGAGAAATATGGTCTATGGATGGATTTGTGAATTTCATTCTTAGGGTGGTAGTACCCTGTGAAGAAGACTAGACTAATGGATAAGAAAATATATATATTCCACGGACTGTAGTTCGAAGGAAAAAAAGTTGGAGTTTTGCTTTTGATATGATGGTATGAAGAAACAGAGTACTACTGGATTTAAAGGATGTGTAATATGGAACAAGAGAGTTACCCCAAGGATGCGTTAAAGCTGCACTAGTGTTGAAGTGGGCCATAACCCACAGGCCCCAGGACCTGCCAAGAAGCAAGCACACTCTTGCTGAAGGAAAAACCCTGGCAGAAGTTGCGATTTTATCAACCGACGATTCTATAGGAGTTTACGCAAAACCTGAGAATTGTTAAGGAACGATAGATGTTTGTTTGGCCTGCAGAATTAAGGGATAAATCCGAACCCAGTTCGTGGACAAGAGAAATTCTGCAATGCTTGTGAGAATGACCGAGTGTTAGAATACGAGATTCGCTAAACCTTATACAGGGTAATGATCTGGGTGCGGAATGGATTGATCACCATACCGACTTACTCGTATCTTTCGCTCTTGCTATTTGGAATGGTAAATCTGAGAGACTTACCCATAGTAAAGTGACGACGCTCGTTGAAGCCTTGCTTAAGCCTTAGAATGGTATGATGATAAACCCATGTACATGGCAGTTGTTGCCAATCGTAGATTATACGGTGAGAATGAAGCCAAGGCCCTTTTTCTGCAGAAACCATAAATCGTTGACCACCATGAGATACCGATATTTGTTTAGAATTGGCGCCAGACCCGTCAGCAATGAAGACCCAGTCTCAGAATAACCTTACCAAGATGAAAAGACAAAAGAATTGAGGAAAAGGTTATGCCACTACCGGAAGAGCCCAGAGAAGGAATTATCCTTAATATCTGAGAAGACCAACACTGCCAGCAATAAGGATAGAGTATCTGAGTTTTGATGGAACCGTAACAATGCTTCTAAGGGTGGTAGCACCCCAGACCCCGGAGACGATCGATGGATTTTGAAGACCCCAAACCTAACCCATTTCTTTCTAGCCTCTCCGAATCTCGAGGACGAGATTCATTTTAAGGGTGGTAGATTTGTAACATCCCAAAATTCTAAATTTTGGAATGTTATAATAAATAGATAGATTTGTTTGTTTGTTTGAATTGTTGTGTGATTGATTGAGTGAAATTTGAAACTTTTTGAAAGTTAAATGAGAGGAAATAAAAGGACTTTCCCAAACTTTCATTTTTGCTTTCTGATCTCCGTGAATTCAAATATTTTTCATCACAAAACCCTGGAGAGAGGATAACATGACTTCTTCCATTTAAATGAAAAAGGGGTGTTGAAAATATTTGAATTTCATTTGGAAATATTTTCTAATTCATAAACTTCATGCAACTCAGTGATTTTCACGAGCGAGGATAAAATGACTTCCTCAAAACATATGAAATATGAGTTGGGAGTTTCAAAGGATCAAATTCGAAGTCCTTTTGGAATTATTTTTCAATTTGGAGTTATTTGGATTTTATTCAAATTATTTTTCTCCAAAAATAAAATACATGGAAAATAGGGTAACATGATTCGCTACATCAGAAAATTGGAGATAAATAAATTTGAATTCATTTTGGTATTTTTAAAATGATTTTTATTGGATTTTATTAGAGCTGAAGCACTCTTTATTTTATTTAAATTTGTGTGTATTTTATTTAATGCTATAATAATGTCCATGTTGTAGAAAATCTTTTTCTGCAAATTTTGGTATATTATATGCCTATATAAAAGTTTTAGTCATTTTGTTTTTTTATTTTAGTTTTCTGAAAATTTTGTTTAAAAAAAATCCGCCGCGCCTTGGGCCAACGGCCCAAGCCGCCACTTGCCACCGGCCGGCCACAAGGCCAACACCATCGCACGCACCAAGGGAAGCCAGGGAGCACCGCTCCTTTTTCCTAATACTAGTAGGATTTGATCCCGCTTGTTTATTCCGATTTGTTTCTAGATCTTTTCCTTTTGTTTCCTAATCCTAATCTATTTCTTGTCCCCTACCCCAAGAAAACCCTCCCTCCCCACTATAAATACCCAAGCACCCCCTCCAACACATCAAACCAACACCTCTCCTCTCCTCTCTCTCTCTCTCCTCTCCATGCAGCAGCAGTGCAACACCACCGCCGCCAAGTGCCGCCGCCGCTCCCTCGACCTCTCCTGAGGTTTATATGATCTCCTCTCCACTGTCCCGTGATCTCCTTTCCTCTAGGAGCAACCGCAACATCGGATCCGGTCTTCTTCCCCAACTCTGACGACTACTCCGTGAGATCAAAGAAATCCTGTAATTCATTTTTTTCAGAAAATAGCAATCTTAGAAAATTCATATCTTTTAGAGTTTTTAGTATTTTGAGTGATTCCAATTGCTATGTGTCACAAATTTGCTGAAGTTTCTGTTAGTTCAATTGTATTTCATATTTGAGCAGTTTAAATTTGTGTTTAGATGAATTTTCTCAAATCACTAGATTTGAGATATTTTGAGTTAGGAATATTATTTTCGACCGATTCATTTTGCTCCTGGTCTCTAGGACCTTTGTTTATCCAGTAGTATTTAGTATTTTATTTTCAGGTTAATTTAAATTAGGTTTTAGCAAAACAGTACTGTTTTAGTATTAGTTCTGTTTTAGCTTTTTCTTTATTGTTTTATAAGTTTTAAAGTATTTCTTTTTGTCACTTTTGACAAAATTAGTTGTGTTTCTGTTAGACAACAGGAGAAAATTTATTTTCATTTAAAAAATTATTTTCCTTAGTTTTGTATGAAACCTTCTATAGGTCATAGTTAGAGTTTTATAAAAGCTTTTTATTTGTTTCTTTTGCAAATAAAATTTTATGGAAAAAATACTTTCTGTTAAATTAGTTATTTTACATTTTATTTTCTGTTAATTTATTAGTTTAGTATTTTAATTGTTGTTAAGTTTTTACTTACGGCAAAACTATATTAGATGTTTGTAGCAAAGTTATAGATCTTCGTTAGTAGTTTTTCTTTGTAGTTTTATTTGAAGTTTCTTTTGATTTTGTTTGAGTTTTACTATCGATTTTCCTTGCTGTTTTGATTGTTATTTCGAGTGCTAAAATTGTTTGCTAGGATGTTTGCTTATGTGAATGCTATGTTTGACTATATAGATTTTCAACGGAGTGACGAATAGTTCTACCAAGTCTTTATTCTGAGAGCGTTATTATCTTCATCAAGTAATACCAGGCAAGTTCACTTTGACCATGCTTTCATACCTATGTTTTATTGCATTTAGTGGCATCTTTGCAACAACCCTCAGTAGTCTTATTGAATCCTTGTAGTTGAGTAGTATGCATGAGGCAGGAACCCATCACCCTGTTACCAAGCCCGGGACGTTTTTATGGTTTCTCCTGCAGGAAGTCATTTTATCCTCGCTGGTGAAAATCACTGAGTTGCATGAAGTTTATGAATTAGAAAATATTTCCAAATGAAATTCAAATATTTTCAACACCCCTTTTTCATTTAAATGGAAGAAGTCATGTTATCCTCTCTCCAGGGTTTTGTGATGAAAAATATTTGAATTCACGGAGATCAGAAAGCAAAAATGAAAGTTTGGGAAAGTCCTTTTATTACCCCTCATTTAACTTTCAAAAAGTTTCAAATTTCACTCAATCAATCACACAACAATTCAAACAAACAAACAAATCTATCTATTTATTATAACATTCCAAAATTTAGAATTTTGGGATGTTACAATTTAAGAGGTGGAAAATGGGGAAAGGATTTGGTTACGAAATTCTAACGAGTCTTCTCGGTGTTGGCTTGCTCTTCTCGAAGAGGTTAATCCAATATATTGATGCCTCCATACTTCTGCTTCAGGTCAAAATGTTGAAGTCGTCAACCTTCCCTCGGGATCTTCATTGCACGTACGAAAAGGATAAGGGGTAACTTCAGAAGAACGGACCTCTACAAGGTTGCTATCTGGTAGATAACGTCAATGAAGATGCCAGAAAGTAACTCTCGAATTGAAACTTAAAAAATTTCGAAAGGAAAGTAATAAGGTACAATAAGGAGTTTCAAGAGGCCAGGCAATCGTTCGATGCCTATTCATAAGGTGAAAGGGTTTTAGGGCAACGATAATAAGAACTGTGTCTGATAACAGAATTTTTGATCTCTCGGAAAGTGGCTCGTGAATTTCATACGAGGCCACATGCAAGGAACAACCTTCAGAACAGCGGGTGTACAGGAGAGTCAGGTTTCGATCCTGTGGAACTTGTGGATTATGGGCCCACTGTCGGTGTCAAAACCGGTGGATCTCGGGTAGGGGGTCCCGAACTGTGCGTCTAGGCAGATGGTAACAGGAGACAAGGGACACGATGTTTTTACCCAGGTTCGGGCCCTCTCGATGGAGGTAATACCCTACTCCTGCTTGATTAATATTGAGGATATGGGTAGTACAAGAGTAGATCTACCACGAGATCAGAGAGGCTAAACCCTAGAAGCTAGCCTATGGTATGATTGTTGTTCGTCCTACGGACTAAAACCCTCCGGTTTATATAGACACCGGATAGGGTTAGGGTTACACAGAGTCGGTTACAATGGTAGGAGATCTACATATCCGTACGCCAAGCTTGCCTTCCACGCCAAGGAAAGTCCCATCCGGACACGGGGCGAAGTCTTCAATCTTGTATCTTCATAGTCTAGGAGTCCGCCAACAGTGATAGTTCGCTATCCGGACACCCCTAATCCAGACTCCTCAAGAGCCCCTGAACCAGGCTTCAATGACGACGAGTCCGGCGCATATTGTCTTCGGCATTGCAAGGCGGGTTCCTCCTCCGAATACTTCATAGAAGATTTTGAACACAAGGATAGTGTCCGGCTCTGCAAAACAAGTTCCACATACTACCGTAGAGAGAATAACTTTTGCACAGATCTACTGACGTATTCTGCGGCGTGACATCACACCACAGCCAGGCCTTTATACGGATCGTTTTTTTACTGTTCCACCTTAGCGCGTTTAGCGAGGCAGTTTCCTTGGAAAGTCTTATCAAAGCGGAGATCGTGCCCCCTTATTCCGGGTTTCTCATCAATACGGACGTGGGTAACCCATCCGCGCCATTGATTACGGCGCTTGGGAGATAAGCGAGTTTTACCAGGCTGGCGGGGGACGCATAGCTTCGTCCGTCCATATAAGGGGATAAGGATCCACCTTTTCACCTACGCCTTCTTCCTCCTTTGCTCATCCATTTCCACGCACTCGAGCTCCAGCGTCCGCACATCCCACCTCAACCTTCTCCAACTATGTCCGGAGCGGGAGGCAGGTGGATGGCCTCCTCCATCATGGAGGGGCACATCAAAAAGCTGCGGAAGGCTGGATACTTGTCTAGCAACATCGCGCACCGGCTACCCGATGAGGGGCAGCTCATTCCCACCCCCGGGCCCCATGAGAGGGTGGTGTTCCTCACCCACTTCCTCCGCGGACAAGGTTTTCCACTTCACCCATTTGTTCGGGGGCTCATGTTGTACTACGGCCTGGATTTCCACGATCTGGCCCCGAACTTCATCCTCAACATCTCGGCGTTTATCGTCGCGTGCGAGGACTTCCTCTGCATCCAGCCCCACTTCGGCTTATGGCTTAAGATCTTGGAAACTCGAAGGAGGCCACGGGAACTCGAAGGAGCTCCGGGCGCCAGGGGCTGTCGGACTCATCGCCCGACAACCCTGAGGCGGAATCCTCCTCTGAGGAAGAGGAGGAGGAAAAAGAATCCTCTCCCCCAGCGGGGGGAGAGAAGAAAAGGAAGGCCGCCCCAACTAGGGAGACCGGAGCGTCTAAGAAGGGAAGGACCCTTCCTCCGGACTTCTCCACCAATGCCAACAACAACGAGGAGGAGTGGCCAACAAGGGCCAAGCCCCTGGAGAGATCGTAAGTGTCTGGATACCCATGGCTATTTTTCCATTGCATAGTGTTCTCTAATGCCGAACAATCATGCAGCCCGCCCAAGGACAAGCTCGCCGCTTTGTCGAGTGGGTCCCTAAGTTCATCGCAAGTGGAGAGTACTTCACTTCCGGCCACCTCCTCACCTCATGCTGCGGACGACGCCGAGGTGGGGCCCCAAGGGGGGCCTGGTCAAGAGGAGGTGGCGCAGGAGGCGCCGCAAAGCAACCTCCCGGACTCCAGGCGCGACGGGAGCGAGACCCCCAGGGGCTCTAAGCCCGACCCTCGTCCGGACTCCATACCGGAACCTTCAGCGGTTCCGAAGTCCGACAAGCGGCCCCTTCATAAGAAGGGTAAGACGCCGGTGTCCTCCGTCCAACCGGAGGCACCATATAGCTTATTGGAGGCGCTTAACGGCGCCTCCATCGACGAGGAGCACCGCACTGTTATGAGTGTGGTGATCCAGAAAGTTCAGTCCGCCAAGAGCGGGCTGACTGAAGCTTGTACCAGCCTTCTAACAGGCTTTGAGGTAAGTTTAGAATATGTAAAAATATTACCGCATAGACAGTAGCCCCTGATGCTTAGTTCGGTGTTCGGAAAGAAAAGCCGGACTAAGGATCTAAAAAGATATACGCAGGAGTCTAACATAAGTATGTCAATATGGGAATGCAGGCTGCGCTGCTGACCTCTGCCGCACTGACTGCGGAGGTCAATGCATTGAAGCAGAGCCTCGAGCAGTCCGAGAACGAGCTCGGCCTTGCCAAGAATCAGCTCGAGGACAAGGAAGGTAAGTAATACCTTATTAAAGTAATACCTTATAGAAAGGATTTGGTTGCAAAAAAATGACAGGAATAACGTGGGTATTGTAGGGGCCACGAACGAGGTGGCGACCCTGAAGGAAGCGTTGTCCACGGCCGAAAGCAAAGCGGCCGCGGAGCGCACCGAGCGAGAGAAGCAGGAGGCGCGGGTGGCGGAGGTGCGGAAAGAGCTCCAGGCTCTCGTGGAAAAACACGAGAGTTTGCAGCGTGACTCGAAGACTCGAGAGTCTGAGCTCGCCTAGGCTCTTGAGATTGCCAAAGCCGCTAAGGCCGAAGCCCAAAAAGCCCTCCAAGAAATTGAATCAATAAAGAAGATAGCGGCGGGTAAGGCATTCTTTATGCAAAGCAAGCATATGAAAGTGAATTACCTATTACTTACCCGGATTCAGAGCTCTCTAGGAGCATTCGCAGATCTGCCCCGTACTGTGTCTGATGCTGTCGCGTTCTACCGCGCCAAGGAGGGGAGCTCGACGGAGAAGGTGTTCTGGTCTCAGTATGCTGAGGCCGAATGTCCGGTGCCCCTGAGCGACCAGCTGAAGCAGCTGGTCGAGCTCCACAAGGTCGCCGAACAGGCCATGAAGGGCCTCATAGTTCGGCTGTGGCCATTGGAAGCCATGCCTGGGAGCTACTTCGGGCTAGTGCAGCGGCTGGTGGACGCCTGTCCATGGATTGAAGTCATCAAGCGCTCTGTCTGCATTGAAGGTGCCCGTCGGGCCCTTGCCCATGCTAAAGTGCACTGGGGCAAGCTGGATGCGGAGAAGCTTGTGACGGATGGGCCACCGAAGGGCAAGGATCATCACAAGCCCGAAATGTACTATGAGGGCGTCCTGAAGGGTGCCCGCTGTATAGCGGATGAGTGCTCCAAAGATGTAATTTTGAATAGACTCGCATTTGTTATCCTGTCGCTGAAAACTTGTTCATATGCGCTAAGCAACACTTGTTAATTTAAAATATTACCTTCGTGTGGCCGCTTATCAAATTTGAGAGATGGCAAGTCGTTGGCTTCAGCCCCATGCCACGAGTGCTGGGGTGTTCGGGATAAACTTGAGCGCTTGTTCTCATTCTTGGGTCCGTCGAGGGAGGCGCTCAACGCAACGAACAAGGCAACCGGACTTATAGTGCTTGAACACTCTCACTTAGCCATAGAATTCTATAATTTTAAATTTCAGCGAAGCCCCTAGTATTCGGAAGACCGAGTTCGGGCGCTATCCACGCCTTTGGCGGACAATGCAGTTCCTCGCTCTAAGCGGCATAAGTCTTTAGGGACCCAAAAAAACCTCTCGAACAGCGACCGGCTCTCGCCCTATCATGACGGTCAGTTTTAGCTTTCTCCACTAAGGTGCTCAACCCAGCTCAACCGGGGCACAATCGCAATGGTTCTCCCAGCGCTACCTTAGCCGATATAACAGAACGTAAGGTACCAAAACATGGGAGCCGGGCAAACCCAACTATTGACCCAAGACATGATTCGGAGCCGATGCATATAATGCTATAAGTTTGGGGTGCCGCACTTGTGAAAGTGTTCGGACTTATCACACCATACTTTTGGGGTACTTAAGCCCCTGGTGTATTGGCCGTAACAAAGTGTACGGGTGCAACATGTCATGAAATGAACATATATGTAGATAAATAAAGGAGTGCAATAATAGGAAAAAGCTATGTATTGTTATTAAAAAAAGGTACTGCAATGGAAGCAGAACGATACAAATAGTGCGATAAGCAAGGGATGGGACTATTTAACATGTCCCCCTCCAGGGGTAAGCTGCGGGATGGTATGTAAAACAGGTATAATGCTCGTAGTAGAGACCACCTGGACACTCGACGCAGTTTTCTGCTTCCCTGGCTGTTGCATCGTGTATTCGGCAATTATAGTGTCGGACAGGGCTTCTGGAAAACGGAGTCCTGAAAGTAAGAAAAAAGAAGAAAGAAAAAGAATGACACAATCGGAGCCCCAGTGCGGTTGAGCCGCGTGCAGGCGTGCCTTGGTCGTGCCCTCCCTTATGCCCATGGTATCTCCAGAGCGTAGTTATGTACGCGTAGTAATCGCTTCGCAATTTCGCGAGGGCTGGGGTTGGGGCGGATTGCTACGCGATGCTTGGATCGTGCCAGCGGTCTTGTTGTAGGTTACTCCGGCGCGCTTGATGGTGTCCGGACGCTTAGTGGCGGACTCGAGAATTGCTGTGAGAGGCTGCTTTGCACCTCCGCCGCGAGGGCCGCCGTGTGCTCCTCCGTTCGGAGAGAGCGTTCGGTGTTTCCATTGACCGTGATTACTCCTCGAGGGCCTGGCATCTTGAGCTTGAGGTATGCGTAGTGCGGCACCGCATTGAACTTTGCAAATGCGGTTCGTCCGAGCAATCGCGTGATAGCCGCCATGAACGGGACTATGTCGAAGATTAACTCTTCACTTCAGAAGTTATCCGGGGATCCGAAGACCACTTCGAGTGTAACTGAGCCTGTACAATTGGCCTCTACACCTGGTATTACACCTTTAAAGGTTGTCTTTGTGGGTTTAATCCTTGAGGGGTCTATGCCCATTTGCACACTATATCCTGATAAAGCAGGTTCAGGCTGCTACCGCCGTCCATCAGGACTCTAGTGAGGTGAAATCCGTTGATGATTGGGTCAAGAACCAATGCGGCAAATCCGCCAGTGTGGTGGTCCCTTCGATCAAAGGTGATCGGGCAGGAAGACCATGGGTTAAACTTCGGGGCGACTGGCTCCATCGCGTATACGTCCCTTAGTGCACGCTTCCGCTCCCTTTTGGGTATGTGGGTTGCGTATATCATGTTCACCATCCGCACTTGTGTGGGAAAGCCCTTCTGTCCTCTATTGTTTGGCGGCCGGGGCTCTTCCTCGTCATCGCTATGCAGCCCCTTGTCATTGTTTTCGGCGCTTAGCTTGCCTGCTTGCTTGAACACCCAACAGTCCCTGTTGGTGTGGTTGGCTGGTTTTTCGGGGGTGCCATGTATCTGGCACAAGCGATCGAGTATTCGGTCCAAGTTGGATGGGCCCTGGGTATTTCTTTTGAATGGCTTCTTCCGCTGACCGGGCTTAGAGCCTCTGAATCCGGCATTTACTGCCGTATCTTCAGGATTATCGCCGTTAATGCGGCGCTTGTTCTTATTGCAACGTGACCAGCCGTTACTGTCCTTGGTATCCGAACTACCAGGGTGTTTGGCCAAGTTGTTGCTTCGAGCTAGCCAGCTGTCCTCTCCCGTGCAAAAGCGGGTCATGAGTGTTGTGAGGGCTGCCATGGATTTCGGCTTTTCCTGTCCTAGGTGCCGGGCAAGCCACTCATCGCGGATGTTATGTTTGAAGGCTGCAAGGGCCTCTGCATCCGGACAGCCAACGATTTGATTTTTCTTGGTTAGGAACCATGTCCAGAATTGTCTGGCCAATTCTTCTGGATGCTGAATTATATGGCTAAGGTCATCGGCGTCTGGTGGTCACACATATGTGCCCTGGAAGTTATCAAGGAATGGGGCTTCCAGGTCCTCCCAACAACCAATTGATTCTGCTGGCAAGCTGTTAAGCCAATGCCGAGCTGGTCCTTTAAGCTTGAGTGGGAGGTATTTGATGGCGTGTAGATCATCACCGCGGGCCATGTGGATATGGAGGAGGTAGTCCTTGATCCAAACCGCATGATCTGTTGTGCCATCATATGATTCAATGTTTACGGGTTTGAAACCCTCGAGATTTGATGACCCATCACTTTGTCTGTGAAGCATAGTGGGTGTGCGGCGCCTCTGTATTGGGCTATATCACGACGCAGATCAAATGAGCTTTCTCTACTGTGTTGGCCCGGCCGGAGTTGCTGTATCCGGCATGACGGTTATCATCACGTGTCATGGGGCGCCCACGCGATCCGTAGATCGATCTTGTTTGCCTTGCCTTGTCCTCCAACATGTTTCCCAGGTCTGGCGCGTTTCCCCGTGCCTTGGTCGAGCGGCGCCGGGGTGCGGCTTGAATGGAGGGTCTAGAGGCCTCTTCACACGGCCACGGGGTGGCCGGTCGGCCGCATCATGCGCTGGTGATGTAGGTTTGGGTGTTGCTTCCTCTAATTGGGGTAGCAACCTGCATTTTGGGTATCTCTTGGAGGGGCGTTCGAGTTCATACTCTTCGGCTACAAGGACTTCAGTCCATTTGTCAGCTAGCAAGTCTTTGTCAGCTCTAAGTTGCTGCTGCTTTTTCTTGAGGCTGCTTGCCGTGGCCATAAGCCTGCGTTTGAAACGCTCCTGTTCGGCGGGATCTTCAGGCACGAAAAATTCGTCGTCGTCGAGGCTTGCCTCATCTTCGGAGGGAGGCACGTAATTATCGTCCTCTACCTCTCTTTCTGCCGCACTGTCGTGCGGACTTGCTCCTCCCTCCTCCTGCGCTGAGTCCTACTGGAGGGGGTCGTCTTCGGCACTGTCCGGGGTATTATTGTCTCCCGTGCCAGAATCGCCGTTTTTACTGTGGCGGGATTTAGAGCGGCGCCGCTGACGTCGGCGCATGGGTTGTTTCTTGGAGGGGTCATCCTCCGTTGTTCCATCGCCGTTCCCATCTTTTGGGATGTCCACCATGTATATGTCGTATGACGAGGTGGCCTTCCAGTGCCCTGTAAGCGCTGGTTCTTGGTCGTCTCCAGCATCGTCGTCCATACCGTCGATGTCTTCGGAGTCGAAGTCGAGCATGTCGGTCAAATTATCGACAGTGGCTACAAAGTGGGTGGTGGGTGGGCGGTGAATTTCTTCGTCATCCGCATCCCAGCCTTCCTGACCGTAGTCCGGCCAGGGCTCTCCAGATAAAGAGAGAGACTATAGTGAATTCAGGGTGTCGCCAAAGAGCGAGTGCTGAAAGATGTCCGCGGTAGTGAACTCCATGACCGGCGACCAATCGGATTCGATTGGCAGGGGCACGGAGGGTTCGGAGTCTGGAGAGGAGTCCGGCAACCTGGAGTCACGGTCTTCGCAAAGGACAGGGATGGAGTTCGGCTCAATCACCGTAGAGATCATAGCCCCCGAGGCGGTGTCCAACCACTCGTCCTCGATCAGGGGAGTCGGCTCTGAGCTAAGGGTCGGAGCGGACTCTGGTGCGGCTTCCAAGGCACTGTTCGGCGGCAGAGCTAGATCATGCCCATCGAGACAGTGCGGCGCACTTGGCTGTGGCTCGAATCCGTCAAAGATCAAGTCTCCGCGGACATCGGCCATATAGTTCAAGCTTCCAAATCTGACCTGATGGCCAGGGGCGTAGCTTTCGATCTGCTCCAGATGGCCTAGCGAATTGGCCCGCGATGCAAAGCCGCCGAATCTGAAGATCTGTCCGGGGAGAAAAGTCTCACCCTGGACTGCGTCGTTGCTGATGATTGAAGGAGCCATCGGGCCTATAGGTGACGACACAGAGGAACTCTCAATGAAAGCACCAATGTCGGTGTGAAAACTTGCGGATCTCGGGTAGGGGGTCCCGAACTGTGCGTCTAGGCGGATGGTAACAGGAGACAAGGGACACGATGTTTTTACCCAGGTTCGGGCCCTCTCGATGGAGGTAATACCCTACTCCTTCTTGATTAATATTGATGATATGGGTAGTACAAGAGTAGATCTACCACGAGATCAGAGAGGCTAAACCCTAGAAGCTAGCCTATGGTATGATTGTTGTTCGTCCTACGGACTAAAGCCCTCTGGTTTATATAGACACCGGATAGGGTTAGGGTTACACAGATTCGGTTACAATGGTAGGAGATCTACATATCCGTATCGCCAAGCTTGCCTTCCACGCCAAGGAAAGTCCCATCCGGACACGGGACGAAGTCTTCAATCTTGTATCTTCATAGTCTAGGAGTCCGGCCAACGGTGATAGTTCGGCTATCCGGACACCCCCTAATCCAGGACTCCCTCACCCACCATGTGGGTTAAAGTAGGAAGGGCGGTGACATCTTGCACGGTCATGATAGCAAGGCATGTCAGAGGGTAGCCTGTCAGTTATATGTCAGCAACAACGTCAGTACCAAGGGTGAGGGACGAAGAGAACCATTTTCCTGCTCTTTGAAACGAGGCGGACCAATAGGCACAGTTCTCGTCCATCGGTGGTTACCGGAATGTCATCAACAATAGTAATAGGTTTTTACTAACAGTTGTACAATGAGATGCTTACCTAAGCAGGGGGTTATCACTGCTCAATTAAGTCAGATTACAAGAAAGGTTAAACAAAACAATGGAAAGGAAATACGATTATTAGATCAAACAGAACAATGGAAAGGAAAATGTGTTTAAACACATATTTCAGGGGTATATCCTTCCCAAGGACAAGCAGAGCATGATAACCATGATAGGATAATAGTAGAAAACCCGTTAGGGAAGGGGAGAGAAATTTCATGGCATTACCCATACAACAATGTTTGGATAATTTGATTAAGAAAATTTAGCATTGTGCTTCAAGTGTTCTTATTGATGATAGGAGTACCACATACATGCTTCGAGATAGCATTGACATGGTATTTAAGCAAAGTTCGGACTTTGGACACACAAGGCATCCATCATGAACAACTCATAGAATAAGTCCTATGATTTCCTCATGAAAGAATGGTTAATGCTGCTAAAAATAAATTATAGCAGTAGGTCCTCCGGCCAGGTGTGCTAGGCATGACATCACCTTGCTGGATCATAAAAGACCAGTGTTATAACTCTTGGATATATGTTCCAACCATCATATCTGACCGAGGTCAGATCCGATTGGTGTCAGGATACCACTGACTCATGATGCCTGAGAAGGAAGGGGTGAAACACAATTTGACGAGATGGTGTTGCAAGATTCTCGGGAAATGAAATATGGAAGCAAGTTCTGAATCATAGTTCATCATTAAACAAGGAGAGGATGAGAAGGTGGCTGATGAACTTAGTGACAATTCATTGAGATTTCCAAAAGATGGATCCCCAGAATTAGGTGAACAAGGATACAACATTTGTCAGATCAAATGATATAATGATGTAAGCTTGAGGAAAACATACACAATTTAAACATTGGTTGAAAGGTGCACCCGACATATGGGCTTAGGTAGCACATGATCAATGTTTGAATGGTGATTCGATATCCAATACACAAAGAATGTAACTATCGTTCATTAACTTACAAGCAATAGGGTTGCTAGAAGTACAGAATCAAAACAACACCGTTCACTTGTTGGTATCCCGGTTAGAATCAACACGGGGACCAAGAAATGAGCGAACATGGCGAGAAGTATTTCTATGTCAAGAATTCTCAAGAGGTGGAACAAATCTCAGAACATTCTTGACATAAAGGATGGTAATACTCCAAGGTAAAGAAGAACAATTGCTGGATAGCAAGGAACTCAAGGTATAACACCAAACTTGGACAAGCTTGTGTTGGTGGGAAGGCAATAAAGTGGTCGATGATAATACAATTCATTGAGGGCAAGGATGGCATTTCTCATCATGAATTCAATTTGATATCCTGGAAGAGCACAAAATGTTGATGATGATCACGACACAATTGTCGAGAGATTTCATGAAGAAGCAATCAAACAGCGACGACATCAAGAAAAAGCAATGGTGAAGCGAAGGGTCATTGCGACCATGGGTACGACACAAACTCGAAATCAAGCTTGTTGTTCAAGGTGAAATGATATGATGAGGAAAATGGACGTAAGCATAGCTCATCGTCAAAATTTGTGCTTCGGGAAGGACCAGGTAGCATAGTTAAAATTTAGCACACTAATGATATAGCCGATCAGGCTAGGATTGACTTAAATGATTATTAACTCGTAAGCAACAAAAATTACTTAGAGTTATCGAATCAAAGTGCGGAATCGATTCACTTATCGATGTTCTCGGTTGACGACAACCCAGAACCCGTGGAGTCACTATGACGGGGAAGGGTACTACTTCATCAGAAATTCATAGAATGAAGTGCAATGGGTTGATATCCTCGAGATACCAGGGGGTAATACTCGAAGGTAGGACAAAATAGAGGTTGGATTGGGTATTGCTCTGCAGAAGTCAAGTGCTTAAACTTGCACGAGAAATAGTATTTAAAGTAGAACATGGTCGGAAACACGATTGCAAAAGGCCAGCTCCCAGATATAAGATGAACTTATACCAAGGGAATACTTAACTTAAGAGAAGCGTTCATGATAAGTTCTACATCGTGTCCATGGGAAGGAACACAAAGTTCAAGGTCGACTCCTACTTCTCCAATGCATGACCATCCATTCACTTCTCGTTATCGAAGTTGTAGTGTTGAAAAGTTATCTGACGTAGCGGTAGTAGTGTATAACCCGTATAACTTTCGGGTTCACATAGATTAGGGAAGGCATAGGTTCAACCCAACGGGGCTTCTTAGGAACATAT
The DNA here is from genome assembly GCA_021605205.1 of Aegilops longissima. Taxonomy (NCBI): domain Eukaryota; kingdom Viridiplantae; phylum Streptophyta; class Magnoliopsida; order Poales; family Poaceae; genus Aegilops; species Aegilops longissima. Next base: position 143,772,670 of record CM038680.1, on the reverse strand, counting down.
ACCACAAGCTTCAAGAGTAAATATCACCAGCTCGAAATCAGAGCATGGTTGGGTGTCACGCCCAATATGCGACCCTATCCAAAAGGAACTCGACGGTCCCACCAAGGATAGACCCGCATATTGAAACGCTTTTGCAAGGTGGATATCATTACATCAACATTACATAATAGATGGGGATACATACATAAGGCACAAATGCCACAAGAATACATCAACATCATATACAAGATCAACATCCGACTACGGATGAATCATAAACAGAAACTCAAACGACATCCACCCTGCTAGCCCAGACTGCCGACCTGGAACCTATCCCCGATCAAGAAGAAGCGTAAGAAGAACTCCAAACAAGCAAACATCGCTCTCGCGTCAAGATCATCGCAACCTGTACCTGCAACTGGTGGTGTAGTAATCTGTGAGCCACGAGGACTCAGCAATCCCATTACCATGGGTATCAAGACTAGCAAAGCTTAATGGGAAAGGAAGGGATAAAGTGGTGAGGTTGCAGCAGCGACTAAGCATGTATGGTGGCTAACATACGCAAATGAGAGCGAGAAGAGAAACAAAGGAACGGTCGTCAACTAGTAATGATCAAGAAGTGATCCTGAACTCCTACTTACGTCAGACATAACCCAGAAACCGTGTTCTCCTCTCGATCAACCCCGAAAAGAGACACTCACGGTTACGCACACGGTTGGTGTATTTTAGAAGAGTTTGCTTCAAGTTTACTACAACCGGATATTAACAAATTCCCATCTTCCACATAACCGTGGGCACGACTCTCGAAAGTTTATACCCTGCAGGGGTGTCCCAACTTAGCCCATGACAAGCTCTCGCGATCAACGAAGGATATTCCTTCTCCCCGGGAAGACCCGATCAGTCTCGGAATCCCGGCTACAAGACATTTCGACAGCAATAAAACAAGAGCAGCAAAGCCGCCCGATGCGCCGACAATCCCGATAGGAGCTGCACATATCTCGTTCTCAGGGAAACACCGGATGAGACTAGCTATGAGTAAAACCAGACCTCGAGTTGCTCCGATGGGGCCCCGCAGGCAGCTCAGTTCAGGCCAGCACTTAGAGAAGCACTGCCCGGGGGGGGGCTAAAATAAAGATGACCCTTGGGCTCCGGAAACCCAAGGGAAAAAGGGCTAGGTGAGGCAAATGGTAAAACCAATGTTTGGCCTTGCTGGAGGAGTCTTATTCAAAGCGAACTATCAAGGGGGTCCCATAAATCACCCGACCGCGTTAGGGACGCAAAATCCGGGAACATAATACCGATATGACGGAAACTAGGGCGGCAAGAGTGGAACAAAACACCAGGCATAAGGCCGAGCCTTCCACCCTTTACCAAGTATATAGATGCATTAATTAAATAAGATATATTGTGATATCCCAACAAGTAAACATGTTCCAACAAGGAACAACATCTCCATGTTCCAACAAGGAACAAACTTCATCTTCACCTGCAACTAACAACGCTATAAGAGGGGCTGAGCAAAGCGGTAACATAGCCAAACAACGGTTTGCTAGGAAGGGTGCAAAAGGTTAGAGGCTGACATGGCAAATTGGGAGGCTTGAGCAGCAAGTGATAGGTAGCGCATCATGGCGATAGAACGAAACAACTAGCATAGCAATGACAGTAGTGAGATCCAGGGTAGCGATCATCTTGCCTGAAATCCCACTAGGAAGAAGAACGGGTCCATGAAGAAGATGAAGCCACGAAGACGAACCAAGTGTAGACGAACGAATCCTCACGATCGCAATGAAACAGGAACTAACAAGAAGAAGCACACAACATGGTAAACACACCAAACATAGACAAGACATGATGCACAACAAGCATGATGCATGACAAATCTAGATGAGGCTACTCATGGCAAGGGATGATGCAAACAAGAGCAACACATCAAAGCAAGTTTAAATGAGGCCGGAAACAACATAGAACAATTCCGGTAAGTCCTCATATGCAAATTTCGAAATTGGTCCAGATCTGAATAAACCTTATGTTCAAGTTGTTAAACAGCAATTTAAAATGCACCAAGATGATCTACACGAAATTCTAGTCAAGTTACATATAAAGTTCATTTAATTCGGAGCTACGGCCTAGAAGATATGAGCAAAACAAGATAAGCATGGCATTGATACAAAATGCATACAAACATCAAGCACACACCTCAAATCATGGATGCAACATGATAATATGAAACTACATGCAAAATCAAGCAAGTTTCATATAGAGCACACTCAAAACGGAGCAGCGGTTCAACACATACACATGAAACAAGTTATAGCAACAATCTGTCGAAAACAGCAACTAGGCATATTACAAGCATCAAAACAATATGCTACAGCACCTCAACATGAGAACAAAAGGCATGGACATGATGTACAGGTAAACCATGACAAAACATGAACACTGAGATATCTCCAGAAATCACTAGAACATGCTCAAAAACACATCGCAAGATTGCAAATAATAACAGGCTCACAGACTTAGCAGAATTCACAGGACATGGCAGAAATAACATCAGGTTAACATCTTTAGAGCTATGAAACAACATGTTACAGCAAGCTATCAAGTCAAAATAGAGCATGGCATGAATATACTCAAAGAATATAGCAAAAGTCCCTTAGTGACCATAAGCCAAAAGGGATCAGAAAATACAGTTGCAAGCATGTGAACATAGCAAAAACATAAACAGATTCAGACTTAGCGCAAAACTGGAGCATGGCATAAACAGATAACAAGTAGGCATGTTTACGAGCTCGATGCACTCCCTATGGGGCATTGAATGACAAACTAAGTATACACCCAGCAACTAGACATGGCATAGAAGCTAGACATGGTAAGAACAACAACATAGCATGCAAGGATCAACTACAACAACCTTGGCAAAATTGAATAACATGTAAACAATCTGCCAAGAAACATTTTATAGCAAAAGTAGAGCTCGATTGACTCAAGTTATGACACTCCATAATTGCAAACAAGGGCATAGATGGATAGATAATAACCATATGTTCAAAACATCCTTACTGAAGTATCTCAAAATAAGCATGGATCTCTCGATAGCATCAAGTTTACATGGCATAAAAATATCAGCAGAACAGGGGCTGAAATCAGCAACATCATGAAGCCTAGTTTGCATGCTTGTGCTAGTCACCACAGAGATCACAAAAATACATGGCATACACCCCTGTAAAGATGGCATGGCATATTACAAAACACATGTAGGACTCAAGCTCATAGGGTGCACACATCAATCATGGCAAAAATGACAAAAGTGCATGTTCTGATAACAGACAGCAGGAAACATCATGAAGCACTCTTACAACGATGATTCAGGCATCAAGATGACCTCAAATGAATAGGATGCAATGGAATGAAATGATTTACTCATCGAGGCGAACAATTTGACATATTACACGCACAAAAAGGAGCTACGGATGCAGAGATACGATGCAACGAACATGGCATGATAATGACAAAATTCTGGGACTTAGTGGAATTTCACCTCCGGGAAAAGTCAACCCGGGACGGAGGCATCCGGGACGGCGCGGTACAGGACGGGGACGAGGGCGTTTGGTTCAGGGACCGGTGGATCTGGTCCATCTTCTCCGGATCCGACCGGAGAAGAACTCCGGCAAGCTCCGGCGGTGTTCCGGCGATGACGGGGAGGCGCGGGGACGCAGGATCCGGCGGAGGAGGCGAGGGCGCAGGGGCACGGTGTAACACCCCGGTGTAATGATGCTACAGTAACCCCTGGGGTTAAGTTATTCATTTTGCTAAACAAGTGTTCGATCATAATTGTCTCCTTTCTCTTTTAAATTCCAGTTGAATTCAATTTAAAGTTATGAGTGAAATTCAAAATGCTCAGGCATGAACACAAAAATGTTCATCATGTGCCAAATAATCCACATGTTATATTGGTGGTGAACCAACATTTTTGCAAAAGGTTTAAGTGGCCTAAGCTACTTAAAGCAGTGAGCTAAGCAATGAATTAAATGCCCTTTTTAATTTATAAAATTGGCAACTATTCCAAAAGCCTCCCAACCTTTTTGAGGTAGTGCACTTTAATTCTTTGAGTTTGTTTTTGCCAGTGGCATAATTTTGCAAAGTCAATGGTGGCTAAAAGAAAATGCAAAAGCTGCTGGAAAAAGAAAAAGGGAAAGCAAAAAAAAGGGAAAGGGACCAGAGCCTCGAATCCCAAAGGGCTTCGCCCACCCGAGCCAATCGCCTGTGCTAGGCCGCCCACTCCCCCTGTCGTCTTCCCACTTCTCCCACTGTGCGACCGACCGGGCGCCTCGGCGCCACCCGACACCTCGCCGGCCACCCCGCTACAGGCGCCGTGGAGAGGATAAGGGCGACGCCTCGAGCCCTCCCCTCACCTACTCGCCCACTTGCCCCCTCACCCACTCTCCCCTTCTCTCTCTCTCCCTCTCCTTCGTTTTAGAGAGGAGGCCGACGCGGTCGCCGTCGTGCCTCGCCCGTCCTCGCGACCACCGGGCGCCCCTGCGCCCACCACCCTGCCGGGCGAAGCCGGCAGCTCGACTCTTCGATCGGCGCCCTCCATTGAACTGGAAGCACCGCAGCCGCCGTTCGTCCTCGTCCCCATCTCCGGCTGCCGCGAACTCCGTCGCCTCCGCAATCTCTGCTGCTACTAATCTTACACCGGGCCACCTTGTGCCTCCCCGGTGAGCTCTCCTACCTTCTCCCTCTCCTTGCCGACTTGGCGCGCTCCCTAGCTGCTTCCCCACGTGTGCCCGAACGCAGCGCCGCGGAGCTCGTCGCCAGCGAGACTCCGGTGCCCAAATGGTCACGGGCGCTGCCAGCGGCCACCGTGACTGTAGGCCTCGTCTAGCCGCTTGGTTTGCCCGCAAACGCCCCCCAGCCCCGATCCCGACGATGCCCGATCTCCGGCGTCCGCTCCGCCGCTTGCCACCGTCGTCTCCGGCCGCCCCCGGCCCGGCTACCACCCCAGTCCGACGCGGCACCTTCTCCCCGTTCGAACTCACCCGCCCGCGGCCATTTTGGCCGCCGGACGGCGAATTCCGACGAGGCCCGAGGCCCTCCGCCGCATTTTGGTGTCGCCGGCGTCGAGCCGGTGGCCACCACCGACGTGGCCGACTTGGGGCCAACCCCAGGGTCGCTGCCAGCGGGCCCCACGGGCCCTAGTTGACCGGGTTGCCCCAGTCAACTGCTGACTGGGCAGCCCCAGCCACTAACATGCGGGCCCCACCATGTAATTAGGTTAACTAAACCGGTTTTATAATTAAAATTATTTAGTTAGCTTAACTAGACACTGACAGGTGGGCCCAGTAATTTTACTAACTAAATTTAGATTAGTATTAACTCTGTTTAAACCCGCTGTCTATGACAGGTGGGTCCCCCATGTCAGTTTTGACCAGTCAACGTCCTATTGACTGCTGACATCACTCCTACGTCATGCTGACGTCATTTTCCATTTCTGTTAATATAGATAATTCCAGAATATTGTTTAAACTTTAAGAATTCATAGAAAATAAACCGTAACTCCGATGAAAATGTTTTCTATATGAAAGTTGCTCAGAAAAATCCAACGAATCCGAATACACGGTCCGTTCATCTGTCACATGCTCCTAGCATGCTGGACATGGAACTTTCCCCCTCCGGTCATCTGTTTGACACATGTCCGGAACCGGGAATACATTCCTTGTTGAATTCCCCCTTCACCTATATCGTGTAGCCATGCGTTAGGTCACACCCGGCACAGCTTATTGCCATGTCATGCTTTGTGATGCTATGCCTGCTTTATATTTACTGTTTCTTCCCCCTCTTCTCTTCGGTAGACCCCAAGACCGATGCCGCCCCTGTGATCGACTACGTCGACGACGACCCCTCCTTGCCAGAGCAACCAAGCAAGCCCCCCCTTTGAGCATCCCGATATCGCCCATTCCATTCTCTCATGCTTGCACTAGTTTTTGCTACTGTTATTGTTTGCTCCTATTCTGCTGCATAGCCTGTTTATTGTAACCTGCTTTTGTTACCTACCTGCTTATCCTAAACTGCTTAGTATAGGTTGGTTAGAGACCCATCGCTGACCCCCACCTTGTCCTTGTTGCCCCGCTTCATCATTGAAGACCCGATCAACGGGATCAAAGACCAGGCCCGACACCGCACCTCACTTCCCTTAGTTGCTCGACACTCTTTGGGTTACTATCGAGTACCGAGGGTGAAACCTCTACAGCACTTCTGATATTAACTCTGTAGTATAGCTATCCGTCGTGGTCATCGAGGGTGATTCCTCCTTAACCACTTCGATCGACTGTGTGCGTGCAACCCTCAAGTGTGAACCTCGGGGTGATTCCTCTTACGTTCACCTTGATGATTACATCTAGTGGAATTCACCGGGGTGATTCCTCGGGTTTTCCCCTTGATGTTTGGACACACGGTTACTTGGAATTTTACCATTGTTACTTGGAAAGACGGGTCGACCCTGAGGGGTACCCGCGCAAGCTTAATTGCGAGTGATGTGGAGACGGGTTGACCTGGAGGGTGCCCGCAAGATAATTACGAGGCGTGGCCGGGCATTCCTAGCCCTTGCCGCAAGTCCTCGAGACGGGGCAACGGGGTCACATCTTTCATGAATCTCTGCTTGTTACTGCGCATTCCTAATCCACTATGATTTGGATATTTGATCCGAGGGGCCTCTGGCCTGATAGCACTAACCATCACGTGGGCATAGTATGGGCGTTCTGCGTCGTATGCATCAGCCGAAGCTTAATAGACGTCAGCGACTGAGCGGCGCGCGCCGGGTTGGACTGGTAAGCTCCTGCTTTTTTAGGAAGGTAGCTAGGTCTGCTCACCGACCGCGTAAGCAACGTGCAGGAGTTTCCGGGGAGATGGCCCATGACCCCTGGGGGCATAGGTTTAGTCCGGCGTGCTGGCCTCTCTATTAAGCCTAGGTCGGGTAGCAGCGTATTGTTTGGCCGAGGCCGGGCATGACCCTGGAAAGTGTGTCCGGCCGAAGTTAAGCGAGCGTGGTGGGTAAGTTGGTGCACCCCTGCAGGGGAGAAAACATCTATCGATAGCCTGTCCTACGGTAACGGACACTTGGAGTTGTATCCCGATCGATACAACTAGAACTGGATACTTGAGATGAGACATGGATATGAGCAATGGATTGCGATGAGAATTGGATTGTGATGATAACTGGATAGTATGGCTCTGGGATTTCTTTCTCGCAGGGAGTCGAGAAAGGATCTCTGGCCGAGGTTGATAACACTACTGCTACTTTAAGTTATGCTACTCTACTCCCTCTTGTTTGCTGCAAGATGGTGGTTTCCAGAAGATGCTAGTCTTCAATAGGACTAGGCCTTCTCTCTATTCTGGCATTTCTACAGCCCAGTCCACATATACAGCCTTCCTTTGATAATGTTGCATATGTAGTGTAGATCCTTGATTGCGAGTACTTTGGATGAGTACTCACGGTTGCTTTGCTCCCCCTTTTCCCCCTTTCTTCTTCTTTCCGGTTGATGCAACCAGATGACGGAGCCCAGGAGCCAGATGCCACCACCGATGCTTACTACTACGTGGAGGCAGCCGATGACCAAGAGTAGTTAGGAGGCTCCCAGGCAGGAGGCCTTGCCTTTTCGATCGATGTTGCTTTTGTGCTAGCCTTCTTACGGCAAACTTGTCTAACTTATGTCTGTACTCAGATATTGTTGCTTCCACTGACTCTTGTGTTTTCGAGCTTATGTATTCAAGCCCTCGAGGCCCCTGGCTTGTAATATAAAGCTTGTATAATTTTAATTTGTGTCTAGAATTGTGTTGTGATATCTTCCCGTGAGTCATTGATCTTGATCGTACACATTTGCGTGCATGATTAGTGTACGATTGAATCGAGGGCGTCACACACGGGCCCGGAGCTGGCGGCGCGGCCGGCCGGCGAGTCGGCGAGGAACGGGGCGAGGCCGATCCGGGCGGAGCGGGCTGAACCGCAGCAGCGGCGGCGGGCGATGGCGCCATGGCGGCGGGCGCCGCCGGAGGCGGGCGAGGCCGGGCGGGGCTGTGGCGCGAAGCCGGAGGGCGCCGGGCGTGGAGGCTCCGGCCGGCGAGGACCCAAGACGGCGGGCGCTGATCGGGCGGCGGGCGCCGGCGAGGGCGGAGGGACAACGGCGGCGCTGGGAGGAGCTCGGGCGACGGACGACGGAGGCGCGCCATGTGGCGGAAAGCGGTTGGACGGGGGCGACGGGCGGACATGTCCGGCGGGATCCGGACGTGTCCGGCTGCGGGATGAGGACGAAGCTAGGGTTTCGGGGGGAATAGACCGCGAATTTGGACGAGGAACACATATTTATAGGTAGAGGGAGCTAGGAGAGTCCAAATGGAGCACGGTTTTCGCCCACACGATCGTGATCGAACGATCGAGAGCTTGGAGGGGAGTTTGCTGGGTTTTGGGCCACTTTGGAAGGGGTGTTGGGCTGCAAAGAGAAGGAGGCTTTACGGTTACCCGGTTAACCGTTGGAGTACCAAACGACCTCCAAATGGCACGAAACTTGACAGGCGGTCTACCGGTGCTATACCAAGGCCGCTTGACAAACCTCGGTCCATTCCGAGAGCGTTTAACACCCACACACGAAAAGAGGAAAAAGGGGGCGCCGGGAGACATAGGAGTGCCGGATCGGAAAACAGACAACAGGGAAAATGCTCGGATGCATGAGACGAACACGTATGCAAAATGAAATGCACATGATGACATGATATGAAATGCAGATGATGACATGGCAAAGTGCAACACACAAGCACATGACATGGCAACGACGGCGAATAACTGACGGACACCTGGCGCATCGAATTCGGGGCGTTAGAACACTCCTCCACTAACAAGAGATCTCGTCCCGAGATCTTAGGACCGAGTCGGAAGGGAAAATGGATGAGGTGAAACAGGAACTCAAGAGAAGAAGCAAAGAATCGAGAGCACTCGAGGAGAAGAGAGGAGCGACGAGAATGGCGAGAATCGAAAGATCACGGAATCAGATAGACTATGAAAGCACTCGTTCTAACCGGAGTGGTTAGAATGAGAAAAGAAACGAATAGGACTGAAAGGATTTAGGCAGCACTCTGGATGAACAAGGAAAGGATAGAACACGAACTTCAGAGGATGGAATGATACTTGATGAACTCTTGAAGAGTGAATTAAATCATGAAGAACCACCATGAAGAACCCCGGTGACAAAAGATGATGAGATAGAAATGAAGGATGAAAGAATAAGATGAGCCTTGTGATGATTTAGATGGAGGTTTCCGACGAAATGGCCGAGGAAAATTTGAACTCCGGAAAAGAAAAGATGAGAACACTTGGAACTAGAATTTATTCCTCACGAACAAACTCTGAAGGAAGGGATTAATCACTAGGATGAAATAAGAATAAGATTTATTGTATGCTTATCCTTCATCAAATTAAATTGATGACAAGCAATGGATTTTGCATATTACTTATTCTTCTTGAAAAGGATTGAGAAGAGATATAACGCCACCTTGAGAAGGTCTTCATGAACCACCGGTGGAATTCGAAAGAAAGAATGGATTAAAATGATATTCAAGGAAAAAGAATCTTGAACGAACCACCGTGAAAATGAAAATGAACAAAGAGAAGAGAACGGATCGCCGGAAAGAATTTGAAAAGCACGAAGATACTTGAGGGAATTTAGAGAAAAGAGATCGAAGAGATCGCGAACTGATTAACGAATGCTTGAACGCAGCACCGGAAGAATATTGAGATGAACGAAGCTGAAAACTTGGAACGAAGAAATATTACGAAAAGATGACCTCCGGATGATCGAGACGGAAAACAACTCCTGAAATACTCCGGATGGATGAAAAGAATTGCACAACTGTGTCGGTGTACTAGAGTAGGGGTACCCTAGTATCCCGAACTTGTGCACGGGCAGTTGCAGCACCCCGCGGCAGGGCTAGCCTAGTGACCGCCAAGTCCTCCTCCGCTGCCTTTGGAGCCATTCAAGAACAAAGTAATCAAGGCCCCGGCAAGAGGAGCTTGCCGGAAGGCCACTCAAGGAACGGCGAAACAAGACCCCGCAAGAGGAGCTTGCCGGGAAGGCTTGGTGATCGACAAGCTCCCGAGCGTGACAAGGATTCAGCCGCGGCAAGGTGCTTGCCGCGGCAGGCAACCTCTCTTCATCTTCGCTCCAGCTCATCCGCCAACGTGTCGTCATGGGGCTATTCCAGGCACGCGTGTCAAAGGGCTGTGCAGCCAGCGGGGAGCAGCGATAAGCGGCGCTGACAAGCTACCATCGTGGAAAATGGTGGCGCACTTGACGGTCCCTGTTGCGCTGTTTAGGCGACAGGGACGGGCATTTATTACTCTTGTCCCTTGCCGTCAGAGTTAGGTATAATGCACTGTACATTGTACAAGTTGGTGTACCAACTACTGTTTTCCCATTTTTGCCCTCATCTACGTTGCCACCTGTGGTAACCCTTTGAGCTTATAAAAGGAGGCCCATGTGCAACGTAGAAAGGGTTCGCCTGCTCGGTTCATTCGACCATACGAGACCACACTCACTCAAAGCTAGGTTTTGTAGCTCTCATTGCTCCCTAGCAAGAACACAATACAATCAACCAAGCAGCAGTAGGAGTATTATCTCCGGAGAGCTCCGGTTGGGTAAACTGCTCGTGTGCATCGCCTCGATCTGCTCTTTGTGCATTCTCCGCCCCCCACCGAACCACAAAAGGGACTCGGTCCCATAGGTGTTCGTGGGAACGATCAGCCTCCCCGACATCTTTGGCGCGCCAGGTAGGGGGTGCGTCGAGGCTGTGTGAACCTGATCCGGCGTTCACACGAGCAACTTCTTCATCATCTTCATCAACATGCCATCAAGAAGAAGGCTTCGCGGCAGCAGAGTCGTCTGCAAAACCCACCACCACCGGAGCTGACTTGTGGTGGGGAAGACGCTGGCGGAGGAACCGGCGTCGCCGAGGGAGCCCACGACGCTGCCAAGTCCAAGGACAAGGCGGCGCAAGCTTCGGCGTCCGGATACACACCGCGTCCATCTCAGGAGGAGCGGGACCGACAGCGTCATGGTGCTCGCAGCGCCATACGCCGCTGGATCAAGGCCAAGCCGGAGGATCCCGGCCCTCGGGCCAAGATGCACGTCAACATGCTGGTACGAGCGGAGTACGATCGCCCGGGCGGGATGCTGCTCCTCCTAACTTGGTTAGGAGTCCGAGCACATCCCGTTCCTCGCACCGTACGCCATTGCCACCCACCACTCCAGCAGAAGCCTTGGCGAGAGCCCAACTGCTTCTAGACTACCCTCCAACGGCCGACAAGGTCGACGAATGGAGGGCCACCATCCAGAGTCTCATCGGCTTTGCCAACGGCGACGTTCCGCGGCAACCAACTGTGTCCTTGCCGCGGCGAGACGACAAGGCACGAGCCGGAGGCGATGAGACCTGCAGGGGTGCAACCACCATGCACTCCCCTTCCCGAAGGCCAAGATCACCAGCTCCTCGGATCCACCTCGACAACGACTCCACCGCCGCCGGATCCACGAGCTCGCCGTGATCAGCGCCAAGTTCTTCAAGAACGGCAACAAGAAGACGCCGAACCCGTGACGAAGCGCCAAGATAAGCGCGCGGCCAATCCGACCAACGCGCCGGGCCAGCTGTTGACATGCAAGCGCCAGGGGAACCAGTGACTTGTCAGACGCGTAGGTTGCCCCTGCTCACCCGTGAGCTGCGGCAAGTCCAAAGGGTCTGACAAGAAAAACTTCAAGCCGACGCGCGTAGAAGTATGACGGCAGGACACACCCATCGGAGTTCCTCAGCATCTACACCATCGCGGTGCAGGCTGCGGGGGGACGAGACGACAAGATCCTCGCCAACTACTTCCCGCTGGTGCTTAAGCCAAATGTCAGATCTTGGCTCATGCACTTGCCGGACAGCTCCATATCTTCTTGGGCAGATTTGTGCCATCAGTTTGTCGGCGCCTTCACAGGCGGCCACAAGCCTCATGGCCAAGAGAGTGACCTTCACCGCTTGCCCGTATGAGGGAGAGTCCTCGCAAGTTCATCCAGAGATTCAGCCGCGTGCACTACAACATCCCAGATGTCCACCCTGCCGCGATGATCAGCGCGTTTCATCGGAATGTGCGGAACCGCAGGATGAGGGAGGAGATGGCGATGTGCAAAGTCAAGGACGTTAGTGAGCTGTATGACTTGGCCGACAAGTGTGCACGTGCGAGGAGGGAAGAAGAATCCCAGGAGAGAATGTTGAAGAAGGATCTGACAGCGATGAGACCGCCCCGGCAAAGAAGAGCCGGCGGCGGAACAACAGAAAGAAGAAGAGCAAAGAAGTACTAGTTGTCGAGCAGTCCGGCAAGGATGGTGCCGCCAAGAAGGCCAAGGTTAGTGGCTCCGGCAAGGAGGTTGCCACTGACACCGACCGCCAAGCTGTGGCGGCCGTCGACAAGCAGGACAGCTCCAACAAGCAGTACTTCAAGATTCACCGCACCAAGGGCCACGACCTCCACATCTGCAAGAAAGTCGAGCAGCTTGTTGAACAGCAGAGGGCTGAGTACGAGCGGCGAGACAAGGAGAAGGCCCAGGAAGGTGCTGCAGCAGCTAGCAAGAAGAGACCCGGCCGGGGAGGACGCCGCGGCAAGGCCAAGCAGCGGCAAGGAGACAGACCTCCCCGCGGCCGCGACAAGGATGAAGACGAAGACGATGACGAAGACATGGAAGACGATGAAGCTGATGAGCAAGAGTTTCAGAAAGCCGCGGAGGTCCTCTGCGTTGACGGTGGTGCTTCTCTGCATACCTCGCACCGCCAACTCAAGCAATGGATGCGGGAGGTTAATGCAGCAGAACCATCCGTAGAGTCACGCAGGCCTCTGAAGTGGTCCAGCACGCCCATCATCTTTGATATTGAGGACCACCTCGATCGCATCACTGCAGTCGGGTGCTTGCCGATGTTGGTCTCACCAACTATCCGCAACCTCAAGGTCACTAAGATGTTGGTTGACGGCGGGGCCGGCTTGAACCTGATCTCCTCTCAGTGTGCTCCGTAAGCTTCAAATCCTCGACAACAGCTCAAGAGACCGGCACTTTCCAAGGAATCAACCCAGAAGGAGCAAGCCGAAAGGGAAGATCACGCTGCGGTAACATTTGGCAGCGAGCTAAACTTCAGGATCGAGAGGGTCACGCTCGACGCTGTTGATTTCCCATTGCCTTATAATGGGATACTTGGCCGCCCAAAGACTCGCCAAGTTCATGGCAGCCTCTCATTATGCATACAATCTGCTCAAGATGCCAGGTCCGATAAGCGTCATCTCTGTCCCCGGCGACAAGCAAGATGCTCTTATCTGCGCCGACAAGATTTACCGGGATGCAACAGCTGTGACAGATAGCAAATCACTTGCCGTTGAAGCTCCCGGGGGGAAGAAGAAGATCACTTTGTCCGGCAAGAACTCTGATGCCCACTCCGGCAAGCGCACCTCTTCGGAGTGCTGCGCTACCGTCGAGGACGCACCATCGAGCTCCACCGACAAGTGCAAGAAGATGATGGCAGCTCCGCCAAGACCAAGAAGGTGTCCGCTAAGGAGGACGGCACCGGTGGTACCTTCACCATCGCCACGCTGACCCTAAATAGGAAAGCGCTGCTGCTTTCCGCGGCGAATGTCGGCGTGTTTGCATGGCAACCGTCCGACATCCCCGCGCTCCTGTGAAAGTAATTGAGCACCACTTAGCTGTCTGTCCTCATGCGCGCCCGCAAGCAAAAAGTCGAAGCAGCAAAGGAGCGCCAAGAATTTATAGCGAAGAAATCAAGAAGTTGGAAGCAGCAGGCCTTGTCGAGGAGTTCTCCATCCCACGTGGTTGGCCAATCCGTAGTTGTACGAAAGGCGAATGGGAAATGGAGACTCAGACGACTTTACAGATGTTAATAAAGCTTGTCCCAAAGACCCATTTCCCTTGCCGCATATAGACCAGATTGTTGACTCCACAGCTGGATGTGATTTGCTTTCATTTCTTGACGCATATTCAGGATATCATCAGATCTTCATGGCAGAAGAGGATGAAGAGAAAACCGCATTCATTACCCCATGTGGCACATACTGCTTTATACGGATGCCTTTTGGGTTGAAGAATGCTGGTTCAACGTTTGCAAGAGTAGTCCATGATGCTTTTGAGCCGCAAATGCACAGAAATGTAGAAGCCTACATGGATGACATAGTGGTCAAGAGCAAGGACAAAGCAACTTTGGTTCAAGACTTAGATGAGACCTTTGCAAATCTGCGCAAGATCAACCTCAAGCTCAACCCCGAGAAGTGCGTGTTTGGAGTCCCTTCCGCAAGCTTCTCGGTTCTTCGTGTCTCAAATGAGGAATTGAAGCCAATCCCGACAAGATCAAAGCCATTGAGCAGATTGAAGCACCAAAGCGCCAAGGATGTAAGAAGGCTTGCCGGTTGCGTGGCTGCTCTCAAAGAGGTTTATCTCTAGGTCACTGAGCGCCCTGCCATTTTTCAAGATTTTGAAAAGGCAGGTCCAATGAAATGGACTCGGCGGAGGCTGCGCTGCAGACTTAAAGAGGTACCTGTCCTCCACTCAATACTTGTCGCACCTAAGCCACAAGAGAAGTTATCGCTTATATAGCGGCAACCAATCAAGTGGTTAGTGCTGCGTTAGTAGCGGAAAGGGAGGTAGATGATGAGCCGCCAACCGAGGCAGATGCATCCAGCGACAAGGGGGCTTCGCCGCAAGCTCGTCCCGATAAGGACGGATCTGCGCAGATTGCGAGAAGATGCGTAAAAGGATGGTGCAGCGCCAGTCTACTTTGTCGGCCCTTCGCAGGGGCTAGGTCAAGGTATTCTGTGTGCGAAATTGCTTTTCGCCTCCTCATGGCCTCGAGAAAGCTGCACCATTACTTCCAAGCACATGAGATAACAGTTGTCACTGCTTTCCGCTGAAGAGGATATTGCAAAATCCGTAGCAACAGCAGGATTGTCGAGTGGGCACAGAACTGTCAAGCTTTGGCCTCAAGTTTGAAAGCACTTCAACTATCCAAAGCAGAGCATCGGCAGGATTCATAGCAGAATGGACGCCAACGCAAGATGAAGAAATTCCAGACGAGCATCCCCGCCAAGGAGACAAGTAAAGAGTGGCTGATGTACTTTGATGGTGCCTTCGCTGCAAGGCGCCGGTGCCGCGTGTGCTTATCGCACCCACCGGAGAGCACCTCAAGTACATAGTCCAAATGCACTTTCCCAAGGAGCAAGCAACAAATAATACCGCAGAGTATGAAGGTTTGCTTGCCGGACTCGTATTAGCAGAGACCTTGGGATCAGGAAGCTTATTGTCATGGTGACTCGCAGCTTGTCGTCCGCCAAGTAAACAAAGATTATCGAGTCCGCTGATGGAAGCCTATGTTGATGAAGTGAGAAAGCTAGAGGAGCACTTTGAAGGCCTGCAAATGGAACACGCTCCAAGAGCTCGTAACGATATTGCCGATGGCTCACAAAGTGCGCCAGACTCAAGTTACCTGTGGAACCAGGAATTTTGTGCTCAAGCTGACTCAACCAACCGTAACACCATCAACCGGACAGAGCAAGAAGAGAAAGTTGGTTTCGTGACTACTTTCCGCAGAGCTCCCAAGCCGCCGCCAAGAAGGTCCCCAAAATCAACACAGATATCGCCGAGGAGCGGTCTGCCCGACAAGCCCTAGGGTTTGTTTCATTGAAGCGACGCCCCGACAAGTTTTGCTCCGCAAGCTTGTCGGGATCATCAAGCTCCGCTGAGCCACGTGTTCTGCCAGAGAAGCTGATGTTCCCGCAGCGGCAGATGTGCCTTTAGTCCTTGTTGTCGAGCCGCAGCTCCAAAGATGGGCGCAACAGATCGCCCATTTCCTTCAAACAGAGAACTTCCCAAGAACAAGAAGAAGCGGAAAAGTAGCCCGGCAGTCAAGTATGTACCAGTTTGTCGACAACATCCTGTATAGAAGGAGACTCAACGGTGTGAAATTGAAGTGTATTCTCGAAGATGGATGTAAGCTGTTGGCAGAGATACACGGAGGCATATGTGGTCACCACATTGGCGCAAAGAGCACTTGCCGCAAGGCTTTCCGCAAGGTTTCTTCCGCCGACAGCCTCCGTGATGCAACTGCACAAGTAACCAAGTGTGAAGCGGTCGGCCCATTCAAAACAGATACACCAGCCAGCTCAAGCTCTCCAAACGATCCCTTTATCCTCGCCATTTTCGGTCTGGGGCTCGACATCTCGACCCTTCCCCGAAGTTGTCGGGGCTTTGAGTACTTGTACGTCGAATCGACAAGTTCACAAAGTGGCCGGAAGTGGAAGCAGTGAGGAAGGTGACAAAGACAACAAGCAGCCAAGTTCTTCAGTCAATTGTTTGTTGTTTTGGGATTCCTAACCGGATCATCACCGACAACGGCACACAATTCACGAGTCGCACCTTCATGCAGTACGTCCAAGATCTTGGCGCCAAGGTCTGTTTTGCTTCTGTTGCTCATCCGAGGAGCAACGGTCAAGCAGAGAGGGCAAATGCTGAAGTGCTGCGAGGACTCAAGACCGTAACTTTCGACAGATCGCACAAGTGCGGAAGAAATGGATTGAGGAGCTGCCGGTGGTTCTTGGTCGATCGTAACGACGCCAAATCGAGCCACCGCCGACACCTTTTTCTCTAGTCTATGGAGCAGAGGCAGTTCTCCCCACGGAACTCAGATACGGGTCACCTCGAGTACTCGCTATGATGAGTTTGAGCAAGAGCAGCTGCGACAAGATGACGCGCTGCTCCTCGAGGAGGATCGCCTTCAGTGCTTGACGAGCTGCTCGTTACCAGCAGGCTTTGCGCCGCTACCATAGCCGCAGTTAATGCCGAAGCTTCGAGGAAGGCGACCTTGTTCTTCGCGCGCTCAGTCCGCCAAGAATTCCAACAAGTTGACGCCAAGTGGGAAGGCCCTTATCGGGTGAAACGAGTCACTAGGCCCGGCGCTGTCCGCTTAGAGACCAAGATGGCGCCCGTGAGCAACTCCTGAATATAGAGCATCTTCGTAAGTTTTACCTATAGACGGGTTGCCGGAACCTGCTCCGCAACCACCCTTTTGTACAAGTCTTGCCGATGTTGCATGAAATCCTTTGTACAAAGCCGGGCGCAGACCCTGCATCAAGAAGTTTCATGTGTTGCGCATAACTTGTCAATTTCATGCTTTCATCATTATTTTGCATGTATTATCCGACATTTTGTGCAGCATCCACACTGTAAGCGATAACGAGCCACAAGGCTCCATAACTTTATTTTCTTCTTTCTTCTCAAAAAGAGGAAGGTTCATCCACCCACAAGTTAACCGGGGAAGGAGAAGATAATGGTGTGGGCCACCAAGTGTCGCCGAGGAAGTATCGCTTGCCGGAAGCAAACGATGTAAAAGCTAAGTTGCTAAGTTTAAGCAATCAGTTTTAAATTTTTAAAGTTATCTTCCTCGAACGATAGTACTTTGTATGGAAAACCTGTGCGCGGAGGAACTAACTCATGGCTAGTTTGGCGCCTTACTTTGTTTCGAGTCCGCTCAACAACTTAAGTGTGTTGCAACTAGTTGCATAAGGTTGCTTGTCGGGGCGGCATCGCCAAAGAGGTTGTCGATGTTCCAGATTCAGCCATGCAAAAGGTGCTCACATGACAAGTTCCCTAAAAAGCGTAGGGAACAAACATACAAAGGAAGGAATCAAGTAAAGAAAATAACATTGCAATCGTTGCCTAAGATAGAGTATATTACAAAATAACTTGTCGCAGATCTAATAGATTGTTCTCCTAAACATGATCAGCAGCGACAGGGGAAAGATAAACTTGGCGGCCTAGTCCACGCGGTCGCCATCGAGCCTCTTGACTCCGCTCACCCTGTCCACGATGGGTGCGACAAGGGCCTTAAGTGCTTCGATGTTAGCAGTCGGCGGCAGGGACTTGAGGACGTTGGTGAAGTTGACGCCTGGATTGCGGAAGGCCACTTTCATCAGCACCTTCTGAAGGGCTCCGGCACAGATTTGGCGCGACTCGTCGGCCAGTTGCTTTGGGATCTCTTCGAGTCACCTGGAGACCCGTCAAGACGCCTTTGAAGAACAGGCTGAGCTTGGCGCTGGGTTGAAGGCTCGCCGGTGGAGTACCCAAGATCCACCATCCCCAGCTCCATCACTCATTGTGGATGGCGGCGGCAAGGTCCACAAGACCCTCGCCCAAAGCATCACGCCTCCCCGAGGGTATCTCGGCAGTCGCATGCATTCGCCAACAGCTCCTCGCTGGCCTTGATCTTCCAACAAACCCACTTCCCGCCTCCTTGGCGCCGCCCAGCCGCCTCCGCTGTGGTAGCCAGCTTCAGTTCAAGATCTGCCTTGGAGTCCTTAGCGGCGCCGAGTTTTGATCTTCTCAAATAAATGACCCGCAACTCGCCAAGAGTGTAGGCGTCCTTCTCGGCCAAGGCTTCAGCCCGGTGACCTCCTCGTCGCTCTTCTGGAGGGTGGCCTCCAGCTGTGCCACCCTCGTCTCCAAATCCTTTTTGGCGGCCTCAGCAGCCGCGACGGCGTCCTTTGCCTCCTTGAGTGCTCCGCCAATTGATTGCTCGCGCGCGGCAAGATCTTCCTCATAGCTATCGAGGTTGATCTTCCGCTGCGCCAGCTCACCTTCTTGCGCAGATAGCTTCTCGCCGGCAAGCCTTTGCTGCTCCTTGACCTCGGCCTTCTCCAGGATGAAGGCCGTGCGCTCCTCAGCAAGTTGCTCCCGCTCGCTACGCCCCGAGAGTTTTTGTTGGCGCGCCGAGCTCTTCCGCTGCTTTCTCCATGTCAGCTCCCGCCTCGCGACAAGTGCTTCCTGCGACTCCAGCTTAGCTTGTCGGGCGCGGTAGAGTGACAGCAGCTTCTTCAGCAGCTGCTCCTCCTCGATTCGCCATCGCTGCTGCTTGCGCGCTAACCAATGACAGCCCAGCCGAGGCGAGCAGCTCCACGTCAAGGTCTCCCTCGACCAGCGCCGGAGCTCGACGCCCATGGAAGCTTGATGAAGACACCGCCGCCGCCTTCGATAGGCGCTGGCTGGGGCTCTTCGAGCCTGGTGCTGCATCGGTGGCGGAGGGATCGGCGGTCGGCGAGGCGCTTGGCGCCCTCAAGGCCTCGTGGTCATCAAGACGATCGCTGACTCTCTCCCAGCCTCTGCACCGCAGCCTTGGCGGCCTCCTCGCCGGGACCCATCGGCACCGCCTCCTCCTCCATGTTTGCGGTAACATGTTATTGTTGCCGCGAAGCGCCCTCCGCCGGGCAACCTCGGGCCCATCGGCTCTCCGCGGATGGATCTGAGAAAGAAAGAACCACCAAGCAAATGTTCAAAAGAAGAACAAAGAAAGAAGAACCCAAGGGAAATTTTCAAGTAAGAAGATTACCCGGCGGGATCTGCAGCCGCGTCTCCACCACCGGAGGGTCGCTGCACTGCCCCTTGTCGGAGAAGCATCCCTTGTCGGAGAGGCCTCCTTGCCGGAGAGCGCCCTTGCCGGAGAATTCTCCTCGGCGGCGTGGTTGAAGCAGCATGTAACTGGGTGACTTCCGAGGCCTCCCGATGAGGCTACTCTGCTCCTACACAAATCAACAAGTCGATATCAAGAAGAAGGAGCACCCATGCACACCGAACCGTAAGAGATAATCCAAACACTTACGCTGGGGCTGTGCTGGGGCTGCTCAGGGAAGGGTTGCCGGTCCGCAACGAGGTCTCGTGACGTGCCTCCTGCCGCCACGGAGATTCGCCTTCGATGACCACCACCGGAGTCTTGGCTCTTCGACGCCTCTCGAGCCAGCGGCCCTGAAAAGGAAAGAGCTCGTAATGAAGCAAGTCGACACAAGACAAAGCAGCAAATTGAAGGATTACAAGTAGCAGCGACAAGATCTTACTTCTTCTTCTTCTTCCTCCTCGGAGCTGAGAGCGGAGAAGTCAAATTCCGGCCCGCAGCGATGAGCTGGAGGAGTAGGCTCCCTCGGACGCTTGGCGGGTGCGGGGGCCGTGGCTCCAGAAGGCCCCGCTCCCGTTGCGGTGTCGGCATGAGGTGCTCCCGCGGCAACAGTGCTTGCCGCGGTGGAGCGCGTCGGGCGGTGAGGCGGTTGTTGGTCTGCCCGCCGCCCCCGCCACCTCTCCAGCCTTGCGGAGGCGCTTTGGCGGGGTGCTGGCACCTCCCGCTGCAAGCTACTTGACGGCGGAGGGGAGGCGCCCCGGCAGGCTCGCTCGCTCAGCGCCGGGCTCGGCCTCCTCCTCGCCGGGCGAACTCCTCTCGATCGGCAAGGCTTGCCGCCGCTGCCTCTCGCCTCCTCTACGGTGAACCCAAACACACCGGGCGTAGCAGCTTCGCCTCCTCCTCCAACCTTGTGGCCATGCGCGCCATCTCTTGCTCGGTGGTGTCGCTGGTGAGGCACTTCTGCCGCCGGCACGGATCGGCACTTCTTCCAAGTTGTCGAAGAACTGCTGCACGATGTCGCCGGGCGGCTCCTCGCCAAGTTGGAACGATTCCATGGGAATCGCACAACGGCATCATCGCTGGATGCGGTCAAGCGAAGAGTTGTTGCACAAAGGCACGACTTCGCAACATGAACCACTCGGGTGATCTGCATCAGCTTGAACAGCCCCCGCAACATGGCATCCAGCTCCAAGACAAAGAAGTTCCAGCTTGAGGCCCGGACGCAGCCTCATGTTGTCCGCCGCTTTGAACTCCCAAGCAGGCCTCCCCTCTCCCGCAAGGGCGCAATGCGGCGGCAAAGGAAATCCGCGCCAACAGCTCCTACGGTAAGCCCGCATGCCCGAGGCGCAAGATCCGGTCACGGTAATCTTCAACTTGGCATCCTCCGCGCCAAGTTGCTCCAATCGCTGCCAAAGACTATGGGAGTTTGGCGCAGGCAGTGAAAGGCTGCGGGTCCTCCTCTATGATCCAACACCAATCGGCTCTCCACTCCTCCCACTTGCCGCGCAGCCTCCGTCAAGATATGCTTCCTTCTTGCCGATCCCGAGATCCATGCAATCCCTCCGCAAGCGGCTCTCCTCTCGACACGGGCATGAAGTAGTGGCGAAAAGTGCTACATTTGGGTGGACTCGACAAAGTTCTCGCAGAGGTGTGCAAAACAGCCATGGTCGGGACAGCGCTGGGGGTGAAATCAAGGAGGCGGAGGCCATATGTGTTCATGACGCCGCAAAAGAATTGAAAAGGCGGGCAGAGCCCGGCGGAAGAAAAGCGCCAAGAAGGGGTACCCGACGGAAACCTTCTCGGATGTGGCGGCGGAGATCACCCTCATGCGCTGGTCCGCCTGCCTCCGCCGACTGTAAGAGGTAATACAGCTCTCGCAGCTCCTTTGCATCGAGCAGGGGGTCGAAGATGGCCCGCCTTCCGCAGCGCCGCGAGCCGCTGCGCCGCCGATTTCACGCCTTTCCCCTTGTCGGCTTTCGGAGCCATGGGGGGAGGTGGTGGAGGAGGTCGACGGCGTTGGTGGCGCCGGTGGCAATGGAGGGGGCGGAGCGTCGCTCTCTTTTGGACTCGAGAAGAAAGGGGGGAGCGGCGGTGGTTTTCTTGATGTGACAGCAATGGCAAGGTGGGCATCTTGCCCCTGCTTCCCTGCTTAAGGGGGAGAGGGGGCGGACGCCCTATTTTCCAATTAAAGAAAGCCCCACGATCTCCCCACGACGCCACGCCCGCGCGCGGCTGCCTGTGGGGGACGTGGTGGGTCCGGGCGAGTAATGGCGCATCTAGGCCGCGTGCCCATGCACTGCTTTGGGCCCGGCCGAACAGAGCTCGGCGCTGTGTGGCCCAGTTCGGGGCTCTGCCGGTGTACTAGAGTAGGGGTACCCTAGTATCCCGAACTCGTGCATGGGCAGTTGCAGCACCCCACGGCAGGGCTGGCCTAGTGACTGCCAAGGTCCTCCGCGGCTCCTTTGGATCCATTCAAGAACAAAGTAATCAAGGCCCCGGCAAGAGGAGCTTGCCGGGAAGGCCACTCAAGGCACGAAGGAAACAAGACCCCGGCAAGAGGAGCTTGCCGGGAAGGCTTGGTGATCGACAAGCTCCCGAGCGCGACAAGGATTCAGCCGCGACAAGGTGCTTGCCGTGGCAGGCAACCTCTCTTCATCTCCGCTCCAGCTCATCCGCCAACGTGTCGCCATGGGGCTATTCCAGGCACGCGTGTCAAAGGGCTGTGCAGCCAGCGGGGAGCAGCGATAAGCGGCGCTGACAAGCTACCATCATGGCAAACGGTGGCGCACTTGACGGTCCCTGTTGCGCTGTTTAGGCGACAGGGACGGGCATTTATTACTCTTGTCCCTTGCCGTCAAAGTTAGGTATAATGCGCTGTACACTGTACAAGTTGGTGTACCAACTACTGTTTTCCCATTTTTGCCCTCGCTCACGCTGCCACCTGTGGTAACCCCTTGAGCCTATAAAAGGAGGCCCATGTGCAACGAGAAAGGGTTCGCCTGCTCGTTCATTCGACTCATACGAGACCACACTCACTCAAAGCTAGGTTTTGTAGCTCTCATTGCTCCCTAGCAAGAACACAATACAATCAACCAAGCAGCAGAGGAGTATTATCTCCCGGAGAGCTCCGCAGCTGGGTAAACTGCTCGCGTGCATCGCCTCGATCTGCTCTTTGTGCATTCTCCGCCCCCCACAGAACCACAAAAGGGACTCGGTCCCATAGGTGTTCGTGGGAACGATCAGCCTCCCCGACATCTTTGGCACGCCAGGTAGGGGGTGCGTCGAGGCTGTGTGAACCTGATCCGGCGTTCACACGAGCAACTTCTTCATCATCTTCATCAACATGCCACCGAAGAAGAAGGCTTCGACGGCAGCAGAGCCGTCCGCGTCAAACCCACCACCACCGGAGCTGACTTGTGGTGGGGAAGACGCTGGCGGAGGAACCGGCGTCGCCGAGGGAGCCCACGACGCTGCCAAGTCCAAGGACAAGGCGGCGCAAGCTTCGGCGTCCGGATACACACCGCGTCCATCTCAGGAGGAGCGGGACCGACAGCGTCATGGTGCTCGCAGCGCCATACGCTCGTTGGATCAAGGCTGCCGAGGATCCCGGCCTCGGGCCAGATGCACGTCAACATGCTGGTACGAGCGGAGTACGATCGCCCGGGCGGGATGCTGCTCCCCTAACTTGGTTAGGAGTCCGAGCACATCCCGTTCCTCGCACCGTACGCCATTGCCACCCACCACTCCAGCAGAAGCCTTGGCGAGAGCCCAACTGCTTCTAGACTACCCTCCAACGGCCGACAAGGTCGACGAATGGAGGGCCACCATCCAGAGTCTCATCGGCTTTGCCAACGGTGACGTTCCACCGAACCACAAGGGACTCGGTCCCATAGGTGTTCGTGGGAACGATCAGCCTCCCCGACAAACTGGAAACAACTAGATAGGATAACATCGAGCTAGCACCGTGAATCTCCAGGAGAACGGACAAGATTTAAGAGAAACTCTACTTCGGTCTTCAAATGACGACGATAAACATCACCAAAATTACTGAGGTACTCCGGTAGAATGAAAAGCGAAGATGTTGAGCCAACAATGAAAAGAATTTGAAAAAGATCTTGGAAAGGCATCTGACTGATGAAATTCATACTTACGTCAAACTTCAAAAAGAACTTTAGAATAACTCCGGAGAAATAGAAGAGTCAGGTAAGATCCTGGGAAAAGACCTGTGGGTTAGGGCCCACTAAAAGAAAACACCATTGGAAAGGGATGTTGAACAGATAGATGATGCACCGGAAGAACACAAATATTAGAATGAGGTGATAACCTTGAATTAATTGGAACACAGACAAATCTCCTGAGACGTCTTGAACTCCGGAAGGATAAACTAGCGAGAGGCGAACGCGCAAGGAAAACACTTGATCCAAGGAAAAGAATATAATCACTACCGAAAAACTTGAATTGAATCCACCGGAGAAGAAAAGAGATGAAGAATGACGAACAAGACGAGAATTCGCCGGTTGAAACAATTGACGAAAGACTGAAGAGGCTCCGAACGAATTAAATTGATGCTCGAAAGAGACTTGGACTCCGGGAAGAAAAGGGTTGGGAGGGCGGGAAAACACGGAGGCAACTTGGAAGGGGAACCGACGAACAACTTGAAGAGAAAACACCGGTTGAGAACAAAGAGGATAGAAAGCAAAGACTTCGCACGAGTAGGATCGATACTCGATTACGGACTCCGGCTCTGAGATGAAAAGGGATGGGAGGGTGGGAAAATAAAACAACTGAGGACAGAGAAACAACTTCGTTGAGGGCGAACTAAGGATTGAACTTGCAAAGATGAAGAGGCTCGAGTCGACTTGACGAGAATGCACCGGATCAAAAGAACTGAGAACCAACGATCGGAAAACCAACTGCGTGATCCTAAAGAAAATTTGAAAGGGAAGAGGAGTAGTTCCATAACACCTACGTCAAAATTCCAGACCAGAGCGACGAAGGGGTTGAGGAGTAAAAAGAATTCCTACTCTCCGATATAACTAGACTCCGAAAAGTTTTTCTAGACTCGACATCGGCCAAACTACACGATCAATCAACGGGGCTCCTAGGGTCGGTCGAGGCTCTGATACCAACTTGTCACGCCCAATATGCGACCCTATCCAAAAGGAACTCGACGGTCCCACCAAGGATAGACCCGATATTGAAACGCTTTTGCAAGGTGGATATCATTACATCAACATTACATAATAGATGGGGATACATACATAAGGCACAAATGCCACAAGAATACATCAACATCATATACAAGATCAACATCCGACTACGGATGAATCATAAACAAAACTCAAACGACATCCACCCTCCTAGCCTGCATCGCCGACCGAACCTATCCCCGATCAAGAAGAAGCGAAGAAGAACTCCAAACAAGCAAACATCGCTCTCGCGTCAAGATCATCGCAACCTGTACCTGCAACTGGTGGTGTAGTAATCTATGAGCCACGAGGACTCAGCAATCCCATTACCATGGGTATCAAGACTAGCAAAGCTTAATGGGAAAGGAAAGGATAAAGTGGTGAGGTTGCAGCAGCGACTAAGCATGTTTGGTGGCTAACATACGCAAATGAGAGCGAGAAGAGAAACAAAGGAACAGTCGTCAACTAGTAATGATCAAGAAGTGATCCTGAACTCCTACTTACGTCAGACATAACCCAGAAACCGTGTTCTCCTCTCGATCAACCCCGAAAAGAGACACTCACGGTTAAGCACACGGTTGGTGTATTTTAGAAGAGTTTGCTTCAAGTTTACTACAACCGGATATTAAGAAATTCCCATCTGCCACATAACCGCGGGCACGGCTCTCGAAAGTATATACCCTGCAGGGGTGTCCCAACTTAGCCCATGACAAGCTCTCGCGATCAACGAAGGATATTCCTTCTCCCCGGGAAGACCCGATCAGTCTCGAATCCCGCTACAAGACATTTCGACAGAATAAAACAAGACCAGCAAAGCCGCCTGATGCGCCGACAATCCCGATAGGAGCTGCACATATCTCGCTCTCGGGCAACACCGTATGAGACTAGCTACGAGTAAAACCAGACCTCGAAGTTGTTCGAGGGGCCCCGCAGGAGTTGGTTCAGGCCAGCACTTAGAGAAGCACTGCCCGGGGAGGGCTAAATAAAGATGACCCTTGGGCTCCGTAAACCCAAGGAAAAAGGGCTAGGTGAGGCAAATGGTAAAACCAATGTTGGGCCTTGCCGGAGGAGTCTTATTCAAAGCGAACTGTCAAGGGGGTCCCATAAATCACCCGACCGCGTTAGGGACGCAAAATCCGGGAACATAATACCGTATGACGGAAACTAGGGTGGCAAGAGGAACAAAACACCAGGAATAAGGCCGAGCCTTCCACCCTTTACCAAGTATATAGATGCATTAATTAAATAAGATATATTGTGATATCCCAACAAGTAAACATGTTCCAACAAGGAACAACATCTCCATGTTCCAACAAGGAACAAACTTCATCTTCACCTGCAACTAACAACGCTATAAGAGGGGCTGAGCAAAGCGGTAACATAGCCAGACAACGGTTTGCTAAGAAGGGTGCAAAAGGTTAGAGGCTGACATGGCAAATTGGGAGGCTTGAGCAGCAAGTGATAGGTAGCGCATCATGGCGATAGAACGAAACAACTAGCATAGCAATGATAGTAGTGAGATCCAGGATAGCGGTCATATTGCCTGAAATCCCGCTAGGAAGAAGAACGAGTCCATGAAGAAGATGAAGCCACGAAGACGAACCAAGCGTAGACGAACGAATCCTCACGATCGCAATGAAACAGGAACTAATAAGAAGAAGCACACAACATGGTAAACACACCACACATAGACAAGACATGATGCACAACAAGCATGATGCATGACAAATCTAGATGAGGCTACTCATGGCAAGGGATGATGCAAACAAGAGCAACACATCAAAGCAAGTTTAAATGAGGCCGGAAACAACATAGAACAATTCCGGTAAGTCCTCATATGCAAATTTCGAAATTGGTCCAGATCTGAATAAACCTTATGTTCAAGTTGTTAAACAGCAATTTAAAATGCACCAAGATGATCTACACGAAATTCTAGTCAAGTTACATATAAAGTTCATTTAATTCGGAGCTACGGCCTAGAAGATATGAGCAAAACAAGATAAGCATGGCATTGATACAAAATGCATACAAACATCAAGCACACACCTCAAATCATGGATGCAACATGATAATATGAAACTACATGCAAAATCAAGCAAGTTTCATATAGAGCACACTCAAAACGGAGCAACGGTTCAACACATACACATGAAACAAGTTATAGCAACAATCTGTCCAAAACAGCAACTAGGCATATTGCAAGCATCAAAACAATATGCTACAACACTCAACATGAGAACAAAAGGCGTGGACATGATGTACAGGTAAAGCATGACAAAACATGAACACTGAGCTATCTCTAGAAATCACTAGAACATGCTCAAAAACACATGGCAAGATTGCAAATAACATCAGGTTAACATATTTAGAGCTATGAAACAACATGTTACAGCAAGCTATCAAGTCAAACTAGAGCATGGCATGAATCTACTCAAAGAATATAACAAAAGTCCCTTAGTGACCATAAGCCAAAAGGGATCATAAAATACAGTTGCAAGCATGTGAACATAGCAAAAACATAAGCAGATTCAGACTTAGCGCAAAACTAGAGCATGGCATAAACAGATAACAAGTAGGCATGTTTACGAGATCGATGCACTCCCTATGGGGCATTGAATGACAAACCAAGCATACACCAAGCAACTAGACATGGCATATAAGCTAGACATGGTAAGAACAACAACATAGCATGCAAGGATCAACTACAACAACCTTGGCAAAATTGAATAACATGTAAACAACCTGCCAGGAAACATTTTATAGCAAAAGTAGAGCTCGATTGACTCAAGCTATGGCACTCCATAATTGCAAACAAGGGCATGGATGGATAGAGAATAACCATATGTTCAAAACATCCTTACTGAAGTATCTCAAAATAAGCATGGATCTCTCGGTAGCATCAAGTTTACATGGCATAAAAATATCGCAGCAGTAACAGGGCTGAAATCAGCAACATCATGAAGCCTAGTTTGCATGCTTGTGCTAGTCACCAAAGAGATCACAAAATACATGGCATACACCCCTGTAAAGATGGCATGGCATATTACAAAACACATGTAGGACTCAAGCTCATAGGGTGCACACATCAATCATGGCAAAATGACAAAAGTGCATGTTCGATAATGCATAAACAGGAAACATCATGAAGCACTCTTACAACGATGATTCAGGCATCAAGATGACCTCAAATGAATAGGATGCAATGGAATGAAATGATTTACTCGTTGAGGCGAACAATTTGACATATTACACGCACAAAACGGAGCTATGGATGCAGATATACGATGCAACAAACATGGCATGATAATGTCAAAATTCTGGGACTTGGTGGAATTTCACCTTCGGGAAAAGTCAACCCGGGACGGAGGGATCCGGGACGGAGCGGTACAGGACGGAGACGAGGGCGTTTGGTTCGGGGACCGGTGGATCTGGTCCATCTTCTCCGGATCCGACCGGAGAAGAACTCCGCGAAGCTCGGCGGTGTTCCGCCGATGACGGGAGGCGCGGGACGCGGGATCCGCTGGAGGAGGCGAGGGCGCGGGGCACGGGCCCGAGCTGGCGGCGCGCCGCCGGGCGAAGTCGGCGAGGAACGGGCGAGGCCGATTCGGGGCGGCGCGGGTTAGAACCGCAGCAAGCGCGGCGGGCGGCGGCGCCATGGCCGTGGCGCCGGGCCGAGACGGGCGAGGCCGGGGGGCTGTGGCGCGAAGCCGAGGGCGCCGGGCGGAGGCTCCGCCGGCGAGGACCGGCGCGCGGGCGGCGCGATCGCGGCTGCGGGCGCAGCGTAGGGCGGAGGGGCAACGGCGCGCGGGAGGAGTTTCGGGCGCGGGCGGCGCTGGCCGGCGGGCGATGCTGCTGGTTGCGTGGGCCAGCCACGGGCGGCGGACGACGGCGGCGCGCCATGTGGCGGAAAGCGGTTGGACGGGGGCGACGGGCGGACATGTCCGGCGGGATCCGGACGTGTCCGGCTGCGGGATGAGGACGAAGCTAGGATTTCGGGGGGAATAGACCGCGAATTTGGACGAGGAACACATATTTATAGGTAGAGGGAGCTAGGAGAGTCCAAATGGAGCACGATTTTTGCCCACACGATCGTGATCGAACGACCGAGAGCATGGAGGGGAGTTTGCTGGGTTTTGGGCCACTTTGGAAGGGGTGTTGGGCTGCAAAGAGAAGGAGGCTTTACGGTTACTCGGTTAACCGTTGGAGTACCAAACGACCTCCAAATGGCACGAAACTTGACAGGCGGTCTACCGGTGCTATACCAAGGCCGCTTGACAAACCTCGGTCCATTCCAAGACCATTTAACACCCGCACACAAAAAGAGGCAAAAGGGGGCGCCGGGAGACATAGGAGTGCCGGATCGGAAAACGGACAACAGGGAAAATGCTCGGATGCATGAGACGAACACGTATGCAAAATGAAATGCACATGATGACATGATATGAAATGCAGATGATGACATGGAAAAGTGCAACACACAAGCACATGACATGGCAACGACGGCGAATAACTGACGGACACCTGGCGCATCGAATCCGGGGCGTTACATTGGGAAAAGGAGAGGATACAATTTACCAAAGGCATTATGTATCGGAGAAAGAACTCACAAGGTGATTAATTATGAAGGACACTGTTGAATAATAATCCAACAGTGGATATGGCGATCCACAATGGAGTTGATGTGAGTATCGACACTACTAGAAATACCACTACTAATGGCGCACCTAATATGGCCATTAATGGCGCATCAGAGGTGCGCCATTGACAGCACGCCATTAGTAATTTTTACTAATGGCGCACCACCGGTGCGCCATTAGTATTCAGTAGTTCTAATGGCGCACCACCTGGTGCGCCATTAGTATATGCAAGGGTGCGCCATTAGTATGCCTCCCTGTGGGTATGTATACCAGTGTGTTGAGATACTAATGGCGCACCACCCCGGATGCGCCATTAGTAATCAAGAGATACTAATGGCGACTTCCGGTGATGCGCCATTAGTATGTATTTCATACTAATGGCGACTCGTCATGTGATGCGCCATTAGTATGAATATTAGGTTTTTTTATTTTTTATTTTCTGTTTTTGCACAGGTTACAAAATGTATAATTTGACAAAATATAGACAGCACACATCAACAATAGATTCATCAAATACAATAGAAGATTAGTCCTTGAATACAATTCATCATATTAGTCTCCTAATACAATTCATCATATTAGTCTCCTAATTGAAAAGACCGAACAAAGATAGAACATTATATTACAAGTCTCGAGACCGCGAGTAGCGAAGTTTATCTTCGCATTACAAGTCGATATCGATCATCTAAACTACCATCACATAGAAGAGAGCTGCGGTCATCACGATGAGCATCATCACGATGAAACTCGCCTTCATCCGGTTCCTCCAACGCCCTTCCTCTCCCGCTAGATAGCGGGCGATTCAGATTCGCCTCGCCCTAGTGGTGTACCTTTGTAACTGTTACCGCTGAATCGGTGAACCTGTCTCCGACACTCCTCCCACCATCGAGACTCCGAACCTTACCTTGTACACTACATACGCCGGCATCGCTATGCACTAGCCAAACGTAAACGTTAGTACCAATTCACGCATAATACATAAGCAATATATAAGTATGCAACAGAACGATCGGAAGAGAAAAGCAAGACATTAATAGCATCGATTACATCTAAGTTGAACGACTCTCAAACCAAAGAGACATACTACAAGTTCATTAAAGTTTAATTACAACATGACCCAATCGATGTTTCAGAACTAGACAACTCGACTAAGGGATCGGAGCGGATGAAGCCGCCGCTCATCGTGGGAGTCATGAAAGAACGGGCGTTGTCATCCTGCATTTGTAGCATTGTGTCGATGTCACCGTTGGACGGTTGATTTCGAGGTAGAACTGCCCCGAGGTACGGCGACATCTTGATGGATGATTTCCGCAAACTCCGATCGATGCGAAGAATTTTGTCGGAGGTCCGCCCCGGATTGCCGACACGCCGCGCCCAATCTTGAGTTTACTCGTAGCGGTTGATGATGGTCCCGCACGATCGCCTCGCATGTGATGGATGGCGAGTAGGCACCCTTCTCGATCGCCAAAGCGGCTGCTTGACGCAGCGTAACGTCAGACAGGGGAGAACACGGCTTGCCGTGATTTACGAATAGGCCTGGTGAAGGTGCTTCCAGATTTGGCGAGCCGGGAGAACATCATCAAGAACCTTCTTGACATTTGTGTAGTCTACGCTCGATCGACGGTCCGGTCGAAATACGGGGCCATGGAATATTTAGGGCTTAGGAGGATGAGCGCAACGGTGTCACCGCAGAAAACACGGAATGTTAAAAGAAAACGATCGAAATGTAAGAATTCATATGTTACGGGCCGGTTGAGGGAGGACTTACTCGGAAAGTAAGGCACGAGGAAGTTATCCTTATCTTGGTTTGCCGTAATGACGCCGAGGTAAGAACTCGCGACTTGCCGGTCCCCAGCGCTGCCCAAGATCTTGGCACGCATGTAGAAGGGGTCGACTATCACGATGTCCGGGTCTTGTCGCTAATGATCCGTGATTCCATACTCAGCGTAAAATAGCCGAACGAAGGTGTAGTGCAGCGGATGAAGGTTCAACATAGCGTGATGTCATCAAAACGCAGGACGATCGTGACGCCTGATGGAGTTATCCACAAAGCCCTTGCCCTCCGCACCTTGGCCGCGAAAACCGGTATGCCACATCCTTCTCCCCGAGACGCCGCTTCTCCAAAGAAAGAACACTGTCATGCAGACTCCGTGATAGCACCGGTTGCAGCATTGAGCATATTTGTCGGTAGCATCGCCTCTACCCGCCACATGCACCTCCTCGAGATATCCTGCGTGAAGGTGGCCCGCCCCGAGCACGGATCGCACTTTGGTGCCGGCTGGCTCGCACCCTTCTTAGTCTTTCTTTTGCGGCCTTCTTCTTCTCCCGTAATGGGACCGAAGTTTTGCTCACAGCACCGCCTTCTTGAGTGTGTTGGGGCTGATATTTCGCACCTCGCCTATCCGAGGCTCGTGAAGTCGGCAGCCGGAGGCGCCTCCCGAGAGCTGAACGCCGACGGCGCCAAGGTAACTTGGCTTCTCCGCTGCACGAGCTAGATCGCACACGCCTTTTGTTGGGTTTGGTTCTTGAGAAGGAGGCCCCATGAAGTCGCCATCGCACTCCATGCTCGGCAAAGTACTCGATCGACGCTACAAATGTATCATAGTCGCCGCCGCCGCTATTCGATCCTGTGCCATATGCATGTTTGGATCCAGGGCATAGGGATGTCCGCACCGTTACGGCGGTTCTTGCCATGGGGTCGACTTGGCGCCGCACGACCGGGCGGTGTTGTCTTTGGGTGGTGTCCCCGCCTCAAACGAATCTGCTCTTCGCCAAAGCAGGGCCAGCTCAGCAGCGCCGAGGGTCATCACGCCATCATCGCCGCCCCGACGGGTCGATTCGAGGTAACAAGTCGTCGCAGCTCGGCAGCACCAACCAGTTGAACCCTAAACAAGTTGGGTGGCATCCGGTACCGTGGAACAAGGTTGCCCGTTGAACGATTTTGCCCTTGGCGACATCGACCAACTCGTTGTTCACGGCGGAGGAGAGTGCACGAACGTCGGCGCGCCGCGAAACATGTAGGGCGCCGGATGCCCACCAAAGGCAAGGAGATGAAGTCCTCGCCGAGAGAGGCTTAATTAGTTACCGTGATGATGGCGCCGAGCTCGGCTATCGTAGAGGCACCG
This sequence comes from Aegilops longissima, assembly GCA_021605205.1. Classification (NCBI taxonomy): domain Eukaryota; kingdom Viridiplantae; phylum Streptophyta; class Magnoliopsida; order Poales; family Poaceae; genus Aegilops; species Aegilops longissima. Next base: position 143,740,228 of record CM038680.1, on the reverse strand, counting down.
CCAACGGCGGGCGGCAGCTGACGGAGGGGCCGCTTGTCGCAGAGGTGCCGCCGGCGACACCCGGTGCATTAAGCTCCCGTGTCCGGCGCCGGAGACACTCAATGCCGCCCGCTGGAGGCACCAATGGCCCCGCCATCGCATTATGCGAGTTGCTGGCCGTGAAGCTAGGAATCGGGCGGCCTCGCTGGCCGCCTCGCAATCCACGACTCAACCCCGAGATCAAGGTAGGCACAAGGGCGGTGATCGCCGCCCGAGTCGTTGTTCCACTTGCTCTTGGACAATCTCCGAATCCGCGCCACCTGTGCCTTTGAGTTCTTGAACCTCTCGCTACCGCTTTCCGAGCTGGTCTTTTTCTCCTTCCGCACACCAGCGTATAGTATGACCCCATTTTGTCGACAAGCCTTTGCCGCCACACGACCAGCCGACGCCGGCCATCGAGCTTATCCTTGTTCTTCATTACATTCAACCCCTATTTAGAGTGGTGTCCCAAGGGTTGCTCGAGTCGACCCCGCCATCGCTTTCAAATACCATGGAAGGAATGTGAACCATTTAGAAATTCGCTTCATTAATTAGAATGCAACCATATGGAGCTAATTACGCTGGGTGTATTCCTTACCGTAACAAGCTCAAGCTGCCTGGTCTTCGGATCCGTGGTAAGCTCCTTTGTTTTCGGTCCTTCTTGTACCGGCCCCGACAAAGTTCCTGGTCTGCTTGTCACCGCCAGATGTATCAAGAGGGGCGGTAGGCCTTGCTCGCACGGTCCGCCTCCTCCTTGTCCCATATAGGCTCCGCCACTCAGAACCGCCGACCGAGTGTGTGTTCCCCATGTTCAGCTCCCGATTTGTTTCCACTCACTTGATTGGGAGCTTATGTGCTCGAGCAATTGATCTTGAAGTCGCTAGTAGTCATCTTCGTGATCGGGGATTTTCTCCTTGATCTTCTCATAACTCTCACCTTTCTCGATCATTCTCTTCACATTGCTTTTCCAAGTAGACAGGGCCTTGCTCATCTTCGTGAGGGCAGCATTGTTCACTTTATTCCCTTTGAGGCTTGTGTTTTCAAATTCAGCGGGAACTTGTATCGCTCAGGCAGCTTCGTGAAGAGGAGGTTGCGCAAATTCCTCGGTCAGATGCCTCGTGTTCTCGGTGTTGATCGAGACGGTGCTCCGGACAATGCACCCGAGCTGAAGCGAGTACCCTTGACTATTCGCTCGGGCGCCGCTGGATTCCCTGCTGAGTCCACTTCAAGAACTTCCTCCTTGAGGGTGCGGAGCACGATCGGGCGCCGTCCTTCCGCTGTTCTTCGGCTGGCTGCCATCTCGTGCGGCGCCGCCATCATCGCTGGTGGCATCCTCGGCGGCACCATCGGGGTGGCATCAGCAGTGGTCATCCTCGGCGGCACCATCCGTGGTCTCGTGGATCGGGGGGAAGGCGGCGGCCTCATACAAGTGAGGTTGTTCTCCATCTCCGGGACAGCTCCTGAATGCCTTGCCGCCAACCCCCGCCTCATCGCTAGGGCCATGTTTCTCTAAATAGAAACAAAGTTTGGTCAAAAGTTGGTTATTGTCAAGGAACAAGATCATGGTCTCATCATTTAGGGTTTGTCGACACCGAGGCATCCTAAAATCTAAGCTTTTATCATTGAGGGTTTTTCGACGCCAAGGCACCCTAAAAGCCTAACTTTTCATCATTTCGGTTTTTATCGACACCGAGGCACCCTAAAAGCCATGCATTAGTCACAAGTACGCCGGGGCACTTGATCCTACTTAATTAACTACTAAGATACCCCGACCCATGCATTAGTCACAGTATTTATATGTCCTATTTTTAGCAAAGTCATGCTAAAATTCACGGAAAATTTCAGCATGACCTTTGCTGAAAATAGGACATATGGAGTACCCGAATTTGCCGGAACGGAAGTTAATCGACATTCCAGCAAACTCAAGGGCCTCTCGGGGTACCTGCAAAATCATTATCCCCGCGTAATGAAGTCGCCAATGGGTCATTTCAGAAGATCACAATGAGACTACCCTTGACAATTGTATCAACCCAACTCAAGACTTTTGTCATGGGATTCCACAAGCCCACATTGGTAACAATTGTACTTCAAACATGCTGTTATCACCAACAACAACTCCGAACGGAGTTAGCAGAGAAGAAAAGCACTATAGACATTCATCTAAAAACTCTTAAACGGCACAAAGGCAGAATCGTAAGCAAGATAGCAGGTGAAGCAACTACATCATACATTAGCAGCAGTTCATAGCAAAACTAGATGAATGTTTGGCCTCTTGATAAAAAACCATACATCAGCAAAGATCACATACATCATACAGATACAGCAGCATGTTGATGACTTCTAATTTAACAAAGTATCCTATTATTTTACCCTAATGAGACTAACCAACTGTTGAGGAGTTTGGCATATCTTCATTTTGCACCACAAATATAGCACCACAAATATACTTTTGCTTGCAAGGCTACATGTCTGAATTTTGACTGCATTCCAACACCAATATAAATTTTTGTTACTGCATTCTATGGTCTGTCTGAATTTGACAGAGTTATAAATGGCGTTGAGCAACAATTTAATGTACATTTACATGTTTTGTCATACTACACAACACAACTGCACAAACTGCCACTGATCATCCTCTATTCTCGAGCAAGCTACAAGATAAAAAATTCAATTATACACAAAAATTCCTCCAAACACACAGAAATTCTTGCCTCACCAGAGGAACACGGTGAACAGAAAGATTAGGGCCTAACACCAGTGTTTAATAAGTATTGTTGATGATGTGCTTGATAGACACCAAGCAACACATCTCCCAAAAGAACCAAGACTCAACATGAAAATTTGAATGTAAAGTGGCCTGCTCATTAGTATTAGAGCTATGCAACCACCTCAAAGACATAATTAAAATGGTAGTAGGTCACTCTACCCAAAGGAGATTAATACACTATCTATCTAAGACGGGAAATGAGGAATGAACTACGTGGGTTTTGCCTACAATAATCTTGCAACACAAACAAATGAAAGGTATTTTATCCTAAGCAGTAACCCACAAATTATCAAGGTTGAATGGAACTCATATTTGTACTCACTTGGATGAAACTTTTGTCAAACTTAATGTGCCAATTACTATTATATCCAAAGCAATACAGCAGAAAACCCCGGTGTTGCCCATCCTCTTCCTTAACGCCCATCAAAGTAATTGCATATCTAGCGATGATTATCTCGCTTAAGTCTAGTAGAATTGTGCTGTCCTTGTACATAAACATCCAGCAAATGTTCTTGTAATTCATGAGTTTCTAGTTGAGCTCCATGGACTGTAGAAGATGATTTTCAACATCATGGCAAGATAAAAACAGTTGTAGCATCAGCTTGTTATTCAAAGAGGGTTGCAACATCGATGCCTGCTATCATTGAGGCAGTAGCTGCACTTTTTCGTACGCCCCTCCCCGAGCTAGTAACAGGGAGGCAACTATGGTGACTGGAGAAGTTCCCTAGGCGAGCCGGTGTAATACAGCTCGATTCCTACCAGCAAGGCAGCAGCAAAGAAATATCTATGTCGCTACCACCATGGGCGCTCATCGTCCATGTAAAAGTTGATCTGAATCCTCGAAAGGCCGGACACCAGTCTCGCAGAGCGCCGAATGAAGACACATGATCCCCACTAATTTACATCGCCGCCGACACTTGCATAGATAATTGCTCGACCAGTCAGCAAAGCATCATGGCGATAGTTACAAAGGATCGTAACATGTCATCTCCATTGATTTAGTTTTGAGGGGAGGAGGAGGATGAGGAGGAGGGGAGCTCACGGGGTGGTGGTGCTCCGCGACGGTGGTGTGGACGGGCGGGTCGAGGTGGGCAGCGGGCTGGGCGGGGTCGAGGCGGCGGCTGGCGGCGGGCAGCGCGCCCGGGCGGGCGGGTCGGGCGGCGCCCGGGCGGCGGGGCGGGGTCGGGCGGCGTCTGGGCGGGCGGCGCCCGGGCGGCGGGGGTCGGGCGGGTCGAGGCGGGCGCGGGCGCGGGCGCCCGGGCGGCGCCCGGGCGGCGAGGAGAGGGCGAGGGAGGGAGAGGGCGAGGGCGAGGGCGAGGGCGAGGCAGCGGCGGCGGCGGCGGTGGGGCGAGAGGAGAGAATCGCGAGGGGGATCGGGCGGCGGGGGATCGGGCGGGGGGATCGGGCGAAGGGGTCCACATTACTAATGGCGCACTCACACTGCTGCGCCATTAGCATGTTCACTAATGGCGCACCTCACCGTGGTGCGCCATTAGTATTTTTTTTATTTCCACAAAAGCCAAAAGGTTATCTACTACTGTAACCTATCCATGTCAAGCCCACTCTACTAGCTCGACCGGTCAGCCTCCAGCTCACACCAGAGGTCCCGGTTCACTCCTGTGCTCCACAATTTTTTTTAGCATTTAAAAAGCTATTTGATACTTATTTATGTTTAAATATGTTCAAACTTGTTTAAATAATAACAGTAATATTTTTTATAAGACAAGAGCATTTAAAAAGCTGTTTGATACTTATTTTTTTATAAGACGGTGCGCTGGTGCGGGGGTCATGGCGGCGTGTTGAGTAGGGGAATCGAGGTGCGGGGGTTGCAAGGCGGCCGGTGGACTGGGGGTGCTCAAGCAGGGGGACCGGATCTCAAGAGGTGGGACAGCGATCGAGATGGAGGGGGATCGAGGTGGGCTCCACAAATTTTTTAGCATTTAAAAAGCTGTTTGATACTTATTTGTGTTTAAAATGTTCAAACTTGTTTAAATAATAACAGTAATATTTTTTATAAGACAGAGCATTTAAAAAGCTGTTTGATACTTATTTTTATAAGACAAGAGTATTTTTTTATAAGACAAGAGCATTTTTTATAAGACAGAGCATTTAAAAAGCCATTTTAAAAGATGGAGGGAATCGAGGGTGCGGGGGTCGGCGGCGGCGTGGACTGGGGGTGCTCAAGGCGAGGGGGGCCGGATCTGGCGAGGTGGGATAGCGACGAGATGGAGGGGATCGAGATCGAGTGTCCATGAAATTTAAAAATATTCATGATAGTTCAAAAGTACCCATGAAATACAATCGAGAAATGAAGGCTACGATTTAAATACAATCGATCTTAGCTAGCTATCTGTTCACAATCTTCTTGCCCTTCTTTTTCGCAAATGGAGTTCTTCCGTGGAACGGACGCCCTTAGGTAGGGTGGTCCCGCTTCTTCTTGTGGTGTATGCTGCTACTTCATCATCGCCGCCATGTTCGATCCTCGGTCGCCAGATTTGTCAAGTCTTGCTCATTGGCTACTCCATCCATTCCGATGATCTTCCTTTGCCTCTCCTCACGACAACACGACCGGGCTTTGGCGGTCGGTAATGAAGAAGCATTGGTCCACTTGGGAAGCCAGCATCTATGGCTCATTTTTCAAGGTGACGCTTATACCATGGGTCTTGATTTGGCTTCGTATAACCATGGTGGTGAAATACCGTCTTCTTTATGACGCTTTGGCCCATCTCGACACGGAACATCGACCTTCTCTCCAACAGTAGCTCAGCTCCCGATCTCCTCGATCCTTCCGTAGTATCTGTCCTGTCGCTACCGTGTAGGATTCCATCGCTACCCCGGAGTTCGATAACCATCGCCTTCATGTCCTTGGCCTCGTGTAGAATGTAGTCATGATATCGTGACGCCTCATAGGTCATCAGTTGTGCTCGCGCCCCGTGACAAGGCGAATATGAGTTGTTCTTCCGCGAAGAATCCTCATGTAAAGGGTACGATGTAAGCTTATGCTTGAACCAACGCGTGAAACATGAGTTGTGCTCTTTGAGTGTATCTCCGTCCGCCCTCTCGCTGGCCTCGGCCATTGTACGCCTTTTTAATAAAGGTTTTGTGCTCTACCACCCAAGGATCGACCACGCCTATGTGTTGTAGCGCGACTAGGTTTGCTCTTTCAAAGTCGGCGAGTCGACCAAGTCGACATGCATTTCGCGGCGACCTCACGGTGACCCCATCCAGCGAGCCTGCCGAGGTGCCTGCTGACGGCAGACCAACGGGTTCTCGATGCCTAGATAATTCGTGCAGAGGAGATGCACTTTCGGTCGAAAGCCCCGCTATGCTTCCTTCTCGACGTGACATGTTGCGAACGATCCTTTGATGACACCATTCATCCTTTCGAACGCATCATGCTGTGCAGGAACGCCGCCCGAGTTGATGATATCCTCCACTATATGGACCAGCAGATGCACCATAACGTCAAGAATGCGGGCGGAAGTACATCTCAAGCTCGCATAGTATCACCACGATCTCTTCCTCGTAGCCTTCGAGTTGCCTCACGCCAATCGACTTCCGAGAGATGACGCCAAGAAGTTGCATAGGCCAAATAGCGCTTCACGGACGCGCGCTGGCCCATGATCCCACGGATTGCAACCGAAGTATTCATACATCAAGACGTGATACCGTGAGACTTCATCCCGCTGAACTTCGCTTCACTGGTCTAGGTATCTCGCTTATCTTCCCGCCAGAATCAGAAGGAAGTTTTACTCCTAGGAGGCAGGTGAAAACTGCTCGATCTCCTCCCGACTTAGAGTGAAGCACGCGGAGGGTAGTCATTTCCGTCTTCTTGGCCTTTTGCCTTTGGCGACGACTTTCTTCGTGGTCCTGCTTCACCATCATCATCATCATCATCATCATCATCATCATCATCATCATCATCATATATAGCGTGAAGCTCCCGCCGATGCCCATTGATTTCAAGTCTGCCTTGCTTTCGCCCATCTTTGGTCCTCTCCGCATGTTGAGCAGGGTACCAAGCAGACTCTCGCACACGCTCTTCGTGATATGCATGACATCAAGGCTGTGAGGCACACGGTGGATCTTCCAAGACGGCAAGTCCCGTAAAACAGACCTCGCTTTCCATACCTTCAGCAGCTGCTCGCGCTTTTCGCTTTTTTCCGGCTCGCGCTTTTTGCTTCTTTCCCGCAGGGGCAGTCTTTCCAATTTTCCAACAGCTTGTCTATTTCTCGCCGCCTCGTGACACGGGCGCTGGGTTCGGTTTCACCATCGAACAGATCCTTGCGCTTCTCCACGGGTCATCATCGAAGCCACCTTCGATGTCCCATGAACACGGTTTTCAAGACCCGGATCTCTATCTAGCTGGCGATACGCCAGTCATCCATGCACCTTACGATCCGTAAAATCCGTGGACTACCTGCCCGCGACATATCCGTGAATCGAGATAGTCGTGCACCGCCGTGAGCAGTGCGGCTCTCATAGGGAAATATTCTTTCTCTCGCAAGGCCCCACGACACGGGCGCTTTCACAGCGTGTCAAGCTCCTCTTCAGAGCCCCAGACATACAGATTGATGTCGCTCCTCGGTTGTTTCGCCCTTCAATTAGCATACCATGTGAATGTACTTCCTCTTCATGCACAACCAGGGGGAAGGTTGTACATCCACACAAACACAGGCCAGGTGCTATGTGTGCTTCTCTCGCTGCCAAACGGATTGACTCCATCGGTGCTCGCGCCAAAGACGATGTTCCTTGATCGCTCCCAAATTCGAGTCTTCGGTTCAACGCTACACCGCTCGCATCCTTAGGGTGACTCAAGATCTTGTCTTTTTATCTATCTCCGGATCATTTGCGCCATCTTCCCGCTTCTTCTCCTCCCTATCCGCTGCAACGCAGGAGCTTTGCTACCTTAGGGTCCGCGAAATAGCGCCGCAGACGAGGAGTGATCGGAAAGTACCACACCACTTTTCGAGGAGCTTTTCCTCTTCTTGTATCGAGTGACGCCAAGACACCGGACATATGGTAGACTCCGTGCTCGCCCCGATAAATGATGCAATTGTTCATGCACACATGGTATTTCACGTGCGGTAAATCCAGAGGACACACGATTTTCTTCGCCTCCAAACTGGTCGGGCACTTGTTCCCTTTGGGAAGACGTCGCGCTGTAATGACATGTTCTCGCCGGCTACGCGCCGGTCATTTTGTGTTTTACCTTCATCTCCGTGGCCATGAGCGCTACTTTCAAAGCGGTATCCTCGGCCTGCATCCTTCATACAATGGAGTAACCGCTGCCTAACCTGTTGATCCATCTTGGCTTTCTCTCGCGGCAGCTCTTATGCTATCCGTCCGCTTGAGAAGCAGCTCTTGAATATGAGGGTCCTGCACCCAGCCCATCGATGGTCCAGCTGCCGCCTCGCTCCGCCGCATCATCATCTTCATGATCATGCCCGCCGCCTCTCCGCATCTTCCTCATCATCATGTCCTGCATCTTCTACATGATGATCTGTGTACAGATCACGCCGTGATCATCTCCGGGATTCTTCGCCTTCTCGCCACCGAGCCGCTGTGGTTGTCTTGCTGCCCTTCCTCATTTCTTGCCCGCCCGCATGGACGACTTCAGTAGTCATCTTCATCACCTTGCCACCGATAGCCATCCATGAAACCACGCAACAGCAGGTGGTCCCGCACCTGCCCGAACCGGTCCGCAATAAGGCTCTTCAGCTTGCATCTTCGACACGGACATCTTATCTCCGCCTCGCTCTTTTGAAGCATCTCGCCTTCATGACCTCAAAACTATTCACGATGCCTTCGGTCATCGTATGGACTATGGTCGTCATGGGTAGAGCAAAACGATATTTTAGAACCAAGAAAAATTTGGCATGACTTTCCCTAAAAATAGGACCAAAAGGATGCTTAATGCCAAAATTTCACCAAACGGAAATGAATCAACATTCCGCAAAATATTGGCAACTATCGATTTCAAATACCGTACACCTCCAAACACAAACACATATGCAAACACCACAAACATATGCAACACCACTAACATACATAGATCTAGCTAGGCCGTAAAAAGTGCATGTGCACATTGTTGTAAGGAGAACAACCTAAATATAGCTTCCCCTTACTTACCTATTAAAACAAGGTAATTTAACCACTTAATTTGAATGAATCTATGGTGGAAATGAGGTGAAAAGAGGAGGCACCCAGACAAGGAGGAGGTGGAGAGAATGAAGTGGGGAGAAAGTGAACGTGTGGGTAGGAGAGGCTTTCCCAAATATCACGTTGCTGACCATGGTGATGCATAGCAACGAGATGCATGGTGTTGTCTAGAGACCACCAAGCTACTCCGAAGTTCTGCACACGCTCAGCTCGATGACGCCCCTCGAACTCCGATCCAGCCGAAAGTGTTGAGGGAGAGTTTAGTCACTCGCAGGACGATGATGATGTTCCACTGGGCAGGGCTTCACTTAAGCTCCGCAACGGTATATTCGAGGTGTAATTTGGTGGAAGGGGCACCGCACACGGCTAAGGAATCGATCTCAATGATCAACTTGTGTGTCATGGGGTGCCCCTGCCCTCAGATATAAAGGAGGAAGGGAGGGCTGGCCGCCAGAGGGAGGCGCACTACTCCTACTAGGAGTAGGATTCCCCAAATCCTAGTCCAACTAGGGTTTGACCAAGGAGAGGGAGAGAGCGCCACCCCTTCCTAATCCTAATAGGACTAGGGAAGGGGGAGGGCTGCGCCAGCTATAGGCCCCTTTCTTTCCCCTAAGGCCCATCAAGGCCCATTGACTTTGGGGTTCCGTAATTCCCTGCATTCTAAGAAATTCCCAATTTCACCCGGAGTGATTCCGAGTCCAAACATAGGCTTCCAATATATCAATCTTTATGTCTCGACCATTTCGAGACTCCTCGCCATGTCCGTGATCTCATCCGGACTCAACAACCTTCGTACATCAACATCATAAAACTCATAGTAACCGCCATCGAACGTTGTTGCAAGGATTCTACGGGTTCGAGAACTATGTAGACATGACCGAGACACCTCTTCGTCAATAACCAATAGCGGACCTGATGCCCATATTGGTTCCTACATATTCTACGTAAGATCTTTATCGGTCGATCAAGATAACAACATACGTTGTTCCTTTGTCATCGGTATACATTTGCCCGAGATTCGATCGCCGTATCCAATACCTAGTTCAATCTCGCTATCGCAAGTCTCTTTACTCGCTCCGTAATACATCATCTCACAACTAACTCATTAGTTACAATGCTTGCAAGGCTTAGGTGATGTGCATTACCGAGAGGGCTCAGAGATACCTCTCCGACAATCGGAGGACAAATCCTAATCTCAAATATGCCAACCCAACATGTACCTTCGAGACACCTGTAATGTACCTTTATAATCACCCAGCTACGCCAGGACGCTTGGTAGCACCCAAAGTGTTCCTCGGCAAACGGAGTTGCATAATCTCATAGTCATAGGAACATGTATAAGTCATGAAGAAAAGCACTAGCAACAAACTATACGATCAGTGCTATGCTAATGGAATGGGTCATGTCAATCGATCATTCAACCAATGATGTGATCCCATTAATCAAATAACAACTCCTTGTTCATGGTTAGAAACATAACCATCTTTGATTAACGAGCTAGTCAAGTAGAGGCATACTAGTGACACTGTCAGAGGTTTATGTATTCACACATGTATTATGTTTCCGTTAATACAATTCTAGCATGAATAATAAACATTTATCATGATATAAGGAAATAAATAATAACATTTATTATTGCCTCTAGGGCATATTTCCTTCAGCCTCCCACTTGCACTAGAGTCAATAATCTAGATTACACAAGAATGATTCTAACACCCATGGAGTCTTGGTGCTGATCATGTTTTGCTCGTGGAAGAGGCTTAGTCAACGGTCTCGCAACATTCAGATCCGTATGTATCTTGCATATCTCTATGTCTCCCACCGACCAAATCCCGGATGGAGTTGAAGCGCCTTTTGATGTGCTTGGTTCTCTTGTGAAATCTGGATTCCTTTGCCAAGGCAATTGCACCAAGATTGTCAAAAAGATTTTCATTGGACCCGATACACTAGGTACAACACCTAGATCGGTTATGAACTCCTTCATCCAGATTCCTTCATTAGCTGCTTCCAAGCAGCTATGTACTCAGCTTCACATGTAGATCCCGCGAACGACGCTTTGTTTGGAACTGCACCAACCGACAGCTCCACCGCTTAATGTAAATACGATCCGGTTTGCGATTTAGAATCGTCCGGATCAGTGTCAAAGCTTGCATCGACGTAACTGCTATTTACGAGCTCTTTGTCACCGCCATAAATGAGAAACATATCCTTAGTTCTTCTCAAGTACTTAAGGATGTTCTTGACCGCTGTCCAAAGGATCCACTCTGGATTACTTTGGTACCGCCGCTAAACTTACAGCAAGGCACACATCAGGTCTGGTACACAGATTGCATACATGATAGAGCCTATGGCTGAAGCATAGGAACATCTTTCATTTTCTCTATCTTCTCATGTGGTCGGGCATTGAGTCTTACTCAACTTCACACCTTGTAATACCGCAAGAACCCTTTCTTTGCCTCGATCCATTTTGAACTTTTTCAAAACTTTATCAAGGTATGTGCTTTGTGAAAGTCCTATTAAGCGCCTTGATCTATCTCTATAGATCTTAATGCCCAATATGTAAGCAGCTTCACCGAGGTCTTTCATCGAAAAACTTTTATTCAAGTATCCCTTTATGCTATCCAGAATTCTATATCATTTCCAATCAATAATATGTCATCCACATATAATATCGAAATGCTACAGAGCTCCCACTCACTTTCTTGTAAATACAAGCTTCTCCAAAAGTCTCAGATAAACCCAAATGCTTTGATCACACTATCAAAACGCTTATTCCAACTCCGAGAGGCTTGCACCAGTCCATAAATGGATCACTGAGCTTGCACACTTTGTTAGCTCCCTTGGATCGACAAAACCTTCTCGTTGCATCATATACAACTCTTCTTCCGTAAATCCATTCAGAATGCAGTTTTAACATCCATTTGCCAAATTTCATAATCATAAAATGCGCAATTGCTAACATGATTCGGACGGACTTAAGCATCGCCACGGGTGAGAAGGTCTCATCGTAGTCAATCCCTTGAACTTGTCGAAAACCTTTGCAACAAGTCGAGCTTTATAGACAAGAACATTACCATCGCCGCCGCCTTCTTCTTGAAGATCCATTTATTCTCAATTGCTTGCCGATCATCGGGCAAGTCAACCAAAGTCCACACTTTGTTCTCATACATGGATCCCATCTCGATTTCATGGCCTCAAGCCATTTTGTGGAATCTGGGCTCACCATCGCTTCTTCATAGTTCGAGGTTCATCATGTTCCAAGAATATGACTTCCAAAACAGGATTACCGCATTCACTGGTGCGGATCTTGTTCTCGTTGATCTACGAAGTTCAGAGAAACTTGATCTCAAGTTTCATGATCATCATCATTAGCTTCCTCCCTATTTGGTGTAGGTGTCACGTAAACTGTTTTCGTGATGTACTACTTCTCAATAAGGGAGTAGATACAGTTATCTCATCAAGTTCTACTTTCCTCCCACTCACTTCTTTCGAGAGAAACTCTTCTCTAGAAAGTTTCCAATTTAGCAACAAAAATCTTGCCTTCGGATCTGTGATAGAAGGTGTACCCAACTGTCTCCTTTGGGTATCCTATGAAGACACATTCGATTTGGGTTCGAGCTTATCAGGTTGAAGCTTTTTCACATAAGCATCGCAGCCCCAAACTTTCAAAACGACAACTTTGGTTTCTTGCCAAACCACAGTTCATAAGGCGCGCTTCAACGGATTTAGATGGTGCCCTATTTAAAGTGAATGTAGCCGCCTCTAAAGCATAACCCCAAAACGATAGCGGTAAATCAGTAAGAGACATCATAGATCGCACCATATCTAATAAAGTACGACACGACGCTCGACACACCATTACGCCAGGTGTTCCGTGTATGGTTATTGCTAAACTATTCCGCATTGTTTCAAATGTAGGCCAAACTCAGAACTCAAATATTCTCCTCCACGATCAGATCGTAGAAACTTTATTTTCTTGTTACGATGATTTTCCACTTCACTCTGAAATTCTTTGAACTTTTCAAATGTTTCAGACTTGTGTTTCATTAAGTAGATATACCCATATCTGCTCAAATCATCTGTGAAGGTGAGAAAATAACGATATCCGCCATTTAGCCTCAACATTCATTGGACCACATACATCAAGATGTATGATTTCCAATAAATCTGTTGCTCTCTCCATAGTTCCGAGAACGGTGTTTTAGTCATCTTGCCCATAAGGCACGGTTCGCAAGTGCCAAGTGATTCATAATCAAGTGACTCCAAAAGTCCATCAAGATGGAGTTTCTTCATGCGCTTACAATCGATATGACCTAAACGGCAAGTACACAAATAAGTTGCACCATCATTATCAACTCTGCATCTTTTGGTTTCAACATTATGAATATGTGTATCACTACTATCAAGATTAAGTAAAACAAACCATTCTTCAATGGTGCATGACCATAAAAGATATTATTCATATAAATAGAACAACCATTATTCTCTCGATTTAATGAATAACCGCCTCGCATCAAACAAGATCCAGATATAATGTTCATGCTCAACGATGGTACTAAATAACAATTATTTAGGTCTAATACTAATCCCAAGGTAGATGTAGAGGTAGCGTGTCGATCGCGATCACATCGACTTTGGAACCATTTCCCACGCCAAGATCGTCACCTCGCCCTTAGCCAATCTTCGCTAATCCGAGCCCCTGCTTCGAGTTGCAAATATTAGCAATGTAACCAGATCAAATACCCAAAAGCTATCATAGTATTAGTAAGGTACACATCAATAACAAGTATATCACATATACCTTTGTTAACCTTGCCATCCTTCTTATCCGCCAAATACTTGGGGCAGTTCCGCTTCCAAAGGACCAGCCTGCTTGCAATAGAAGCACTCAGCCTGTGCTTAGGACCAGACTTGGGTTTCTTCTCTGATCAGAACTTGCTTGCCGCTTTTTTTTGAAGTTTCCTTTTCTTTCCTTTGCCCTTTTCTTGAAACTAGTGGTTTTGTTAACCATCAACACTTGATGCTCCTTTTGATTTCTACCTCCGCTGCTTTCAAAGATCGCTAAGAGCTCGGCATAGTTTTGGTCATCCTTGCATATTATAGTTCATCACGAAGCTCTTGTAGCTTGGTGGCGTGATTGGAGAATTCTGTCAATGACGCAATCATCCGGAAGATTAACTCCCAGCTTGAATCAAGTGATTGTTATATCCGCACATTCCGAGTATATGCTCACCGACAGTAACCATTCTCCTCCATCTTACAGCTATAGAACTTATTGGAGACTTCATATCTCTCAATCCGCATTCGCTGAATATTAACTTCAACTCCTGGAACATCTCATATGCTCCATGGTGTTCAAAACGACGCTGAAGTCCCGGTTCTAAGCCGTAGCATGGCACATCGAACTATAGAGTAGTCATCAGCTTTGCTTTGCCAGACGCTCACAACTTCGGCGCAGCCTTTGCATCAGGCCCGGCACCTAACGGTGCTTCCAGACGTAATTCTTTTGTGCAGCAATAAGGATAATCTCGTTACGGACCCAGTCCGTAATTGCTGCCATCATCTTTCAACTTTGCTTTCTCAAGGAACGATTAAAATTCAACGGAACAACAAAGACGAGCCATCTATCTACACATCATAGACAAGCAAGATACTATCAGTACTAAGTTCATGATAAATTTAAGTTCAATTAATCATATTACTTAAGAACTCCCACTTAGAAAAATATCCTCCAATTCTCTAAGTGATTATGTGATCCATTTCAACTACACCATGACCGATCATCACGCGTGATGGAGTAGTTTCAATGGTGAACATCAATATGTTGATCATATCTACTATATGATTCACGCCGACCTTTCGGTCTCCGTGTTCCGAGGTCATATCTTATATGCATAGCTCGTCAAGTATAACCTGAGTATTCCGCTGTGCAACTGTTTTGCACCCGCTGTATTTGAACGTAGAGCCTATCACACCCGATCATCACGTGGTGTCTCAAAGACGAAGAACTTTCGCAACGGTGCATACTGTGGAGAACACTTTTGATAATTTAGTAAGGGATCATCTTATAATGCTACCGCCAATCAAAGCAAAATAAGATGCATAAAGGATTAACATCACATGCAATCAATATAAGTGATATGATATGGCCATCATCATCTTGTGCTTGTGATTCCATCTCCAAGCACCGCCATGATCACCATCGCCACCGGCGCGACACCTTGATCTCCATCGTAGCATCGTTGTCGCCTCGCCAACTATTGCTTCTACGACTATCGCTACTACTTAGTGATAAAGTAAAGCAATTACATGGCGCTTGCATTTCATACAATAAAGCGACAACCATATGGCTCTCGCCAGTTGTCGATAACTCGTTACAAAACATGATCATCTCATACAATAAAATATAGCATCACGCCTTGACCATATCACATCACAACATGCCCTGCAAAACAAGTTAGACGCCCTCTACTTTGTTGTTGCAAGTTTTACGTGGCTGCTACGGGCTGAGCAAGAACCGTTTACCTACGCATCAAAACCACAACGATATTTCACCAAATAGACTCCGCTTTAACCTTCTCAAGGACCGGGCGAGCCACACTCGGTTCAACTAAAGTGAGAGAGACAGACACCCGCCACCACCTTTAAGCAACGAAAGTGCTCACAGCGGTGAAACCAGTCTCGCCAGAAGCGCACGCAGAATGTCGGTCCGGCCGCTTCATCTCACAATACCGCTGAACCAAAGTATGACATGCTGGTAGGTAGTATGACTTGTATCGCCCACAACTCACTTGTGTTCTACTCGCATATGACATCAACGATAAAACCAGGCTCGATGCCACCGCTGGGGAACGAGTAATTTCAAAATTTTCCTACGATCACGCAAGACCATGGTGATGCATAGCAACGAGATGAGAGTGTTGTCTACGCACTCAGAGACCAGCAACGGAAGCGTTGACGCAACGTAGAGGAAGTAGTCGATTTCTTCCCGATCCAACCGATCCAAGTACCGAACGACGGCACCTCCGAAGTTCTGCACACGCTCAGCTCGATGACGCCCCTCAACTCCGATCCAGCCGAGTGTTGAGGGAGAGTTTAGTCAGCACGACGGCGCAGTGACGATGATGATGTTCCACCGCGCAGGGTTTCGCTTAAGCTCCGCAACGGTATATTCGAGGTGTAATTTGGTGGAAGGGGCACCGACACGGCTAAGGAATCGATCTCAATGATCAACTTGTGTGTCATGGGGTGCCCCTGCCTCAGATATAAAGGAGGGAAGGGAGGGCTGGCCGCCAGAGGGAGGCGCATCAGGTGTCCTACTCCTACTAGGAGTAGGATTCCCCCAAATCCTAGTCCAACTAGGGTTTGACCAAGGGAGAGGGAGAGAGGCGCCACCCCTCTCCTAATCCTAATAGGACTAGGAAGGGGGAGGGCTGCGCCAGCTATAGGGCCCCTTTCTTTCCCCTAAGGCCCATCAAGGCCCATTGACTCCTCGGGGTTCCAGTAACCTCTGCATCTCTAAAATTCCCAATTTCACCCGGAGTGATTCCGAGTCCAAACATAGGCTTCCAATATATCAATCTTTATGTCTCGACCATTTCGAGACTCCTCGTCATGTCCGTGATCTCATCCGGACTCAACAACCTTCGTACATCAACATCATAAAACTCATAGTAACTCGCCATCGAACGTTGTTGCATGGACTTTACGGTTCGAGAACTATGTAGACATGACCGAGACACCTCTCGGTCAATAACCAATAGCGGACCTGATGCCCATATTGGTTCCTACATATTCTACGAAGATCTTTATCGGTCGATCAAGATAACAACATACGTTGTTCCTTTGTCATCGGTATGTTACTTGCCCGAGATTCGATCGCCGGTATCCAATACCTAGTTCAATCTCGCATCGCAAGTCTCTTTACTCGCTCCGTAATACATCATCTCATAACTAACTCATTAGTTACAATGCTTGCAAGGCTTAGGTGATGTGCATTACCGAGAGGGCCCAGAGATACCTCTCCGATAATCGGAGGACAAATCCTAATCTCAAATATGCCAACCCAACATGTACCTTCGAGACACCTGTAATGTACCTTTATAATCACCCAGCTTACGCCAGACGCTTGGTAGCACCCAAAGTGTTCCTCGGCAAACGGAGTTGCATAATCTCATAGTCATAGGAACATGTATAAGTCATGAAGAAAAGCACTAGCAACAAACTATACGATCAGGTGCTATGCTAATGGAATGGGTCATGTCAATCAGATCATTCAACCAATGATGTGATCCCATTAATCAAATAACAACTCCTTGTTCATGGTTAGGAAACATAACCATCTTTGATTAACGAGCTAGTCAAGTAGAGGCATACTAGTGACACTCAGAGGTTTATGTATTCACACATGTATTATGTTTCCGTTAATACAATTCTAGCATGAATAATAAACATTTATCATGATATAAGGAAATAAATAATAACATTTATTATTGCCTCTAGGGCATATTTCCTTCAGGAGAAAGTGAGTGTGTGGGTAGGAGAGGCTGTCCCAAATATCTTGTTGCTGCCCACTTACTAATGGCGCACTTCTTGCATGGTGCGCCATTAGTAGTTACCACTACTAATGGCGCACTCTAGCAGGATGCGCCATTAGTATGTTTGGACAGCACTAGTTCAAAAAAGTTTTATATTAATGGCGCACCCACACTGGTGCGCCATTAGTAGTTACAACTACTAATGGCGCACTGTGGTGTGGGTGCGCCATTAGTATGTTTGGACAGCGCACTAGTTCAAAAAAAGTTTATATACTAATGGCGCACTCATTATGCGGTGCGCCATTAGTAGTTACAACTACTAATGGCGATTTGGGCAGGATGCGCCATTAGTATGTTTGGACAAAGCACTAGTTTAAAAAAGTTTAGATTAATGGCGCACCCAAAGCATGGTGCGCCATTAGTAGTTTAGACTCTAATGGCGATCGGATGGTGGTGCGCCATTAGTATATACTAATGGCGCACCATCTTTCCGGTGCGCCATTAGCGCCATTTCCATCTATAGCCCTTTTCCTAGTAGTGCGATACCCAATCGAGGAAGAAAGAATGCAAATGCATCGGTTTGTAGAACATCTGAATAATTCAACGTTTAAATAATAAAGGAATTATGATTTTCAAATCAAGGGATCAGGTGCAAACGCTCTGATCAAGGATGGATAAGTTGAATAGACATAGGGGTACAATCGATGGCAATCTGATTGGCCGAGAACCAGCTCATGTTCGAAAGACGTCTGAGCCGGAAAGATAATTTATAAGGATCAACTGATGATTGCGTGCATTTGCAACATATTGAATCAAGGGGCGCAAAATGATAGTGACAAAAGATACTAATA
Source organism: Aegilops longissima (assembly GCA_021605205.1). Lineage (NCBI taxonomy): Eukaryota > Viridiplantae > Streptophyta > Magnoliopsida > Poales > Poaceae > Aegilops > Aegilops longissima. Next base: position 143,721,893 of record CM038680.1, on the reverse strand, counting down.
AGATTACTAGACTTATGGTATTAACCAGAATGCAGGCAAGCAAGAATTTCAAGAGCAACAGGCTAATCAGGGTTTTCGGAAGGTCGAATGGCACTTCGAAGACTTTTGTGAAACACCTAAACAACTGGGGATGAGCGGATACTCGATAAGTGCGAGGAATTATCCGTAGGGGGTATTCATTAGGCAAGAATTACAGGGCAGTAAGCTCAAAGGATTCTCGAAACAACGGAGATCAGTTCGGGGCATCTTGTAATAACAAGATCAATGAGATTGAATGTAGGCAAGTGTGTTCAGTTATCCATACAGATAATAGTGGTAGGGAATTTGCAAAAGCGGTCGGCACAAGCATCTTGGGAAAACAACGAATAGCATCTTCGGAACCTTCTGGTGTAGCAGGCGATCAATGTAATAAGGGGCTCTCCGGGAGGAAGTAGTTAAGAGAACCTAGAGTCAGATTTAGTAAAATCATTTAACCCGAATAGAAGAGAGATCAGAGTCCCAGAGTACGGATCGAGGAATAAAAGATCCTAATACCACCCAATGGCGACGTGGGCCTGTAAGGCACACAGCCATGTTAGTAAATGTTTTGTAATGTCTAGACTCGACTTCGGCCAAGAAGTGTGGAAGGGGGATTCCTGATACCAACTTGTGACGCCCCCGATTCAATCGTACACTAATCATGCACGCAAACGTGTACGATCAAGATGAGGGACTCACGGGAAGATATCACAACACAACTCTAAAACATAAATAAGTCATACAAGCATCATAATACAAGCCAGGGCCTCGAGAGCTCGAATACAAGTGCTCGATCATAGACGAAGTCAGCCGGAAGCAACAATATCCGAGTACGTATATAAGTTAAACAAGTTGCCTTAAGAAGGCTAGCACAAACCGGGATACAGATCGAAGAGGCGATGCCTCCCCGCCTGGGATCCTCCTAACTACTCCCCGGTCGCCGCCGCCGCCTGCACCTAGTATTAGGCACCTCCAGTAGTAGGAGTCGCCATCAAGGTGGCGCTCGCCCTGGCTCCATCATTTGGTCGCAGCAATCGGGTAAAGAAAGGGGAAAAGGGGAACAAGGCAACCGTGAGTACTCATCCAAAGTACTCGCAAGCAAGGAGCTACACTACATATGCATGGGTATATGTAAAGGGCCATATCGGTGGACCGAATCGCGAATGCCGTAATAAGAGGGGATAGCTAATCCTGTCAAGACTACGCTCGCAACCTCCGCCTTGCAAAGATGTAGAAGAGAGTAGATCAAGTCCTCCAAGTAGCATCGCATAGCATAATCCTACCCGCAATCCTCCTCGTCGCCTGTTCAAGAGCGATCACCGGGTTGTATCCGCACTTGGAAGGGTGTGTTTTATTAAGTATCCGGTTCTAGTTGTCATAAGGTCAAGGTACAACACCAAGTCGCCCTGCTATCAAGATCACGGCTATTTGAATAGATAAACTTCCCTGCAGGGGTGCACCACATAACCCAACACGCTTGATCCCATTTGGCCGGACACACTTTCCTGGGTCATGCCCGGCCTCAGAAGATCAACACGTCGCAGCCCCACCTAGGCCAACAGAGAGGTCAGCACGCGGGTCTAAACCTAAGCGCACAGGGGTCTGGGCCCGTCGCCCTTAGCACACCTCCATGTTGCATGGGCTGCCGGAAGCAGAACTAGCCCCCTTAATACAAGAGCAGGCATACGTTCCAATCCGGCACGCGCCGCTCAGTCCCTGATGTCACGAAGGCTTCGGCTGATACACGACGCTGAGTGCCCATATCTTTCCCACGTAGTTGGTTAGTGCGTATAGACCAAATGTCCAGACTTAGATCAAATACCAAGATCTCGTTAAGCGTGTTAATGATGTAAACGCAGACACCGACCAGGGCCAGGCCCACCTCTCACCTAGGTGGTCTCAACCTGCCTTGTCGCTCCGCCACCAAGATCCACATAGTGGGTCATTGGGACAAAGGTCCTTTCAGCCCCCAACTGCGAATCACTCATGGTGCTCCACGAGCCGAATTCGACTTTAGTCACCACATGTATCATGTATAAAGTATATAGATATACCGTGATCACCTCCCGAGTGATCACGGCCCGATAGTATAGCACATGCAGACGGACAAGAATGTAGGGCCACCGTGGAAAATTAGCATTCTATACTAAGCATTTAGGATTGCGTAAAGGTAACAATAGTAGTAGCAAGGACAAGCTATGCATCAGATAGGATTAACGAAAGCAAGAATATGCTACACTACTCTAATGCAAGCAGATAGAGAAGAATAGGCGATATCCGTGATCAAGGGGGCTTGCCTGGTTGCTCTAGCAAGGAGGGGTCGCAACTCCATAGTCGAACTAGGCAGCACTAGCGTCGGTCTTGTAGTCTACCAGAGGGAAGAGGGGGGAAGAAACAGTAAATACAATGCAAACATAAGCATGACGATGCATGACATGACAATGAGCGGTGTTAGGTGTGCCCTAACGCGCTAGTAGGTGATACTGCAAAAGGGGAAACATCCGGAAAGTATCCTCGTGTTTCGTGATTTTCAAAAAATGAACAGGAGGGAAAGTTGCAAGTTCACTATGCTAGGGATATGCGGCGGATTTAACGGGATGCGATCCGGATTCGCCTCGCCGCTCGAGAAACTTTCATGTACAACGATTTTCATCCGAGTTACGATTATTTTATAATAATTTTCAAAGTTTTTAAATGATTTCATTTCTGGATTTAATTTAATTCAAATTAAATTAATATTGAAATGCTATGGGTACACAGAAGTGTACCCAGCCATATGCAATGTAGGTCGGTATGGGGCCCAGCTGACTTGGTCAATCGCCTGGGCCACAGAGGCTGACTGGGGCCGGTGTTGAGTCAGCAGAATCAATGACCCCATCGGTCGCTGAGAGAGTTTAAGAACATGTTTTATTTAACTTAATCTAATTAGCTAGTGGTCCTAACGTGTAAGTGGCTATTAACTTAACAATTTAACCTAGCCATTTTATTTAGTGGTGGGGGCCCGCGTGTCATTGACACTGGGTTGTTAGATTAGTTAAATAGATTATTTACGTTTAGGTTAATTAGGGAGGGTTCACATATCAGTGCCTGTTTAGGTGTTCGGGTTAGTGCTGAAATAGGGGTTAGTCACGCGCCACGTCAGCACATTAATGGCGGTGAGGCCGAGCTTGCTGGCGACGTCCGCGCACTTGTTCTGGCGACGGTTTGTGATGCGGCTGGAGCTATAGGTGCGTCGCGAGGAGGCGCGCCCATGGTGGCTGCGTGATGGCCAGCGGCAGGAGGCCGAGGCGCCGGAGGGCGCTACAGGGGCGCTGGGCGGCAAAGGCCGAAGCGGAAACGGCAGGGGCCGCCAAGACATGTGCGGGTAACATCGGCGCACCGAACGGGCGACGGGGACGGGGAGAGAGGGAAGTGCTCACGGACGGTGTAGGGGAGTGGCAACGAGCTCGAGGAGGAGGACGGGGACGACGGCGGTCCGGCGAGGTTGGCGAGGTGGAGTAGCTTCGGATGGCATCGGGCAACGAGGTGCGAAGTTGAGGTGGTTCCAGGGACGGCGAGCGGCGGCATTGTCGAGGGCGCCAGCGGCGTCGGGACGGCCCCCTCCCAATCCAAATCGGGCAGAGGGGGCCGAGGGAGAGGGAGGGTCGGCGAGGAGGAGGTCGAGGACGGCCTGCCCAGCGGGGAGGCGGCGGTTCCTCGGGCACGGGCGCGCCGACGAGGTAGAAGCAGGGCGACAGCGGGCGACGAGGTCGCCTGTCCCCGATCCAGATTGGGGGAAGCGAGGGAGGCGTGGGGGAGAACGAGTGGGGTAGTGGGGGTTGTGCGCTAGGGTTTCAAGGGTGGAGAGGGTTAATAGGCGCGGCTAGGCCGGCCTGGTTGGCCCGGCGGCAAGCTGGGCCGAGGCCTAGTGCGGGGGTCCTTCTCTTTTCTTTTTGCTTTGTTTTATTTATTTTCTTTAAAATTTATTCTTTCATGTTTTATTTTTGTTACATTTATTTTAGTTTTAGTAAAATATACACTTAGCACCTAAATTAGTATTTCAACTTAGTCCACGGTCACAAAAAGTCTAAACCCCAAATAACTTAGTTTGACATTTTATGAATTATAAAAGGCATTTTATTAATGGTTTTGCTACTGTTTAAATCATCATAGTTCAATTAAGCACTTTATAAAAGCTTGGTTTCTCCACCATAATTACCTATGCATTTTCTGGCATGATCCGAACATTTTAGTTTCATTGTTTGAAAACTTTTGTTGTTTGCCTAATTTTTTTAATTTGGATTCAATCGTTTCACACTAACGCGAGATCGGCAACAAGAATTGAGCCGACGTGGCGCATTAGGAGAGGTTCACTGTAGCTTAAGTATCGGTGGCCACAACAACTACACAACAACTAGTCTCAGAATCGCTGCTCAGCTTTTACGCAATCTTAACTGAAACATGGATATCTGACTCATACGGAGTCCGTTTTGGCTCCACAAGTAGTCAAAACGTTTGTGACAACCAGATGCTTCAAAGGATTCTTTCATAGGGAACTTTTGGAGAAATTTTCTTGAGGAGTTTGTTCAGAAACTGGTATATGAACTTTCCTAATGAGCACTCGACAAATGCATTTCGAGAACATACACAAAGTCCCAACTATGTACCTAGTGCATCATCATAACTAAGGTCTCTTGCATTTCCCTACAAGTAATTGGATCTCATATGGAGATGTTTAGTGAAGTAGAATGGAAAAAAATCGAATGCAACTACACAAGAACTAGTCTCAGAATCGCTGCTTGGAACCATTTTTGTGCAAAGGTTAGCTGAAACATGGAAATCTGACTCATACGGAGTCCGTTTTGTATCCACAAGAAGTCAAAACATTTGTGATGACCAGATGCTTCAAAGGATTCTATCACAGGGAACTTTTGGAGAACATTGCTTAAGGAGTTCGTTCAGATTCTTAATGAGCACTCGACAAACGCATTTCGAAAACATACACAAAGTCCCAGCTATGTACCTAGTGCATCATCATGACTGAGGTCTCTTGCATTTCCCTAAAAGTAATTGGATCTCATATGGACATGTTTAGTGAAGTAGAATGGAAAAAATTGAATGTAACTACACAAGAACTAGTCTGTAACTGTCGTTCGGAATCATTTTTACGCAGTCTTAGTTTTGTTAGGGTTTGATTCCTAGTATCCACTATGTTCTGAGATTGATGTTGCTATGACTTTGCTATGATTAATGCTTGTCACTAGGGCCCGAGTGCCATGATTTCAGATCTGAACCTATTATGTTTCCATGAATATATGTTAGTTCTTGATTCTATCTTGCAAGTTTATAGTCACCTACTATGTGTGATGATCCGGCAACCCCGAAGTGACAATAATCGGGACCACTCCCGGTGATGACCATAGTTTGAGGAGTTCATGTATTTACTATGTGTTAATGCTTTGGTCCGGTACACTATTAAAAGGAGGCCTTAATATCCCTTAGTTTCCGCTAGGACCCCGCTGCCACGGGAGGGTAGGACAAAAGATGTCATGCAAGTTCTTTTCCATAAGCACGTATGACTATATTCGGAATACATGCCTACATTACATTGATGAATTGGAGCTAGTTCTTTGTCACCTTATGTTATGATGACATGATGAACCGCATCCGCATAATTCTCCATCACCGATCCAATGCCTATGAGCTTTTCACATATTGTTCTTCGCTTATTTACTTTCCATTGCCATCATTACCTTTGCCATCGCTACCATTACTATCATACTACTTTGCTACTAAATACTTTGCTGCAGATATTAAGTTATCCGGTGTGGTTGAATTGACAACTCAACTGCTAATACTAGAGAATATTCTTTGGCTCCCCTTGTGTCGAATCTATAAATTTGGGTTGAATACTCTACCCTCGAAAACTGTTGCGATCCCTATACTTGTGGGTTATCTAGACTATTTTCAAGGCCATGCCGGGGAGCATAGCTCTATTCTTTGAGTCACTTGGGATTTATATCTGTTGGTCACTATGAAGAACTTGAAAGACGCAAAAACAAAAATTTATCCCTCAACTACGAGGGGAGGTAAGGAACTGCCATCTAGCCCTGCACTTGATTCACCTTCTGTTTTGAGTAAGCTTGCGACCCCTAAACCGGCTTCGCTATTCATTTCTAATATGTCGCATGTTATTGATGATGCCACTTCTGCTATGCATGATACTTATGATGAAACTACTTCTATGCTTGATACTACTGTGCCACTTGGTGAATTTCTTGATGAACAACTTGCTAGGCTCATTGAGAATGAAATTATTGAAACTGATAATATTGAAGATAGTGATGATGAAGACTCTCCCCCTAATAAATAGGAATTACCTGGTGTGCCTGAGGGTTATGTTCTTGATGAAGAATCTGCTAGAGCCATTTTAGCTTGCAATGATAGAAGTGATCTTAAGAAGTTATTAGCTAAATGGAAGCAGCAATCTCTTAATGCTAGAATGAAACCTGACCCTGCTTTTGCTACTTCACCTATCTGTCTTGCTGATAAGGATTATGAATTCTCTGTTGATCCTGATATAATTACTTTGGGTGAATCTGATCCTTTTTATGGCTATGAATCTGAAACTATTGTGGCACATCTTACTAAATTAAACGATATAGCCACCCTGTTCACTAATGATGAGAGAACTCGCTACCTTTATATCCTTAAAATATTTCTGTTCTCGTTAAAGGGTGATGCTAAGATATGGTTTAATTCTCTTGATCCTGGTTGTGTGCGTAGTCCCCAGGATATGATTTACTACTTCTCTGCTAAATATTTCCCTGCTCATAAGAAACAAGCTGCTTTAAGGGACATATATAATTTTGTGCAAATTGAAGAAGAGAGTCTCCCACAAGCTTGGGGGAGGCTTCTCCAATTACTTAATGCTTTGCCTGATCATCCTCTTAAGAAAAATGAAATACTTTATATCTTTTATAATGGACTAACTGATGCTTCCAGAGATTACCTGGATAGTTGTGCTGGTTCTGTTTTCAGGGAAAGAACACCGGATGAAGCTGAAATTTTATTGAATAATATGTTGACAAATGAAAATAATTGGACACTTCTTGAGCCAACTCCTGAGCCTATTCTTAAACCAACTCCGAAGAAGAGGGGTTTCTATTTCTCAGTCCTGAAGATATGCAAGAGGCAAAGAAATCTATGAAAGAAAAAGGTATTAAAGCTGAAGATGTTAAGAATTTACCTCCTATTGAAGAAATACATGGTCTTAATTTATCGCCTGTTGAAGAAACATATGATCTTAATCCTTCACCTATTGAAGAAACACATGGTCTTGATAACCCGACACAGTAGTAAAGGTAAATTCTCTCTATAGATTTGATGAAGGTGATATTCGCTCACTATAAGTCTGCTAGACAATGCTTCAAGAGTTTGATAATTTCATTGTCAAACAAGAAAACTTCAATGCTTATTTTGGTAGACAATTGAAATACAATTCCGATACGCTTGAACACTTGGGTGATTATATGTCTAGAGTTAAAGGTGAACTTAAACTCATTAGTAAACATTCTTATATGGTTACTACTCAAGTAGAACAAGTACTTAAAGCTCGTAATGATTTGCTCAATGAATTGAATAGTAAGAATAATGACTATGTTGTTAGAGTGGCTACTAGAACTGGTAAAATGACTCAGAACCTTTGTATCCTGAAGGCCACCCTAAGAGAATTGAGCATGGTTCTTAGAGAAATAATATTGATGCACCTAGTCCTTCTAAAAAGAAGAAAAGAAAATGATAGGACTTTGCATGCTTCTAGTGAACCTGTTGTAGACAGACATGAGAATCCAAATGATATTTCTATTTCTGATGCTGAAACACAATCTGGTAATGAACATGAACCTAATGAAAATGTTAATGATAATGTTCATGATGATGCTCAACCTAGCAATGATAATGATGTAGAAATTGAACCTGCAGTTGATCTTGATAACCCACAATCAAAGAATCAACGTTATGGTAAGAGAGACTTTGTTGCTAGGAAACATGGTAAAGAAAGAGAACCTTGGGTTCAGAAACCCATGCCTTTTCCTCCCAAACCATCCAAGAAAAAGGATGATGAGGATTTTGAGCGCTTTGCTGAAACGATTAGACCTATCTTTTTGCATATGCGTTTGACTGATATGCTCAAAATGAATCCCTATGCTAAGTATATGAAAGAAATTGTTACTAATAAAAGAAAGATACCAGAAGCTGAAATTTCCACCAGGCTTGCTAATTATACTTTTAAGGGTGGAATACCAAACAAGTTAGGAGATCCAGGAGTACCCACTATACCATGCTCCATTAAAAGAAACTATGTTAAAACTGCTTTATGTGATCTTGGAGCCGGTGTTAGTGTTATGCCTCTCTCTTTATATCGTAGACTTGACTTGAATAAGTTGACACCTACTGAAATATCTTTGCAAATGGCTGATCAATCAACTGCTATACCCGTCGGTATTTGTGAGGATGTGCCTGTTGTGGTTGCAAACGTTACTATTTTGACGGGCTTTGTTATTCTTGATATTCCCGAGGATGATAGTATGTCTATTATTCTTGGAAGACCTGTTTTGAATACTGCAAAGGCTGTTATTGATTGCAACAAAGGCAATGTCACTTTTCATGTTAATGGTAATGAGCATACGATACACTTTCCGAGGAAACAACCTGAAGTCCACGGTATCAATTCTATAGGAAAAATTCCATCGATTTTTTTGGAGGTTTTGAATTTCCTCTTCCTACCGTCAAGAAGAAATATGATATTCTTATTATTGGGGATGTGCATATCCCTGTTGAGGTAACATAGTGTCATTCGAAATTTCTCCGGTTTCATGCGATTCGGAATGAGTTTGTTAACAAGACCTGATCAACCTTGTTAGTGAATTCCTTTTGATGAGCATGAGATGGATGAAATTAGAAAGCACAACCTTCTGTACCCTCCTTTTACTTTCTATTATTTAGTTGAAATAAAGTAAAAATAGCATTTTCCTGTCTGTTTCCTGAATTATTCATGCAATATAAAAATACCCCGAAAATAAAAGTTCTCCAAATGCCCTGAAAATGGAATATGATTTTTTCTGGAATATTTGAGAATATCTGGCACTGAGAACACAACAGGGGGAGCAATCACCTGGCCACGAGGGTCCAGGGCGCGCCCCCTGCCTCGTGGGCCCATGGTGGCCCCCTCCACTTATTCCTGCACCCACACACTTCTTCTTCCTCCCAAAAAAATCACTATCCAGCTCAAGCACGAGTTCTAGCTCATTTTGCTGCGATTTTCGATCTCCTTGCTCAAAGCACCTCTCACAAAACTGCTTGGGGAATTTTCCTTGGTATGTGACTCCTCCATTGGTCCAATTAGTTTTTGTTCTAGTGCTTTATTCATTGCAAATTTGTGCTGCCTAGGTGACCATGTTCTTGAGCTTGCATGTCGAATTTATATGGTTCCCAGTAGTTGTAAAGCTTGATATAGTCTCTAGGCACTTGTAGGAGTAGTTGCTATCAATTTTGTTGAGCTTGGTTCACTTTTATTTGAAGTTACTAAAAATTTCAAAAAAAATTCAGAGGAATCAATATGCTTCGGAAAATGTACCAAGGTGGTCCTTCAAGGAAGCAAGGACCCAGGCTCGCAATGCGCGATGCCGATGATGAGCCACCAAGGAACGCTCCAGTGCGGCCTCGTGAATGGCCTTCAGAAGATTTTATGGATCGAGCGGGAATCAAGGAAGAATTTAACGCATATTTGCGTAACGCTTATCTTGTGAGCTTCGAGGAGGAAAAGTGCCGCCAGTACCACTATCTCACTAGTTCCTTTGTGAGAAGGTTTGAATATTCATCTTCACGTAATTCTCAAACTGTCCTATTTGATCTCTATGAAAAATCTTACATTGTGGACTTAGAGGATTTTACCACTGCTTGCAAACTTCCACAATGGGGTAGTACTAGTGAACCTCGCAAATCTGAATTTAGAGAATTTCTTGCTAGTATAACTCAAGGGAATCTAGAGATATAGCACAAGCTACCATATGGAGTATTCATTTTCCTGCTATACATTATTTTGCTCTCTTCATAGGTAGGTGCATAAATAGTAAAGATGAAGCATGTCACATGTGTGTCCCTGACCTCAGTATTCTTAGGAGTGCTGTGTTAGGAGATAAATCTTATAATTTGGGAGCCATTGTTGCACGTAGGTTGCATCATAATAGATTTTATGGAGATTTCTTTGGTGGAATTTATGCAACCCGCTTAGCTGATTTTCTTGGTGTAACTATACGTGATGATGATATTGAACTTACTCCTACTTATCTAGACTTTAATGCTATGGTTCACCATCAGGTTGTCGAGAGGACTGAACCACCTCTCCAGTACAGACTAATATTTGACAGGCTTCACGCCGTCAATATTGTTCTTCCTGCCCCTACTCTCTTTGACTTTCAGGAAAAAGGGAGACATTACATAACCAGAGAGGAGGCGGATGAGTATAGGAGGAGGGCTGAGATAGCTCGCCTCCAAGCTGCAGCACACGATGCAATGAACGCTGCATCTCAGTACGACCCCAACTACAACTTTGGATATCCGCCAGGCCATCCATGGCAATAAACCAACTTAGGCCAAAAGCCTAAGCTTGGGGGAGTACGATTTTCACCGACATTACATTCATGTTCACACACTCATTGCTAGATGTCGGTGCTCATACTCTTTCACTGTAATATCCATGCTAGTTTATTTTCCTTTTTCTTGATTTCTTCTTGTGTGTTTAATAAACCTTAAGAAAAACAAAAGAAATTAGTGTAGCTTTTAGTTAGTTTACTTTTCTTGCTGTAGTAGTGTCGGTGTACTAAAGTAGGGGTACCTTAGTACCCCGAACTCGCATCGGCAACGCAGCGTCCCCTGCGGGCAAGCCTTGCCGGGCCCCGCCAAGATCTCAGCCGCTCCTTTGGAGCCATTCAAGAACAAAGTAGTCAAGACCCCGCAACAGGAGCTTGCTGTGAAGGCCACACAGGCGCGAGGAATAAGGCCCCGGCAAGAGGAGCTTGCCGGGAAGGTTTGGTGGGCGCCGAGCCCCCAGCGCGACAAGGTTCCTCGCCGCGGCAAGGCGCTTGCCGGGCGGGCGACCTCTCTTCATCTCCGCTCCAGCTCACTCCGCCAACGTGTCACCACGGGCTCTCCCAAGCACGCGGTCGACGGGCTGTGCACCCAGCGGGGAACAGCGATAAGCGGCGCTGACAAGCTACCATCGTGGAAAACAGAGGTGCACTTGACGGTCCCTGTTACGCTGTTCGTGCGACTGAGACGGGCATTGATGACTCTTGTCCCTTGTCACGTCGAGTTAGGTATAGATTATCTGTACACTGCATAAAGCGTGTACCAACCTATGTTTTACTATCTTACCCTTGTCTACTTGCCACATGTGGTGACCCCTTGTGCCTATAAAAGGAGGCCCAAGTGCAACGTAGAAAGGGTTCGGTTCAGCTCCGGCTTAGTTCATCCTACTCATACGAGACCACACACTTAGGCTAGGTTTTGTAGCTCCCTGCTGTTCTCTAGCAAGAACACAAGAGAATCCACTAAAGTAGCAGAGGAGTATTATCTCTCCGGAGAGCTCCGGTTGGGTAAACCTACTCGTGTGCATCGCCGATCCGCTTTTTTGTGCAATCTCCGCCCTCCGAACCACAAGGGACCCAGGTCCCGAGGTGTTCGTGGGACACGATCGGTCCTCCCCGACATCTTTGGCACGCCAGTAGAAGGCCGAGGCTGTGTGAACCCGATCCGCGGTCACACGAGCAACTTCGCCGACATCTTCGTTAACATGGCGCCAAGAAGAAGTCTTCGCGGCAGCAGAGCCGTCTGCTGCCGAACCCACCACCACCGGAGCTGTCGTGGTGGGGAAACATCAAGGAGGAACGGGCGCCGGCGAGAGAGCCCACAACGCCGCCAGTCCAAAGACAAGGCAGCGCAGCGCCGGGCGTCTCGAATCTTCACCGCCCCTTCTCGTGAGGCGCGAGATAGACAGCGCCGTGAAGCTCGCGGCACCATACGCCGTTGGATCAAGGCTGCCGGGGATCTCGAGGCCTCGAGACCGCATGCACCCCAAAGATGCTGGTACGAAAGGAGTACGGTCGCCATGGATGCTGCTCCTCCTAACTTGGTTAGGAGTCCGAGCACATCCCTTTCGCGCCCGCACGCCGCTGCCGCCAACCACACCAGCGGAAGCCTTGGCAAGAGCTCAGTTATTTAGACTACCTCCAACGGCCGGCAAGGTCGACGTAATGGAGGGCCACAATTCAGAGTCTCATCGGCCGCTTAACGGCGACGCCTCGCGCAACCGAAAGTGCCTCGCAGCCGCTGCAAGGCGACAAGATGTGAGCTGATGGCGACGAGACTTGCGGGGTGCAGCCACCGTGCACTCCCTTCCCGAAGACTAAGATCGCCGACTCGCCGGATCCACCTCGACAGCGACTACACAGCGCTGCCGGATCCGCGAGCTCGCCGCGACCAGCGCCAAGTTCTCCGAGAACGGCAAGAAGAAGACGCTCGAACCCGTATCGAGCACCGAAGAGAAGCGCGCCGTCAATCTGACCAACGCGCCGGGCGCACCGTCGATATGCATGCGCCAGGGGAACCAGCGACTTATCAGACGCTGTAGGTTGCCCCCGCTCACCCGTGAGCTGCGGCAAGTCCGGTGGCCCGACAAGAAGAATTTCAAACCAGATGTGCCAGAAAAGTATGATGGCAGGACACACCCATCGGAGTTCCTCAGCATCTACACCATCGCGGTGCAGGCCGCGGGGGGACGAGACGACAAGATCCTCGCCAACTACTTTCCCCTGGTGCTCAAGCCAAACGCCGATCTCGCTCATGCACTTGCCGGACAGCTCTATTTCTTCTGGCAGATTTGTGCCACCAGTTTGTTGGCGCCTTCACAGCGGTCACAAGCCTCATGGCCAGTGAGAGTGACTCCACCAGCTTGCCCAAGGAGGGAGAGTCCTCGCGCAAGTTCATCCAGAGATTCAACGAGTGCACTACAACATCCCAGACGCCCACCCCTGCTGCAGTAATCAGTGCATTTCATCGTAATGTACGAAACCGCAGGATGAGGTAGGAGATGGCGATGTGCAAAGTGAAAGACGCCACAGCTCTACGCCTGGCCGACAAGTGTGCACGCTTGAAGAAGGAAGAAGACTCCAGTGAGAGAATGTGGGAGCAGAGTCCGACAGGAGGAGGTCGCCTGCAAGAAAGAGCCATGCGAAACAATAGGAGGAAGAAAACCAAGAAGTACTAGTTGTTGAGCAGTCCGCAAGGATGGGGCAGCCAACAAAGCTAAGGCTGGTGGCTCCGCAAGGAGGTTGCCGCTGACGCCGACCGCCAAGCTGGGCGGCCGACAAGCCCGACAGCTCCAACAAGCAAGATTTAAAATCCACCGCACTAAGGGCCACGATCTCCAGAGCTGCAAGAAAGTCGAGCAGCTTGTTGAGCTACGAGAGCTGAGTACGAGCGTAGACAAGGAGAAGGCCCAGGAAGGTGCAGTGCAGCAAGTAAAAAGAGACCCGGCCGGGGAGGACGCCGCGGCAAGGCCAAGCAGCGGCAAGGTGACAGACCTCCCCGCTGCCGCGACAAGGAAGAAGACGAAGATGAAGATGATGAGGACATGGAAGACGATGAAGCAGACGAGCAAGAGTTTCAAAAGGCAACAGAGGTTCTTTGTGTTGACGGTGGTGCTTCTCTGATACCGCGACCGCCAACTCAAGCAATGGATGCGTGAGGTGAATGCAGCAGAACCTCCATAGAGTCACGCAAACCTCAAGTGGTCCAGACGCCCATCATCTTTGACATTGAGGATCACCCCGATCGATCATCGCGGTCGGGTGCTTGCCGATGTTGGTCTCGCCAACCATACGCAACCTCAAGGTCACGAAGATGTTGGTTGACGGCGGGCCGCCTGAATTTAATTTCCTCTCGCAGGCTCCAAAAGCTTCAAATCCTCGACAATGAGCTCAAGAAACTGCTACTTTCCAAGGAATCAACCCAGAAGGAGCAAGCCCAAAGGGAAGATCACGCTGCCGGTAACATTCGCAGCGAGCTCAACTTCGAACCGAGAGGGTCACGCTTGACGCTTGCCGATTTCCCATTGCCCTACAATGGCATACTTGGTCGCCCAAAGACTCGCCAAGTTCATGGCTGCCTCTCATTATGCTTACTCAAGATGCCCGCCCGATAAGCGCCATTTCTGTCCATGGCGACAAGAAGGACGCGCTTATCTATGCCGACGAGATTTACCGGATGCAGAGCCGCAATGTAAAGCAAACCACTTGCCGCTGAAGCTCCCGGGGAAGAAGACCACCAGGTCCGCAAGAGCTCGTTGCCCACTCCGCAAACGCAACTCTTCTGAGTGCTGCGCTACCGCCGAGGACGCACCATCGAGCTCCACCGCAAGTGCAACAAGACGGCGAGGCTCCGCCAAGACCAAGAAGGTGCCCGCCATGAGGACGGCACCGGTGGTACCTTCACCATCGCGCCACGCTTGATCCTAAATAGGAAGGCGAAGCTCGTTGCTTTCTCGGGCTAATGTCGGCGTATTTGCATGGCAACCATCCGACATCCCCGTGTTCCTGTGAAAGTAATTGAGCACCACCTAGCTGTCTGTCCTCACGCCGCCCGGCAAGCAAAAAGTTAGGAAACAGCAAAGGAGCGCCAAGAGTTCATAGCGAAGAAATCAAGAAGTTGGAAGCAGCAGGCTTGTCGAGGAGTCCTCCATCCCACGTGGTTGGCCAATCCGGTAGTTGTACGCAAGGCTAATGGGAAATGGAGACTTTGTATTGACTTCACTGATGTTAATAAAGCCTGTCCCAAAGACCCATTTCCCTTGCCGCGTATCGACCAGATTGTTGATTCCACGGCTGGATGTGATCTGCTTTCATTTCTTGATGCATATTCAGATATCATCGATCTTCATGGCGGAAGAGGATGAAGAGAAAACCGCTTTCATTACACCATGTGGCACGTACTGCTTCATACGAATGCCTTTCGGTTTAAAGAATGCTGGTTCAACCTTTGCCAGAGTAGTCCATGATGCCCTTGAACCACAGATACACAAAAATGTAGAAGCATACATGGATGACATAGTGGTCAAGAGCAAGGACAAAGCAACTCTGGTTCAGGATTTGGATGAAACATTTGCAAGTCTCACGCAAGATCAACCTCAAGCTCAACCCCGAGAAGTGCGTGTTTGGAGTCCCTTCCGCAAGCTTCTCGGTTCTTTGTGTCTCAGGGGGAATTGAAGCCAATCCCGACAAGATCAAGGCCATTGAGCAGATTGAAGCACCAAAGCGCCAAGGATGTCGAAGGCTTGCCGGTTGCGTGGTTGCTCAAGAGGTTCATCTCTAAGTTCTGTTGAACGCGCTCGCCGCTTTTCAAGATTTTGAAAAGGCAGGTCCAATGAAATGGACTCTGGCGGAGGCTGCGCCGCAGACTTGAAGAGATACTGTCCTCCGCTTCCAATACTTGTCGCACCTAGGCCACAAGAGAAGTTATCTATATATAGCAGCAACCAATCAAGTGGTTAGTGCTGCGTTAGTAGCGGAGAGGGAGGCGGATGATGAGCCGCAACCGAGGCAGCTTGCATCCAGCGAGGAGCAGGGGGCTTCACCGCAAGCTCGTCCCGATAAGAGCAGATCAGCGAGGTTGCGACAAGATACGTAAAAGATGGTGCAGCGCCAGCTTATTTTGTCGCCTTCCTTCGGGGGCTAGATCAAGGTATTCTGTGTGCAAAGCTGCCGCCTCCTCATGGCCTCGAGAAAGCTGCGCCATTACTTCCAAGCACACGAGATAACAGCTTGTCACCGCTCGCTGAAGAGGATATTGCAAAATCCGTAAACAAGCAGTGATTGTCGAGTGGGCACTGAACCGCAAGCTTTGGTCTCAAGTTCAAAGCACTTCAACTATCCAGAGCAGGGCATTGGCAGAATTTATAGCAGAGTGGACGCCAACGCAAGATGAAGAAATTCCAGAGACGAGCATCCCCGTCAAGGAGGCAAATAAAGAGTGGCTGATGTACTTTGACGTTGCCTTCTCGCTGGCGCCGTGCCGGGCGGTTGCTTATTGCACCCACCGGAGAGCACCTCAAGTACATAGTCCAGATGCACTTTCCCACGGAACAAGCAACAAATAATACTGCAGAGTATGAAGGCTTGCTTGTCGGTCTCAGGATTGCGGTGGACCTTGGGATCAAGAAACTCTTTGTCAGGGGGGACTCGCAACTTGTCGTCCGCCAAGTAAATAAAGATTATCAGAGTCCGTTGATGGAAGCCTACGTCGATGAAGTGAGGAAGCTGGAAGAGCACTTTGAAGGCCTCAAATGGAACACGCTCCAAGAGCTCGAAACGATATAGCTGATGGCCTCTCCAAATGTGCCGACTTAAGTTACCTCGTGGAACCAGGGATTTTGTGCTCAAGCTTAACTCGCCAACCGTAACACCATCAACAGGGCAAAGCAAGAAAAGAAAATTGATTTCCGCGACTACTTTCCCGCAGAGCTCCCCGGAGCCGCCGCCAAGAAGGTCCCTAAAATCAATGCAATATCACCGAGGAGCAGTCTGTCGACAAACCATACAGTTTGTATCGTTGAAGAACGCCCCGACAAGTTTCGCTTCCGCAAACTTGTCGGGATCATCAAGCTCCAAGAGCCCGCAGGTTCTTGCCGAGAAGCTGATGTTCCCAAGAGTGATAGAAGAGCCTTTAGTCCTTGTTGTCGAGCCACAAGCTCCAAAGATGGGCACAAAGAAATCGCCCATTTCCTTCTGACAGAGAAGTTCCCAAGAGCAAGAAGAAGCGGAAAAGTAGCCCGGCAATAAGTATGTACCAGTTTGTTGACAACATCCTGTACAGAAGAAGACTCAACGGTGTGAAATTGAAGTGCATTTGCCGGGAAGATGGATAGAAGCTGTTGGCAGAGATACATGGAGGCATATGTGGTCACCACATTGGCGCAAGAGCACTTGCCGCAAAGCTTTCCCAAGGTTTCTTCTGCCAGAAGCCCTCCAGATGCAACCGCACAAGTAACCGAGTGTGAAGCGTGCTGGCCCATTCAAAACAGATTCATCAACCAGCTCTGCATAGCAGTGACCTAGTTTTGCCTTGCCGGAAGCGTAATGATGTAAAAGCTAAGTTGCCAAAGTTTGAGCATTCGATTTTTTAAAGTTATTTTCCTTGAACGACCGCGCTTTGTATGGAAAACTGCAGCGTGAAGGAACCAAATCGTGACTGGTCGCTTCTTACTTTGTTTCGAGTCCGCCAACAACTTAAGTGAGCTGCGGCTAGTCCGCTGACAAGGTTGCTTGTCGGTTATGAATTTCCCGCCAAAGAAGCCGCTGAAGTTCCGCACTCGGCGCCAGGCAAGGGTGCTCGCACCGCAAGTTTCCGAAAAGCGAGGGCAGTAACATACAAAGCCAAGAGTCGAGTAAAGGAAGTAACATAGCAAATATTGCCCAGAATAAAGTTATATTACAAAATAACTTATTACGGCACTAGCTAAATTGTTCTCGTAACTAAAATAATCGCGAAGAGGAGAAGAAGGGCACGCCATGTTTCAAACCCCGGCAAGCCGAGTTGCCGGGCTGCGGTAAGCCAAAGTTGCCGGGCTGCGGTATCGATAAGCCGCTCGTCCTTTTCAAGCATCCTCTTTCATTAAAAACATCCTACTCGGATACAAATCCGTGGAGAATGAAAACATGAAAGAGAGGATTACAAGTTTTAAATGCAGATAAGGCCCAAGGCTTACAAATTAAAAAGATAAGATGCCCGTAATCCTTTTCCTGTCCCTCTTCGTGAGGTAGGTCAAGGAGGCGAGAAGGGCAAACGGAGCGCTTAGGCGAGCTACAAAAGCCGAAGGCACCAAGGAACATCCTGTGGCTCTCCGAGGGCTTAATGGAGACGGCGCGCCGAAGCGGGCTCAAGACGGGCAGCAGGATCGCCAAGACGCTGCCGAGGGCACTACGCCTCAGATTCGACTTGACGGCCTTGTCGCCATCCTCTTCCCTTCCGCAGCTCTCCCACGCCACGCCCAAGGAGACGCACCGGGAGTTCAAGGAGCCGCGACGCGGATGATGGGGTCGCCAGACGCACGAAGCGGCGCCGACAACTAGTTGGGCCCGCTACCCTTGTCGTCGCTGCCGCTCTCCTCCTCGCCACTCTCGCCGAGGAGGAATCTTCGCCGTCGGAGGAACTATCCACGCAGCACCTCGCCCGAAAAGCCGAGATCCCCAAGACCTTGACGGAGAGGAGATCACCTCCATTAACTTCAAATGGAGGGTAAACCCCGCCAGAAGGTTGTGGATGCGGCGAACGCCTTCCACCCACGATCAAGATACATCACATTAGGCGCTGAATACAACGCGACTCGCTGCGGTCGCTGATCCCACAACCCCTCATGTGCAATCTCGTCTCGGGCGGATCCGACTCCATCGCGGCCGCCATACACAAACTCCCAGATATGGACCTAGTGCATCATGATAACCGAGGTCTCTCAGATTTCCTACAAGTAATTGGGTCTCATATGGAGATGTTTAGTCAAGTAGAATGGAAAAAACTAATGCAACTACACAAGAACTAGTGTGTAACTCGCTGCTCGAATCAGTTTTGAGCAGAGTTAACTAAAACATGGATATCTCGACTCATATGGAGTCCGCTTGCTCCACAAGTATTCAAAATGTTTGTGACTCTCAGACCCCGATTCCAAATCACATCGACCTAGCCGGTAACACCTCATATCACTTTGCGTCTCACGACGGTATTCTACTGGTGTCGCCTTACCATGGCTCATGACCGCTTGCGCCTTTTGGCTCACGATATGATAGTGTCGCTAGCATCCACATGACAGAGAACCCGGCCGACATGGCTAGTCGTGAACCCAAAGTGGCGCTTAACCCATGGGGACAGCATACATGAATCACATCGAGCATGTCGGTCATCAA